>AWVX01048674.1:0-314293 GCA_000500245.1 Cronartium ribicola 11-2
TAACGGGCAGGATAGTTTAAATATATTTGTTAAATCCTGCTTAAATATTACTCCATCGTGGTATTATTGTTCTGACTATTTTTGGAAACGTTGGAGCGTATTTATTGGAAAGAGAATGCAGTAAATAAATGACCTTATCAAATTTTCTTACTAGTTAGAAGGTAAGCAATTTACAATTGAAAATTCGATAATAAAGGAGACAACTATGTTAACCACACAACAATTACAAGATATTGAACAACTGCAAAAAGATTGCGAAACTCATGATCATTTACAACTGAAACTTAACTGGGAAATGCTAAGAAAACGAGATTCTACTCAGCTAGACTTTCTTCATTACGAAAATGACGAACTTGTTGCGTTTTTAGGTTTGTATGCTTTTGGTTCCACAGCCGAGGTATGCGGTATGGTGAAACCAAGTAAACGAAGGAAGGGACATTTCTATCGATTGTTCCAACAAGGAATTGGAACAGCCAAACAAAACGGATACAAGAAAATCTTATTGAACGCACCTGCGGGATCAGATGCAGCAAAAGCTTTCTTAAATAAACAAGGTGCTGATTATGCATTTTCAGAACATCAAATGGAGTGGCAAGAAAGGTCTCTTGAAGAAGCTGACGGTATTATTCTGCGACAAGCAAAAGCAGAGGATTTTGACATGCGTGTACTATTGTCTGTTACAGCGTTCGGTTTGAACGAAGAAGATGCCAAAGCGATGGAAAGCAAGGTTAACGAGGATGAAGACACAGATATGTTCATGATCGAAGTGAACGAAGAAACGGTAGGGAAAATTCGTGTGAATCTACAAGACAGGCAAGCGTGGATATATGGATTTTCCATTTTGCCAGAGCAGCAAGGTAAAGGAATCGGCAGAAAAGTATTGAACAGAGTCATAAAAGATCAAAGTTCAGCTGGTCATTCGGTACACTTAGAAGTGGAAACGAAAAATGATAATGCTTTAAGGTTATATGAATCAGTTGGATTCAAAGTGGTGCATGCACAAGATTACTATAAGTATCAACTTTAAAAATTTATTTCTCGGCGACTTATTCAACTAACGGGGAACGTTAGTGGAATAAATAAAAATCTGCAGCCGGCCAGAAGGATCGGCTGCTTTTTGATTGAACTAACGGGCAGGATAATTATTTCACTTAACGAATAACTCAAATATGCATCAGTTAAAATTTTAAATAAGACGTAATCAGGAGCAGGTAGTCATGATGTTAGTATTAAAAACCGCTATGGGTGGTCCCTCTTTTTGTTTGTGTACAAAAACATACAAATATTCACTCTTTAATCCTTGCATCCCTTGTCTACGATTATAAATAGGAAAAATATGTAAGCTTTAAATAATGTCCATAAGATATTTTTTTATAATAGATTTTTAATTAAATTGTTAGTACAATATTATGCCGTGGTGCCCCTTACAATAAAAGGAACTGCAACGGCAGCCCTGAGATGATGAAAAAATAGTTTATGTACTGTTGACGAAATCAGTCAACATCTGACTCATCCAACAATAATCGATAGCAAGTGTGGCACTTAAATTACAGTAAATTAAGGTGTTATAAGATAAGCCATTATCATCTGCAAACTTATTAAGTGTGCCATTGCTATGCCAAATTTCAAACACGTTTCTTTCATACCAACCTTTATTTATATCTATATCAGTTCAAAGCGCGGCGGTAAAGCTAAACACCGTGGCATCAGCAATGACCAGGCTTGTGTACTGGTTGCCCGTGACCGTCAGAAGATGACCTTTTCTGGCGTTCTTGGATGTGGGCGCATTCTTACAACGAAGTTAAACAATAGAAAAACGATTCCTCATAGAGGGAGGTTAGTTGAATAACTACCTTGATAAGTGATTACATAAAAAGGAAATAAGAGGTAGATTAAGAATACATTAACAAAACAGCTCAATTACAGCGTCTAAAGTATTATGAAGACTTATGAAGGGGTTGTAAGGCATTGAAGAAGTATATCGTATTTGTTGTCATAGCGGCTTTACTTGTGCTAGTTGTAATACAGGACAGCCATGCCTCAAACAAAACGTATCATGTTACAGGAATAGAAAGCGTTGTTTCAGCGGAATTAGCTCCAGCAAGCGTTGGAATGGGTGGTACTACGCTGGTGCTAGACATTCAGAATGGTAGTGATCAATCAGTCATCGCAAAAGTCATAAACTGGATACAAACATCAAAAAATATTGGGGATGCCAATGATCAATTTATGTTCTTTGGTAGTAGTCCAACAATATTTACAATCCGTTTTAAATCAGGGCAATTTTTATCCGTTGTGGATGCAGAGGGTTCATTATCAAGGAAGCTGGATAATGGCAGTATTGAGGTAAGGTCACAAAATATACAGAATCAGGTTACAATTTATCAGGGTCAGCAAGCGTCACGTATTGTGGCGCCAGAATTGAAAGCTTGGATTGAAGATGGTTGGAGTAAAGAGAAAGCATTTCAATTTACAGAGTCTGACGCATTATCAAAAGTTCTAAAAGAGCATCCAGAGTTTCCGTCTCATCTTAATGATGTTAAAACGACTTATGAGCAAATCGGCGGAGATTCAAACACTAGGGAAGAAGTTACTTTAACATCAAAAGCAGAACAATTCGGTCAAATTAGCTATATCATTACACTAATGAAGGACTACCATTTAAACGTATATGGCAAGGACGCGATTGTCTTTTGGAAATATCGCGTAAGTAAAAATGACATTATGTTAATTGAGAAACAAGATGTGGCGCCGTCAATAAAGTAGCCAAGCTATCCGTAAAAGGGTAGCTTTTTTTGTTGTGATTGATGCTATAATAATTAAAATGGGATTTTAAGGAATAAATGCGGCTATTTTGGGGGTTAGATAAATGGGTTATTTAGTCGCTTTTATCGTTATTTTCGTATGTTGCTTAATTTTCTTTCGATTGTTTTCATTTTTTGGGCGCTGGAAGTTCAGTCCAACCGAAAGGACCTATTGGAAAAATGATGTGGTTATTGCAATAGCAGTATCAACAATTATCACAGTGTTCATGTCTGTTATAAGCAAACATGATAAGTCGGCGCAAGGTTATACGACTCATCATGTAATTAAATCACTCCATGTCGAAAGATTGTCTGAAAGCAATATAAGTCATTGGAAGGTTGAAATTATACCTAGTTTCACAGACAAATGGTACTTATCAATAAAAGCAGAGTATGTTGGGGACAAACCAGCTTATTACCCTACTTTTATTTTTGGTGGTTCAAAGCTTAATACAACAATTATGCAACCGCACACCTCGATGGAAATGAATCAAATTGTCTATACCGTGCAATTAAAGACTATTGATGTAAAGTTTGCATGGAAAGAGGATTTAGAAAAATTGCAGGAAGGCGATATGGTCTTTTCTGTTAGTCCGGAAGAATAACGAAAGGTGGCTTATATTTTATGGAATTCCCTCCATTTGTACATGTTTATATCATTTTCGTTATGATCTTCTTCGCTATTTGGACTGGCGGCGCATTATTTATTGCAATCGCTCCATATACCTTTTGGAAGATAACACAAAGCTGGAAAGCGGTAAGAGAACCATCAAAGGCGTATTTTGTAATGAATAGGATATTGGGGATGTTCTTTGCCGCAGTCGGCGTTTCTTTTTGGGTGTTTGTTTTAGCTAAACACTAAGGCGAAAAACTGCTAACAAGTAATGATTCTCCGAGGGATTCAGGATGGTTTAGCGTTACGATCAAACGTTCATAAAGGAGGTTGCAATGTCAGAGGACTTTATAGGATTTATGAAAAACCGCCGAAATGCAAAACTTGCTATCCTTTGGTTGGGAATAATTTTGCTTACTTTTTCTCCTCCTGTTATTTTCGTAGGAAATCCAATGATGCGGCACAAAACAGAGCAAGAGGTAGAACGATACCTGTTTGCTAAGGGTCTTAAAAAGAGTGATCTTCAGGAAATAAGTTATATAATAACAGGCTAATGACATGAATAACGGTGGTGCAGTCAATGAAAAGCTTGATTCTGTTTTTGTTTGATTTTCTTTTCTCTAAGCATAGATGTTTGATATTTACAGCGTTTAATCTTGATGATTACTATAAGGTAATAAACAAGTTAGAAAGCAACGTCATTACACACCGAACAAAATCAAGGAATCAGGAACCAGTTGGCGCTAGTATGGGGCTTGGACGCATTACACAGTACGATATTTATGTTCAAAAAGAAGATGCATATAAAGCGCAGCAGGCTGTTAACAGTAAGTGAATAAAAATAAAAAATGAAGTGATTTTGAAATTTTTTGATAGAACTATTCGATGAAAAATTTTAGGGTGGCGTTTATGATTAAATTCGATATAAAAATGCAAGAAATTGAAATTTACAAGCGTGAGAATTTGATGACTTTAAATAGTCAAACACTAAATAATCTGTTTGAAGGATTAACATATGAGTTTCAGTGTAATTCACCTAAAAATAATTACCAGTTTAATTCAACATTAGACAAGGCAATTTTGAAAAAATTTATTATATTAACGGACATGAAGATTGAATGGCTATGTGTAGGAATTGCTTCTAAAGTAATTTGGATATGGTATTTCGGTTTTACAAAAAGGGTAAAGAAAATATTTGTAAATTAGTAGATAGGTGCGGTATATATGCCAATCATCAGAACTGAACTTCAAATAAACGCCCCCGTTGAGGTCTGCTTCGACTTAGCAAGAAGCATAGACATTCATGCTCAATCAACCTCACAGACCAAAGAGAAGGCTATTGATGGCGTTACAAACGGTCTTATTGAATTTGGGCAAGAAGTAACATGGGAAGCTGTTCATTTTGGTATTAAGCAACGGCTAACGGCGAAGATAACGGAGTTTGAACGTCCACATCGATTCGTAGATGAACAGGCTAGTGGTGCGTTCAAGCGGTTTAAACATACACACGAGTTTGTTGAGGTTGAAGATGGTGCGTTGATGATTGATGTGTTCGATTATGTTTCACCTTTGGGATGGGTGGGGAAGATGGCAGATAAGCTGTTTTTGGAGAGATATATGAGGGAGTTCTTGTTGAAGCGGAATTTGTATATTAAGAAGGTTGCTGAGGAAAAAGCGGATCAATAATGGCTGTTGAAGCTATGTGAAGAATGGAAATACATTCTATAGGTGTATTTGCTAATCTAAAAGAGTACCACTTGCACTGCGTCCGCTAATGTAAAAGTTGACTACCTTGAACCAAGTCCCTGTTATGCTGGGTGAAGATCAGCAGTCAAGGGGAAAGGGAATGTAAGGAAGCGACATTTCGTTGACGGAAACCAAGAATTCAAAGGAGTGAAGAGGACTATGATGAAAAAACTAATTGTAATTGGCTTGATTGCAGTAACTCTCACAGGCTGTTCAGCATTTACCACCGCTAAACCGACAACAACTCCTATTGTAGCAACACCCACTACAGTACCTGTACCTAAATGACACAGTCCAATATGCATTCACACAGGCTAACCAAGACCCTCCAAGTGGAGGGTCTTTTACTAATTATTTCTTTATATCAAACATGAAGTCTTGCAAAAGAAGGATGAAGAAAAGAAATTTGAAATAAAACGCCTCAAGCTATTGTCGAAAAGAGAAAGTTTATGTTAATATATGGTTCAGTGTATAGAAAATTTTGGTATTTGATGTGTTAATTACGAGATAGTTTTATTTATATAAAAGTGAATCCTATAAACTGCAAAGGGCAAACTCAATGAAAGTTGAGGACGCAAAGCCGAGAACCTAAGGTGAAAATTTCACTATGGTCGTCTGGTTACCAGGAAAGCAAATGATGTATTTGCTACCCGGTAAATTTTGGGTAGATGATACATCATTTTTATATTTAAACCTCCAATCCAGTCTCCAATTACTCGCTTTAATAATCAACGTTCCGCCTTACCGGAAATGGCTTATTGGATTGCCTTTTAACCGGTTGGCTTCATATATTTAACTCCCTGAAAGAATGACTTAATACGTATATCATTATTTATCAATTTTATTATGGAGGTTTTCAAATGGTAAAAAAACAATTAATCATTACTTCTCTAGCATTGATCGTAATAGCTTATGGGTTTGCAGGCATCTCTAATGCATCATCTGCAGCTACTACAACTGAATCTGGACAAGCCGCAACTGTTAAACAAAATGTACATAATGATCATAATGACAACAAAGATGATGGGCATAAAGGAAATAAAGATGAGCATAAAGGCAACAAAGATGATGAACAAGAAAACAACAAGGACGATGGGCAAAAGTGTAACAAAGATGATCGGAATACAACGGTTACATCCGATACATATATAAATCCTTGTGGTGAACTTATCGATGCGATTGGCAATGATACAGAAAAGTCAACGGGAGCAATCATTGATAAGCTGCTTTTGACCAAATACGGCTCTCTTCTCACCGATGATATGAAGAAAGAATTAGAAAGCATTACGAATAAAGATGAAGTTTTATCGAAAATTGCTGATATCCTCGCCAACAGTGGAAGTCTTTCAGAAGCGATCTATACGGGAAAGGCAGCTATCAAAGCAAATCTCGAAAATGTAGATTCGTATAAAAAAATCGGCATTCTATACGAAAAATCGGGTAAAGTTGGTGTTAAACTCTATGTAAACGGAGATGAGCTTTCAACTGATGCAGCCCCTTTCATAAGAAGCGGAAAAACACTTGTCCGATTTGGAGCCATCTCGGAAGCTCTAAAAGCAAAGGTTAGCTGGAACGGTAAAGAACGTTCAGTTACCGTCACTCGTGATAGTACAACAGTGAAGCTTATCATTGATAGTAAGACAGCTTTTGTCAACGACAATCCAGTAACACTTGATGTGCCGGCAACGATTGAAAATGATAGAACGGTCGTACCTGTTGGCTTTATAACTGAAGCTTTAAAAGCGACTGTTAAATGGGAGCCTGTCACTAAAACCGTAATCATTTATGAAAAATAAACCATATACTAACGATAAAGGAGCTGCCTCAGCAGCTCCTTTTGACTTGCTCATATCACAAAGGATCCGTTATTCTTTGTCAAGTGTATGAGAAATTTGATCTTTGTACGGATCTATAAATATATGTCCGTTAGCGCTTTTAACAGCATAGAACACATTCTCAACGGAGAACCCTTTTGTTTTTAAAAGCGATAATAGCCAATCTTTTTTTAGGTTATTCATTTGAAGATTATCTTCAATAATTTGACCATCCATGATCAATTCGATTGGAAACGATTGCGCTTGTCCGAGTTTTAGCTTTAAGTCCTTGTGTGTTACTGGCATAAATTCAGGTTTGCGCAATACGGATACTTTTCCATTTAGTTCAAGCACTGCATATTGCACTTCTTCTATGTTAAAGATGTTTTTTTCTCTAAGTTCCTGATTTAATGTGTCTAAGCTGATCTTTAGTTTTCTCATATTGTCATCAAGAATTTTTCCGCCTTGAATAAGAATGGTTGGTTGGCCGGATAACCATTTCCGCAGTTTTCTGCTTTTTAGCGAAAGAATCATTAATAAAAAGGCTACTGCACTAAAGGTAAGCAAAGCGATTCCTAACTGGCTGATAGGCATGTGTATATTAAAAGCTAAATTGGCAGTCAAAGCACCGAGTGTAATCGCAGCGACGAAATCGTGATAGGTTAACTGAGCGATTGTGGACTTTCCAAGCACACGTGCAACAATCATCATAACGGTATAAGCCAATACAGATCTTAAAACAATTTCGGGAAAATGGTTCATTCAGCATCACCTTAATCTGCAATATTGCAAGCGATTGGTTTATTTAAGTAAGACAGCGTTGGAGGCGATAGGTCTCCTTGCTGTCTTGTTGTTTAGCTTATTCCTCGGATAATTCAGCTAGAGATTTAATTTTTCCATGCGGGTGCGGGGTTTGTTTACGCATTTTAGCTTCGTTTTCTCTTCGTCTTTTGGATCTGGACAAGAGTCAATCTCTCCTTTCGAGGATCTGCTAAACGCTCTTAGGATATGCTTTAAGCGCATCAAATATTTGTTGCATTCAAGCATTCCTGTGATAAATTATTAGATAATAATGGATGGGCATATTAAAAAGGAGAGAAAATTTTGGCAGGCAGCGAGAGACATGATCGGGGTTGGGATAAACTTAAAGAAATGAACGCGGTCCAAATCATCAGAGCGGTTTATGAAAAGCAGGGGATTCTTCTTGATTCTGAAGGGGTTACTGGTTCTGTCAGTTGAGAGGGGTGAACTTACATGCCGAGCTATGCTTCGATTAGCCAGGATGCAACAGCATGGTTACGGGAGAAAACAGGAAGCAGCAGCTTAGAGTGCTTCGTACACATTGACGCAACCGAAAGTGCCGACAGCTTTTTTCTTATACGCTATACAGAACGAATCGTTCATGTTTCATTTGCAGAATTAACTTTCGACCCGGGCAGCTTCAAAGGTTTAGTAGAAGCCTTATATAAAGCTATTTATGAATCATGATGAGGAGCATAATTTAGATGATACAACTTAAAAAACCGCTTGGCTGGATAATCATCCAACTTGGCGGTTTTTTTCGTTTCGGTGTAGTTGTATTACATTTTCAAAAGCGCAAGGGCTTGTTCCGAAACAGTAGGCGCGTAACGCTCCAGACATTTGCAAAGGAAGTCTTTGCGGCAAATCGGGCAAGGTTCTTTTAACAAACGGTTTAGGTTTGTAATTTTAGAAGTTCCGGATTTGTCATCCCGTTCAAATGTTAGGCGACAGTGTGTGCGGTCCTTCAGGATCACTACAACCTCGAAAAGGCCATTCTTTTTATTATCACTAACCAAATTGGCATCAACAACTTGTGGATCGTAAGCCATTGTATTTCCTCCCCGAATGTTTCATCGACAAACCGCATTATTGGAGCGCAGTTTTCGTCGGTTTCGTTTCATTATATAAATAAAGCGCGCTTTATTCAATAGCAAGGCTAAGTGGCAGGCGTGTACGAAGAATAATTCCTAACTAAGCAGCCATATACAGAATGCCATGGTACTAACAGGGGTATGATGAGAAGGCTAAAAAAGCGGTATACATTAAGACTGTGTTTTACGCCGCTTAGGTTTAAATCGAGGTGCCACATAATTACGTTTGCGGTCACGGAAGAAAATCCAACCTCCGATAAAAGCAACGCCGATCGCAAATAAAAGCATCCCAAGAATAAATCGTCCCCAAAGAAAATGGGAGTCGCCGTTACCAAATTGGGCGAAAAAAGCATCTTTCATCGCTAAAAATCCATAGGTCGCCATAAAGCCTGGTATAACTAAGATAAGAATAGCAATAAAGCGGTAAAATTTAATTTTCATGATAGCTCCTTGATAAAATGAGATCTGCTCGAATGCCGTGCAGATTATTTTTTTTGGATATAGCATTACGAAAATATCATAACCCGAAATCTTTTTCATGTCTAATTTCATAAATTACGCTGTATTTCATAGGGGGGAGAAGGTAGAATAAGAATAGACTATACAATTCAACATGGTTTAGGTTAAAGGGAGGATATACATATGAGTAATGGAATACCTTACGATATAGTAATCTTGGGCGGCGGAACGGGCGGATATGTGGCTGCAATACGGGCTGCACAATTAGGCAAGAAGGTGGCTATCGTTGAAAAAGAAAAAATAGGCGGCACATGCTTGCATAAAGGCTGTATTCCCAGCAAGGCGCTTCTTCGCAGTGCAGAGGTATATGCTACTATGCTGCATGGAGAGGATTACGGCGTGCTTGCTGAAGGTGTTACACTTGATTTCTTAAAGGTGCAAAGCCGTAAGGAAAAAGTGGTCGAAACTTTACATAAAGGCGTACAATATTTAATGAGTAAAAATAAAATTGATATCTACCATGGAAACGGGCGCGTCATCGGGCCATCCATCTTTTCCCCGCGAAGCGGTGCTGTTTCAGTCGAACGGGAAGATGGCGAGATTGATATGCTGATTCCGCAGCAGTTGATTATTGCCACAGGATCAAGACCGAGAACCTTACCAGGGCTAACGATTGACGGAGTGTTTATTATAACCAGCGATGAGGCGCTTCGACTTGAGCAGCTTCCTAAATCCATCGTGATTATCGGCGGCGGCGTCATAGGGGTAGAATGGGCGTCGATGTTATGTGATTTCGGGGTTGATGTAACGGTTGTAGAGTACGCGTCCACGATCGTCAACGCTGAAGATGCAGATGTCACGCGAGAGCTGGAGCGTCTGTTGAAAAAGCGTGGCGTGAAGTTTGTACTTGGCGCAAAGGTGTTGACGGATACGATTCAAATCGGGGAAGGTTTAGTGACACTGCAGGCAGAAAAAGGCGATAAGAAAGTTGAGCTCAAAGCGGAAAAAGTGCTCGTATCCGTAGGCAGACAAGCGAACGTTGAAGGTATCGGCCTTGAAAATACAGATATTAAAGTGGAAAAAGGCTTTATTGTCGTAAATGAGTTTCTTCAAACGGCAGAGTCTCATATTTACGCGATCGGCGACGTAATCGGCGGCTTGCAGCTGGCGCATGCAGCGTCACACGAAGGCATTGTAGCCGTGGAACATATATGCGGCATTGGTGCCCATACGGTAGAACCGCATGCTGTGCCCCGCTGTATTTATACAAGACCGGAAGTTGCTTCAGTCGGATGGACAGAACAGCAGGCTAAAGCTTTAGGACGTTCTGTAAAAGTGGGTAAATTTAATTTCAAAGCCATTGGAAAAGCGCTTGTGTACGGGGAATCAGACGGATTTGTAAAAGTAGTGGCAGACAGTGAAACCAATGACATTCTTGGTGTGCATATGATTGGACCGCATGTTACGGATTCCATCTCAGAAGCGGCATTAGCGCAAATTTTGAATGCGACGCCATGGGAGATCGGACAAACCATTCATCCGCATCCTACTTTGTCAGAAGCATTCTACGAAGCTATGCTGGCGGTTGACGATAAAGCGATAGGCATGTAAGGCAAGCAGGGAAACTGCCTGTTTGCTTGACTTGGTAAACAGAATTGTAATTCACCTACATTCGGTTTATAATATGCGTATATCGTCAAGTCTTAGTACCAGGTAATAAGATAAGCCTATATATCAAAACGAAGGCTTCAAATGCATTTTTTCGAAGATGTATAACCATGCTCAACAAACTTTTAGGAGGTAACCTCCATGTCGATTGGACAAATGAATAAGCATCATTCTCTGGGTTTATCTGATGAACAAGTTGTGGAAATGTATACGTATATGAGCTTGGCACGGCGATTCGATGAGCGTTCGCTTGTTTTGCAGCGCTCAGGAAAAATTGCTTTTCATGTCTCAGGTGTAGGACAGGAAGTCGCGCAAGTAGCCGCTGCGTTCGCTTTGGATAGGGAGAAGGACTATTTCTTGCCTTATTATCGCGATTATGGATTCGTACTCAGCGTGGGGATGTCGATGAAAGAACTGTTTCTTTCTGTTTTTGCCAAAGCGGAGGATCCTAACAGCGGCGGACGGCAAATGCCGGGCCATTTCAGCCATCGCAAGCTGCGTATCGTAACGGGTTCAAGCCCGGTTACCACACAAGTTCCGCATGCGGTCGGCATAGCTTTGGCAGCTAAGCTCAAAGGCGAACAGCTTGCAACCTTTGTTACGTTCGGCGAAGGTTCCAGCAATCAAGGCGATTTTCATGAAGGCTGTAATTTTGCCGGAGTCCATAAGCTGCCAGTCATATTGATGTGCGAAAATAATCAGTACGCAATTTCCGTCCCTTACCATAAGCAGGTTGCAGGCAGCATCGCTGACAGAGCAATCGGCTACGGGTTTCCGGGTATTAAAGTGGATGGAAACGATGCGCTGGAAGTATATAGAGTTGTGAAGCAAGCAAGAGAACGCGCTCTGGCAGGTGAAGGACCGACGTTAATTGAAGCAGTCATGTACCGATTGTCACCGCACTCAACCTCGGATGACGATTCCTTATACCGCTCCAAAGAAGAAGTAGAATCAAAGCGGCAAAATGACGGCATCCCAAAAATGAAGCAATATTTAATGGATTGCGGATTGTGGAGCGAAGAGCAGGAAACAGCGCTTCTTGAAAAGCAAAAACGCGAAATTAACGAAGCGACAGCCTATGCAGACGCTGCGCCGTACCCGCTTGGAACAGATACGATGCTGCATGTTTATGCGGAAGGGGAGGCGTAGATCATGGCTGTTATTACATACCTTGAAGCTATTCGTTCCGCCATGCAGGAGGAAATGCAGCGCGATAACAATGTGTTTGTTCTGGGTGAGGATGTCGGCAAAGGCGGCGTTCTGAACGCAACGAAGGGACTTCGGGATTTGCACGGAGAAGATCGCATTATGGATACGCCGCTCGCTGAATCGGCTATCGTAGGCGTTGCAATCGGCGCGGCGATGTACGGCATGCGCCCCATCGCTGAAATTCAGTTTGCCGATTTCATATTCCCGGCAACGAATCAGATAATCAGCGAAGCGGCGAAAATTCGCTATCGCAGCAACAATGATTGGAGCTGCCCTATCGTGATCAGGGCGCCTTACGGGGCGACAGGCGGGGGCGCTTTATATCACTCACAATGTCCGGAGTCAGTCTTTTTTGGCACGCCAGGCTTAAAAATTGTTGCGCCGTCCACGCCGTACGATGCCAAAGGATTGCTGAAAGCGGCTATCCGCGATCCGGATCCCGTGCTGTTTTTTGAACATAAGAAATGTTATTTGGCTTTCTCAGGCGCTGTGCCTGAAGAGGATTACATCGTTCCAATCGGTAAAGCCGAGGTGAAGCGTGAAGGTTCCGACATCACGGTTATCACCTACGGACTTACCGTTCACCATGCCATGCAAGCGGCAGAAGAGCTCGCGAAGGAAGGTATCTCCGCGCATGTGCTGGATCTGCGGACGCTGCAGCCGCTGGATAAAGAAGCGATTCTGGAAGCCGTCTCCAAAACGGGCAAGGTGCTGATCGCACACGAAGATAACAAAACAGGCGGCGTAGGCGCCGAGGTCTCAGCGATTATAGCAGAAGAATTGTTGTTTGAGCTCGATGCCCCGATTATGCGTTTGTGCGCGCCGGATGTGCCGGCTGTGGGTATGAATCCGCCAATGGAGAAATTCTACTTGTTAAGTCCGGATAAATTGAAGGATGCTATGCGTAAATTGGCCTTATTTTAGCGTTATGGGGGTACCAAGATGAGTGTTACTGCGAACGGAACGAATGGCATAGTAGAAGTCACCGTGCCGCATTTGGCGGAGAGCCTGGTTTCTGCTACGATCAGTAAATGGTTGAGGCAGCCGGGTGATGTGATTGAGCAGTACGATGTATTGTGCGAGCTGATGACAGAGAAAGTAAATACGGAGATGCCGTCTCCGGTTGGCGGCAAGCTTGTAAAAATTATTGTAAATGAAGGGGTAACAGCCGCAGTAGGCGAAACCATTTGTTTGATACAAACGTTAGAAGGATCGACGGCAGCAGACAGTGGAAGTTCCCAGAATAGTGAAGGCATCAATGATTTAGAAGGCGCTGGCAGAGTGAATGCTGTCGCCTCGTCAGTGACTGAAGTCGTTGACCAGAGTATGCGAAACCGCTATTCACCTGCCGTTCAGAAGCTGGCTGCGGATCATGGGATTGATCTTCGGTCTGTGCCCGGCAGCGGCTTGGGTGGGCGTATCACGCGTAAAGACGTTGAGGATTTCGTACAATCTGGCGGAGCAGCAACACCTGCAATAACGCAGGCTGTCACAAAGGCTACGTCCGTTGAAGCGCCGGTCACACAGCCTTCTAAGATGCCCGTTCGTTCAACGGGAATTCATCTTAATCAGAACATACCGACACCTATGAGTGAACTTGAAGGCCATTCGGTGGATTCCCGCGGCGAAACCTATATTGACGTGACGCCAATCCGCAATGTGATTGCCACTAAGATGCGTCAATCCGTGCTTGAAATTCCGCATGCGTGGACAATGATTGAGGTTGATGTAACGAATCTGGTTATGCTGCGCAACAAGGTTAAAGACGAATTTCAGCGTAAAGAGGGCATCAATCTGACTTACTTAGCATTTATGCTCAAAGCGGTCGTTGGTGCGATCAAGGATTATCCGATTATAAACTCGGTTTGGGCGGTCGACAAAATTATCGTCAAACGAGATATTAACATCTCGCTTGCAGTCGGCACGGAGGACTCCGTATTAACACCGGTCATCAAAAAAGCCGATCAGAAGAACATTGCAGGCCTTGCAAGAGAAATTGATGAATATACCAAAAAAGCCCGTGCCGGCAAGCTTCAGTTGAGCGAGCTGCAAGGCGGTACCTTTACGGTGAACAATACAGGTTCTTTCGGCTCGATATTATCTATGCCAATCATTAATTATCCGCAAGCGGCGATCGTAACCTTTGAATCGATTGTCAAAAAGCCGGTCGTCATTCAAGACATGATTGCGGTGCGTTCGATGGTGAATTTATGCTTATCGCTCGACCATCGCATTCTGGATGGCGTTATCTGCGGGCGCTTCTTACAGAGAGTAAAAGAAAATCTTGAAGGCTACAACATGGAAACAGCTTTATACTAACTGAATATCACCTCTAGAAGCCGTATTCTAACCGTTGAGACGATAGAATGCGGCTTTTTAGCATGGCAGCAGAGGAAGTAGATTATATTTTATAAAAATGAGGTGAGGATTTGAGTTCAATGTTTAGATTGCCGCTAAGCGAATCACCGATTGTTTGTTATTCATCGCATGCAAACGCTTTATCGATTCTAAGTAATGATGAGGATTATTTACCTTGGTTTCACAGCAATTATATTCATTTCTCTTGTCTTGAAGATTTCGCCCGGAACGAAGCTGATGTTCAGATAGATTTCTATTTGGGTGTACGATTTTAATTATTACGCCAATAATCCTTGGCTGTTTCACCAATGCATCGAGCGTACGCTGTTAGATGGTCTTACAGGCGGTGATCTGATCGCCTTTATCATCTCGGCGCTTCATATGCATAACTATGTGGATCTCATCTTAAACGAATATCATATCCCTGACAGGAATGCTTTTCAGTCGCGTTATTTCGAACATGAAAATTTGATTTATGGCTACGATCAGCAGGCGAGGACTTTTGATATAGCAGGATTTAATCGCAATCGCAAGTTTTCAACTATGAAAGTTGCTTTTGATCAAGTGGTTGAAGGATACACCAGCTGTAAGGCGAATCAGTGGGGAAAACAGGTCGTATATCTCATCAAGCATGAGAAATATACAGAAAGATTTAAAACCGAATACGCGTTTAATTTACAATTAGTCGTTCATTCACTAGAGGAATATTTGGCTGGGACTAATGTGTCGGATAAATTCGCCATGCTTCGAACACCAAAATCGAAGATGGTATTTGGGGTAAACGTTTATCCTGTTCTAATAGAAAATTTGAGCAAATACTGGCACTGGAATGACCTGAGGCCGCTGCATATTTTGTGGGAGCATAAAAAGTGCATGCATGGACTGCTGCTTTACATCAAGGAAAACGGGTTTCTAAGTGAAAACGATTTTGAAAAGCTAGCTGAGACGAGCCAGTGGATGGTAAATAAATCGGAGGCGCTGCGCAACAACCAATTGATGTCGATCATTCGAAGGGAAACGGCAATTGATCCTAAAATCATTACGGGCATACAAGAAATTGAAGCGGTAGAGAAGGAGTGGATCGCCATGCTAGTGGATACTTTGCGGACAGGGGGACTTATGATAACTTGAAATCATTCATAGAATGATTTACCATTAATTAAGAAAGCACAATCCGCTAATTCAAACAATTAGCGGATTGCTTTTTGTAAGTGCTATAGAAGCAGTTGTACATATCGTTGTTTTAACTGAGCAAGTAGCCTATTGAAACTAGTAAGGTGGACAACACTATGCTGGCCAGCATAACATAGACGACAATTTTAAATAATAGTTTGTTGTTGTGCATAGGTTTGCGCTCCTTTAACAATGACTATCCTTATTGTATACGATCTCAGAAGCGGAGGAAAGAAAACAATGGTGAATGAACAAAGATTAGTAGAAGAATTTATTGAATTGGTGAAGGTCGACAGCGAGACACGCAATGAACAGGAAATCAGCCAAACCTTGAAGACAAAATTCACAAGCCTTGGTTTAACGATGGAAGAAGATGATGCGGCTGCGAAGACCGGGCACGGCGCAGGAAACTTGAAATTCACTTTGAAGGCAGCCGCTCAAGGCGAATCGATACCCCCTATCTTTTTTACTTGTCATATGGATACTGTTACCCCTGGAAATGGAATCAAACCGCAAATCGGCGAGGATCGCATCATTCGAAGCGACGGGACGACGATTCTTGGCAGCGATGATAAAGCGGGCATTGCAGCTATGTTGGAAGGCATTCGCGTCTTGCAGGAAAATGGTATTGTGCATGGACAAATCCAGTTTGTTATTACCGTAGGGGAAGAACTCGGTTTAATTGGGGCACGCGCTATGGCAAAGGACTGGATTCAAGCGAAATATGGCTTTGCGCTGGATTCTAACGGAGAAATTGGCCATATTGCCGTCGCCGCGCCTTCCCGTGCTGAAATTAGCATTACTATGCATGGCAAATCGGCGCATGCGGGTGTGAATCCCGAGGATGGCATCTCAGCTATTCAAGTAGCTAGCAAAGCTGTTGCCCGTATGCCTTTGGGCAGGATTGACAATGAGACAACAGCTAACATAGGAAGCTTTTCCGGCGGAGGCGCGCTGAATATTGTCTGCGATCTTGTAACGCTGAAAGCGGAAGCAAGAAGCATCGTACAGGACAAGTTGACCGCTCAGGTCGAAGCGATGCGCAAAGCTTGTTTATCTGCGGCTGAGGAAGTTGGAATCACTTGTGATTTTGAGAGCTTTATCGCATACCCGGCCTTTATGCATACAGATGATTCACCTGTAGTAAAGCTGACTGGCAAAGCGCTTGAGAGCATTGGATGCACACCCCATACGTTTCATTCCGGCGGCGGCAGCGATGCAAACATTTTCAACGGCATGGGCATTCCTACCGTAAACCTGTCGGTTGGTTACCAGGAAATCCATACGACGAAAGAGCATATTGCCATTTCCGATTTGGTAAAAGTAACCGAAGCGGTTGTAGCGATCGTTAAAGTAGTTTCTACCGATAAATAAAGGAAAGGGACAAAGGCCTTTGATTAAGAAACGATATAAAGCCTATCTATGGGAAGCCTTAGTGTTGTCAGCAGCAGCCGCTGTGATCATTTGTTTACTGTTCGTGAAGCCCATTCTGGGTATCGCTGATAACGGTGATTTTTCACGGATAATGACCTCAAGCGGTATTTATGAAAAGGCGGAAGTGATTGCCAAACCATTCGGGGAAAGGTATTTTGGGTACTTCCATTCCGAATATCAGTTTGCTGCGCCTGCGACCGGCGGTTATGTGTCGACGCAGCTTGGCATCGTATGGGCGGCTGTTCTGCTCAATCGACTGCTGCTTTCCGGCACTACTTTCTATGTACAGACGCTTGCTGCGCTGTACGGAGCGGCCTTGCTGATTGCCTTCTGGCTGCTGCTTCGAACACACCGCAGATCGCTCAGCCTGCCGGCTCGTATTGTTCTTGGTATACTGCTTGTGTTCGTCTTCACGGATATTGGTTATGCCGCTTATTTCAACTCATTTTTTGGTGAAGCGACAACACAGACAGCCATGCTGTTGACAGTCGGCTTCGCTTTCTTGCTGCTGCGCCGTGAACGGCCATCCCGATGGCTGCTTGCGGCTTTCTTCGCAGCAGCTCTAGTCTTCGCTGGCGCTAAGATACAGAATGCGCCTGTGGGCTTGCTGCTTGCGCTGCTAGGCTTCCGCTGGTGGCGGCTCCGCGCCGACCTGCCATGGCGGCGCTTGGTGATAGCCGGCAGCTCGCTGCTCGCCGCAGGGTCTATTGCCCTCTATGTGACGGTGCCCAAGGAGCTGAAAGTGATCAATCAATATCAATCTGTGTTTTACGGTGTACTTAAGGATTCTCCGAATACCCAAGCGGATTTGCGTGATTTGGGGCTGAGTTCGGAATTAGCCGTTCTGGCGAATACGAACTATTTTACAACCAATACGGCCATTCCTCAAAATGATCCGAAGCTCAAAGCGCTTTTCTACGACAACATGAGTCCAAGTAAAGTGATAGTTTTCTATCTAAAGCATCCGTTCAGATTTATCGATAAGCTGCAAAAGGCGGCTGACAGCGCTATGCTATTTCGTCCTTACTATTTAGGTAATTATGAGCAGTCGGCTGGCATGCCTCTGGGTGCAGTATCCCATACCTTTAGCGCTTGGAGCTTTTTGAAGAGCAATGTGATGCCGCGTTCGCTGCTTTTTCCGGCAGGTATCATTGTGTTTTATGTCATAGCGGCGGCATGGCGCTACAAACGGGCTAAAGCTGCAAGTATCAAAGGCTTGATCGAAGTGTTGGGATTGCTCCCGCTCATAACGCTGCTGGGACTAATGGTTCCTA
This sequence comes from Cronartium ribicola 11-2, assembly GCA_000500245.1. Lineage (NCBI taxonomy): Eukaryota > Fungi > Basidiomycota > Pucciniomycetes > Pucciniales > Coleosporiaceae > Cronartium > Cronartium ribicola. Next base: position 18,445 of record AWVX01048674.1, read on the forward strand.
TTCTTGGCGACGGTGAGGCCGATCTGACCAAGCATTTGTTTCTGTATAATTTAAGTCTGGATTGTATGATGGTGGTAAGCGTAGTATGGCTGACAGAGCAAGTGGTACGGGGTATTTTCACAGACAATTCATCGTTGCATAAAAGGAGAGATCGGCATGAAGCAGCCAGATAACAAGTTATTCGAAGAAGTTACGGTATCTACGGAACATATTTATACAGGGAGAATTATTTCGCTTCAAGTTGATCAAGTAAGGCTGCCGAACGGCGAAATTACCTCCAGAGAAATCGTGAAGCACCCCGGAGCGGTGGCTGTATTAGCACTGCTGGACGATAAAATGTTAGTAGTTGAGCAGTATCGCAAACCGCTTGAAAAGAGCCAAGTAGAAATCCCGGCCGGGAAGCTGGATCCGGGCGAAGAGCCGCTGGAAGCAGCTAAGCGGGAACTGGAAGAAGAAACGGGCTACCGTTGCGGGTCGATTCGGCATATTCACTCTTTTTATACGTCACCGGGATTTGCAAATGAAATTTTGCATCTTTATGTAGCTGAGGATTTGACAAAAGGGAATATCCATTTGGATGAGGACGAATTCTTGGAGTGTGAAGCAATCACTTTAGAAAAGGCGCAGCAGTATATCCAAGAAGGTGCCATCAGCGACGCCAAAACGATTACAGCAGTGTATGCTTGGCAAGTTTATAAGTTGACTGGCCAAATCTAACCGTGCAAAGCTATTATGCCGACTTACATATTCATATCGGACGGACAGAATCAGGCAATGTGGTAAAAATAAGCGCTTCAAATCAATTGACTTTTCGCAACATTGCGCATGAAGCTTCGAACCGTAAAGGGATGGACATCATTGGCATTATTGATTGCCATGCGCCGTCTGTACAGCGGGATATAGCAGAATGCTTGGAACGCGGCGACATGGAGGAACTGAATGGCGGAGGCATTCGTTACGGCTCTACAACTGTAATGCTTGGCAGCGAGATTGAAGTGCGCGATCCCGGCTGCGGCGCAGCCCATCTGCTTGTCTATATGCCAACGCTGGATAGGATGCGCGATTTCACGGAATGGATGCGTAAGCATCTCAAGAATATAGAATTAAGCTCGCAGCGCATCTATGTGGAAGCGCGCGTCCTGCAGGAACGTGCCCTCAGTCAAGGCGGGATTGTTGTGCCTGCTCATATTTTTACGCCTCACAAAGGCTTATATGGCGCAGCTGCAGACCGAATGGATTTTTTGCTCGACCCGGCCGGTGTCGCAGCCGTTGAATTAGGACTAAGCGCCGATTCGCTAATGGCCGGCTATATATCCGAATTGGATTCGTTTACGTTCCTTACCAACTCCGATGCGCATTCATTAAGCAAAATAGGACGCGAGTATAACCGTTTGAAGCTTGCTGAACCTACATTTGAAGAGCTTGTAAAAGCATTGCGCATGGAAGATGGGCGAGCGGTCACGGCCAATTATGGTTTAGACCCTAAGCTTGGCAAGTATCATCGAACCTATTGCGCTTCTTGCGCGTTTGTTTTGGATGAGTCGCAAGCGGCTGTAGATCGCTGCCTCTATTGCGGCAGCACTAAAATCGTCCATGGCGTTCTTGACCGAATTTTGGCGATTGCCGACCGCGACCACCCATATGTACCATCAAGCAGGCCGCCATACTATCATCAAGTGCCATTGGAATTCATCCCGGGACTTGGGCCCAAAACGTTAGAATTATTGCTCAGACAATTTCAGACCGAAATGAATATTTTGCATAATGTTTCTTATATACAATTAGTTTCTGCAGCTGGAGAGTCGGTTGCTTCAGCCATTATAGCCGCTAGGGAAGGGCGTTTGTCCTTACAGGTCGGCGGAGGCGGTACGTACGGAAAAGTAATAAAGCAAAGCTAATTGATCCTCCAAGGCATACGGCGGACATGTTCCTCATATGCTTGTCTTAAGTCTAAGCTGGGAGGAACTATTATGCTGCAGCAGCACTCTATACAACGATATTGGAAAGAAAACCTATCGCTCTATCTATTCGTAGGCGTGTTGTTTGTCATGGGCGTGGTTTTTGGTTCGGTTCTGGTTGGCGCGCTCTCTCTCGAACAAAAAGATCAAATGGGCAGGTACTTGAGCTCTTTTATATATGCCATGAATGACGGTGTGGCATGGGATGACAAGCAATCCTTTGCGGATGCGCTCATTATGAATTGGAAATGGGCAGTACTAATCTGGCTGCTTGGTTTGTCTGTGGTCGGTATGCCGCTCGTACTTATATTAGATTTCCTCAAAGGCGTACTTGTCGGCTTTTCCGTCGGTTTTTTAGTAAGCCAGTTATCATGGAAAGGGGTATTGTTCGCCCTAGTATCTGTGCTGCCGCACAATCTAATCATTATACCGGCTTACATGATTTGCAGCGTAGCTGCTGTCGCCTTCTCTGTCTCGTTAGTTAAGAATCGGCTTCATCAGCGAAGAACTGCTCTCCGTGTTCAGCTGGTTCAATATACAAGTATCATCTTGTTTATGGGAATTTTGTTGACGTTGGCGGCATTCTATCAAGGTTATGTATCGCCTATCGTAATGAAGTGGGTAACCCCTATGCTGGAAGCGCTCTAGCATTCAGCGAAGCCTGTTTCTTCCTATCAAATGTTTGACTTTGTTCTCTCCCTCAACCTATAATAACAATGTAGCTGTAAAGCTCCATGGCGGACATGTCCGAAGGGGGAGAGTATGGAAGCGCGTATCGAGAAAATTAAACAGCAGTTGCAGTCTCAAGGCTATAAATTGACACCTCAACGGGAAGCAACGCTGCGTGTGCTTCTCGAGAATGAAGAAGATCATTTAAGCGCGGAAGAAGTCTTCATGTTGGTTAAAGACAAGGCCCCTGAGATCGGACTGGCAACCGTTTATAGAACCTTAGAACTTCTAAGTGAGCTGCATGTGCTTGAGAAAATGAATTTTGGCGACGGCGTTGCCAGATATGATCTGCGTAATGATTCCAACCGCCATCACCATCATCACCTGATCTGCGTGCAGTGCGGCGCGGTTGATGAAATTATGGAAGATTGGCTAGGCGCATTGGAAGAAAAGCTGCTCCAAGAATACAATTTCCAGGTATTGGATCACCGACTTGATTTCCAAGGGATTTGTTATCGTTGCAAGACCATGAATGAAGCCAATAAAGAACCGGTGTCGGTTCTCACATAGACTTAGCCGAGAAACCTTTCAGTCTTGTTCAACAAGCACAAGAAGGTTTCTTTTTTATGCAGAAGCATTGTAAATCTGCCTATCTTGGGATTAGGAAGCGATGATAACCGCATACTTAAAATGAAGTTATCATTTTGGGGACAGGTGGGAGACAGCGTGGCTAAACAATCAATGATCATCGGAATTCCAAAAGAAATCAAAAATAATGAAAATCGTGTTGCGCTTACGCCCGGAGGTGTTTCATCTCTGACTTTGGCAGGACACGAAGTCATCGTGGAACAGGATGCCGGTTTAGGCAGCGGCTTTACAGCTGAAGAATATCGCAGCGCAGGCGCAAAAACTGGCTTAGCAGCAGCAGATGTTTGGAAGCAGGCAGATATGATTATGAAGGTGAAAGAACCGCTGCCCGCGGAGTATGGATTCTTTAAAGAAGGCCTGCTCTTGTTTACATATCTTCATCTTGCGGCAGCCGGTGATTTAACAGAACACCTGATTAAAACGGGCGTTACGGGAATTGCCTATGAGACGATTCAATTGCCGAACGGCAGCTTGCCGCTGTTAACGCCGATGAGTGAGGTCGCAGGTCGAATGAGTGTGCAGATCGGGGCTCAGTTTTTGGAAAAGTTTAATGGCGGCAAAGGCATTCTGCTCGGGGGAGTCCCTGGTGTAACGCCAGGTAAAGTCATAATACTCGGAGGAGGAATAGTAGGTACGAATGCTGCCAAAATGGCGCTTGGATTAGGGGCGGACGTGACGATTATCGAACGCAGCGCAGATCGCATGCGGCAAATTGACGATACATTTGGCGGACGCATTAGAACGTTAATGTCTAGTCCGCACAATATCGCTGAAGCTGTACAGAAAGCCGACTTATTAATCGGCGCCGTATTAATTCCTGGGGCGAGAGCCCCGAAGCTGGTATCCGAAGCAATGGTTCAAAGTATGCCTCCCGGTTCAGTTATCGTTGATGTGGCAGTTGATCAGGGAGGAACAATCGCTACGATCGATCGTGTCACGACGCACAGCGACCCGACTTACATGAAGTATGGCGTTGTTCACTACGCTGTAGCCAATATGCCGGGCGCGGTGCCCCGCACTTCGACGCTCGCATTGACCAATGCCACTTTGCCTTATGCCGCAGAATTGGCTTCGAGAGGGCTGGAAGCAGCTATAAAAGCGAATGCCCCGCTTGGTCTGGGTGTGAACACATATAAAGGAAAAGTGACTTATCAAGCCGTTGCGGAAGCTGTAAACCTGCCTTTTGCCAAGTTGTCAGAGCTGCTCCCTAAATAGGCATTTCATGTGTGGCATAATAGAAGAACTAAGATCATAGGCTGTCCTTGAAGCATTTGCTTCCGATGTGAGTTTTGTTGCGAAGTCATTTATGGTGGTCGCAGCACATAACTTTTTGGAGGGGTCAGGATGATTTGGTCTATGCGCAAATGGTTGCAAAAACTGAAGTTTGTGGTTGTATTCATTCTATTGACATATTTATTGTATCATGTACTGTTAATAGTATCGGGTTGGATACCGCCTATGGAGAAATACGGGCAGCCCAAAGGCAAATCGGTCAAAGTGTTTCAACAGCATGCATCGATTGGCGATCAAGGATCGCTGGCTGATCGTCTTCGTCTTTTCTACTGGTACGGTGAATGAAGAGTTAACTTTAAGGAGGAATCGTTCGGCATGGAAGCAGCACTGCAGACGTTTCTTCGTCATTTGACGTCGGAACGCAGACTAACACCAAGTTCGATTTCGTCCTACCAACGGGATTTATGGCAATATGTCCATTATCTGAAATCACAAAATCAACCTTCGTTTCAGGAAACAGGCAGAGTACAGGTAGCCGGCTTTCTAGCTGAACTCAAACGCCAAGGTCGTTCTGCCGCATCCCTGCGAAGAATGATGGTTTCCTTACGGGGGTTGTATCAGTTTTTAGTGCAGGAACGAATGGTAGATCGAGATCCGATGAGCCAATTGGAATTCCCCAAAACAGAGAAACAGCTGCCAAAGATTTTAACCATCGAAGAGATCGATCGTTTACTCGCTGTGCCTGATTGTTCATTACCGGCAGGGATACGTGACAAAGCCATGCTGGAAACGTTATATGCAACAGGTATGCGGGTTTCAGAGCTTATTGATCTGCATCTGGGAAGCGTTGATCTTGCTATGGGTTATGTAAGGTGCGCAGGATCTAACGGCAATGAACGTATCGTCCCTCTTAATAGGCTGGCCATTGAGGCTATGCGGATCTATATAACTGAAGGGAGAGCGCATTTAGGAGGAACTCAACATCATCCGGATGCGTTGTTTCTCAATCAGACAGGCGGCAGATTATCCCGGCAAGGTTTTTGGAAAATGCTGAAGCAATACGCGAAGGCAGCCGAAATTTCATCAGACCTTTCCCCGCATACACTGCGGCACAGCTTTGCTGCGCATTTGATTACAAATGGCGCCGACCTCCGATCGGTTCAGGAAATGATGGGACATGCTGATATTTCATCCACACAGATCTATGCGGGATTTCTTCGTCCTAAAATGAAGGATGTGTATGAAAAAGCGCATCCTCGCGGAAATGGTCGGATGAGCGAAAGGTAATTTTTGCAATAAAGCGCACATAATGAGATAATAACTAAGGTTTAAGCAATCAACATTATCATATAGGCTAGGATGGCGATAATCGATGCGTTTTAAGCGGATCTGTTTGATCGTGCTGGACAGCGTGGGAATAGGCGAAATGCCTGATGCCGCGCATTTTGGTGATTCCGGAGCCCATACGTTAGGGCATATTGCAGATAAAACACCTGATTTACATCTCCCGAAACTTGGACAGTTGGGGCTTGGGAATATTGCGCCATTGGCACATGTTTCGCCCGCAATGACACCGCTGGCTTATTATGGAAAAATGAGTGAAGCGTCTGTAGGCAAAGATACGATGACTGGCCACTGGGAGCTGATGGGATTAAAAGTATCCATTCCTTTTAATGTTTTTCCGAATGGATTTCCTGAAGAGCTGATTACTAAGTTCGAAGAGCGGACAGGCCGTAAAGTCATCGGGAATAAACCTGCCTCGGGCACTGAAATCTTGGATGAACTTGGCGAGGAACAGATGAAGACAGGGGCATGGATTGTCTATACTTCTGCAGACAGTGTTTTTCAGCTTGCGGCACATGAGGAAATAATTCCGCTGGAAGAGCTTTACAGCGCCTGTCAAATAGCCAGAGAACTGACGTTGGAAGACCCTTATGCTGTCGGACGTGTGATCGCTCGCCCTTATACTGGGAAGCCAGGAGCTTTTGCTCGAACGTCCAACCGCCATGATTATGCCGTGAAGCCTCCAGAAGCAACAGTCATGAACGGCATTCAAAAAGCAGGATTGGATTGTATTGCCATAGGTAAAATAAACGATATATTCTCAGGCGAAGGTGTCACCGAAGCCATACATACCAAGAGCAATGCGGACGGTATTGCCAAAACGGCGGAAGTTCTGACGAAACCTTTTCGCGGCTTTGCTTTTACGAATTTGGTTGATTTTGATTCGCTTTACGGCCATCGACGTGATGTTGCAGGTTATGCGAAGGCGTTAGAAGAGTTTGATCAGCATCTGCCCGAGCTGATGAAGCACATCGGAGATGAGGATTTGCTCATTCTTACTGCGGATCACGGCAACGATCCTACGCATAGCGGTACGGACCATACGCGTGAATATGTGCCTGTGCTGCTGTATAGTCCTTCGATCAAAACGCCTGGCTCCATTGGAGTCAGAAGCACGTTTTCAGACCTTGGCGCTACGATTGCGGCTAATTTCGATATCGAATGGACTGGCCATGGCACAAGCTTTCTAGATCAATTAAAATAAGCAGGGAGAGTTCAGAATGACAGAAGAATTGAAGGGTAAACAACAAATAGAAGAAGCTGCTCGTTATATTCGGGAGCAATTAAGTGTCAGCCCGGCCATCGGCCTAATTCTTGGCTCCGGTTTAGGCGTACTGGCTGATCTTATTCAAGATGCCAAAGTGATTGATTACAGTAACATTCCTCATTTCCCGGTGTCCACTGTTGAGGGTCATGCTGGCGAACTCGTTATTGGCGAGGTTGAGGGTAAGCAGGTCTTGATCATGAAAGGCCGTTTTCATCAGTACGAAGGCTACGGAGCGCAGACGGTATCTTTTCCGGTAAGGGTTATGAAAGAGCTTGGCATCAGCACACTGATTGTGACGAACGCGGCCGGCGGCATCAATACCTCTTACAATGTCGGTGATTTAATGGTTATTGCCGATCATCTTAATTTTATGTTCCGCAATCCGCTGATCGGACCCAATGACAATGCCCTTGGCGTTCGTTTTCCTGATATGTCGGAAGCGTACAGCAGCAGACTGAGGAAGCTCGCGCACCATGTAGCAGCTGAACAAGGAATGACACTTCAAGAAGGCGTCTACCTAGGTCTTCTGGGGCCAAACTATGAAACACCTGCTGAAATTCGTATGATGCGTGTACTTGGCGCTGACGCAGTGGGCATGTCCACAGTCCCTGAAGTCATTGTTGCCAGGCATAGCGGCATAGAAGTGCTTGGATTCTCTTGTATATCTAATATGGCGGCAGGTATTCTTGATCAGCCTTTGTCTCATGCGGAAGTAATGGAAACAACAGAGCGCGTGAAGCCGCAATTTTTGAAACTTATCCTTGGCATCATCAGTCGATTATAACAGCAGCAGTACGCAGATTAGGTAGAAATAGGTAATTCGTGTTGCAGCGAGGGAGGAAGCGGGAATGGCGCTTAGTTATGTGCAGCAGATTCAAGAAGCGGCGAATGCCGTCGTTGAACGGTTAGAGGGACGTAAACCGGTTATCGGATTAATATTAGGCTCGGGATTAGGCGATTTAGCTGAAAGCGTCGATCAACCGATTGTCATCGATTATTCAGACGTTCCTCATTTTCCGGTCTCCACGGTTGAAGGGCATGCTGGCCGATTTGTTGTCGGAAAGCTGGAAGGAAAAGACGTTATTGTCATGCAAGGGCGTTTTCATTATTATGAAGGCTATTCGATGAAAAAGTGTGTATTTCCGGTTTACGTCATGAAGCAGCTTGGCGTTCAGTCTTTGGTTATTACGAATGCAGCAGGCGGAATGAACCGTGAATTCGCGGCAGGCGACTTGATGGCGATCAGCGATCATATTAATTTAACGGGAGACAATCCTTTAATTGGTCCTAACTTTAGTGATCTAGGGGTACGTTTTCCGGATATGTCCGAAGCATATAATAAAGATTACCGGGCTTTGGCACATCGACTGTCCCAACAAATTAAGGGCAGCGATGGCGAAACGCTCAAGCTGCAAGAAGGCGTGTACTGCGGAATCAGCGGTCCGACCTATATGACGCCGGCGGAACTTACGATGTTGGCAAAAGTAGGCGGTGACGCAGTAGGGATGTCTACCGTCGGCGAAGTGATTGCAGCAAGGCACTGCGGGTTGAAAGTGCTGGGTATATCCTGTATTACCGATATGGCGATTGGGGAAGAATTGGAACCATTGACACACGAACAGGTAGTAGCAGTGGCCAATCGGACCAAGCCAAAGTTTATAGGTCTTGTGCGCGCATTTGTCAGGGAAGTTCAACTGAACTAGAAGCAGGAAATTTGTGAGTGACTTTTTGTCACAAACTTTTCATGAATTGGCCTGTCTAACCTATAGGGGATCGCTCATTTCTTAGGTAAAATAGGATGGACAACATTACGGGGGGATTACGAATGTACAAGTGGTTTATGTTTGTTTTGTTTATAGGAGCAGCAATACTTGGAACGAGTGTACTGTTTAGTCAAATTAACGATCGGCAGGCTGCAGCTAATGCAGAGAAAACTGCAGGTCCTCAATTGAAATTGGTCGCATCCAACTTTAAGTTCGATCAACCGCAATATGAAGTAAAAGCCGGAGAGAAATTGAAAGTGTCCCTAATATTGAAAGAAGGCTTTCATGGCGCTGAAATCGTAGGGACGCCAGTTAAGCTTGATAAAAACACACCATCGATGGATTACACATTTGATAAACCCGGTGAGTATGAGATTCACTGCTCAGTACCATGCGGCACTGGACATGCGGATATGAAAACAAAACTGGTGGTTAAATAATTTAACTTCGGGAGGGGGCAGAAGCTCTCTCTTTTTTGCATAATGCTTATTGGAGGAATCCCATGCGAAGCGTTGATCTCATTCAAAAAAAGCGGGATGGAAAAGCCTTAACAGACAAGGAAATCGGATTTTTTATTGAGGGCTACAGCAGCGGAGACATCCCTGAGTACCAAATGGCCGCGATGGCGATGGCGATCTATTTTCAGGGAATGACATCGGAAGAAACGGCATACTTAACGCTCGCTATGGCGAGATCGGGCGATCAGATTGATTTGAGCGGCATACATGGCATCAAAGTAGACAAACACAGTACTGGCGGCGTTGGCGACAAAGTGACGCTTGTTTTGGCTCCCCTTGTCGCCTCAGCAGGTGTTCCAGTTGCCAAAATGTCAGGGCGCGGGCTAGGCCATACCGGCGGAACCATCGATAAGTTGGAAGCTATTCCTGGTTTCTCTGTAGAGCGGTCCAATGAGCAGTTTATTCATCAGGTGAATGAAATCGGAGTTTCCGTGGTCGGACAATCAGGAAATCTGACACCCGCTGATAAAAAATTGTACGGACTGCGCGACGTTACTGCCACTGTGGATTCTATTCCACTGATCGCGAGTTCCATCATGAGCAAGAAAATTGCATCCGGTGCAGATGCTATCGTACTTGATGTCAAGACAGGCGACGGCGCATTCATGAAATCGTTGGAGGAATCGATTACGCTGGCGCAAGCGATGGTTAATATCGGCACGCAGGTAGGTCGTGAGACGGTAGCCGTCATTACCGGCATGGATGAGCCGCTCGGCTTTGCGGTTGGCAATGCGCTTGAAGTCATGGAAGCCATAGATACACTGCGGGGGCAAGGTGCTGATGACTTGAGGGAAATTTGCTTAACGCTCGGCGGCTATATGCTGACCTTGGGAGGCGCAGCAGCAGATGTAGAGGCCGCCAAAACATTGCTTGCTAAGAAGATAGCATCCGGTGAAGCGCTAGCCAAGTTCAAGCAATTCGTGGCAGCGCAGAACGGAGATGTCAGTGTGATTGATGAACCTGACAAATTGCCGCAAGCGGACCGCCGCGTTGACGTAATCGCTGAGCAGGACGGCTTCGTAGGTTCGATGGCCGCCGAAGCAGTCGGCATATCAGCAATGATGCTCGGTGCAGGGCGAGAAACTAAGGATTCCTCCATTGATTTGAGCGTTGGTGTAGTACTTCGCAAAAAAGTAGGCGATGCGGTTAAAAGCGGAGAGGCTCTAGCAACGCTGTATATCAATCAAAACTTGGAACAATCACGTTTGAAAGAGGCGTATACTTGCATCCAAGAAGCCTATCGCATTGTCACAGTAAAGCCGCCAAAACCAAAGCTGATCTATGCCATCATTGATAAACACGGCGTAAAGAAACTATAAAATTGCAGGATTTGTACAAATAAACAGAAGTCGGCTCCAAAGTCTATAGACTTTAGGAGGGGCTTCTTTTTTTATGAATATTTTGATCTGGTTTAGTCAACACTGATTAGAAGGATTTCCCAGTGCATTTAGATATAACCAGTTGATAGGGGGATTGTCTTTTCGATGTTGAAAAAGGTTACTATCGTCATGTTAATTTTGCAATGTCTTCTTACAACAGCAGCTTCGGTTTATGCCGAAGAGAAGAAGCCGCCGCAGCCCGATCTGACGCCTAATGCGCAATCAGCAGTGCTGATGGATGCAGAAACGGGCACGATTTTAATTGAAAAAAATAAAGAAGCCAAATTGCCTCCGGCTTCCATTACCAAAATCATGACGATGCTGCTCATTATGGAAGCTATCGATCAAGGGAAAATCAAGATGAGCGATAAAGTGAGAACCAGCGAATATGCGGCTTCCATGGGCGGATCGCAAATTTTTCTTGAAGTCGGCGAACAGATGACGGTAGAGGAAATGCTGAAGGGCATTGCCATGGCATCCGGTAACGACGCTTCAGTGGCGATGGCAGAGAAGCTTGCGGGCTCCGAAGAAGCTTTTGTAAGTATGATGAATGAGCGTGCGGCCCAGCTTGGTATGAAAACTACGCACTTTGTTAACTGTAACGGGCTTCCGTCTGACAATCATTATACATCAGCGATGGATATCGCCATTATGTCACGCGAGCTTCTTAAACATCCGGAAATAACGAAATTTACGAGTGCTTATCAAGATTACTTGCGTAAAGATTCCAAAAACCCATTTTGGCTCGTTAATACAAATAAATTAGTTCGGTTTTACAGCGGCGCAGATGGTTTAAAAACAGGTTACACCAGTGAGGCGAAATTCTGTCTATCAGCCACAGCCAAAAGAGAAGGTTTACGCGTTGTTGCTGTTGTACTGGGCGAACCCAATACGAAAACACGTAATGCCGAAGTCAGCAAGCTGTTCGATTACGCTTTTGCGCAATACATGAGCGTTCCTATTGTGAAAGAAGGAGATGCGATTGGTACGCTGTCCATTTCAAAAGGCGAGGTTGCATCGCTGCCTCTAACCGCCAAGCGCTCTTACAGCCTGCTTATGAAAAAGGGTGAGTCCAGAGAAGGCTTGCGCCATGAGCTTCAGCCAGTGCCAGGTTTGAAGGCTCCGCTCCGCGCAGGAACACCAATCGGAAAGCTTGTTGTGTACCGGGGGGATACCGTAATGACTGAATTTTCATTGGAGTCGCCTGTGGATGTGAAACGAGCCAGCTTGTGGAAGTTGTTCAAAAGATCAGTAGGATCGGTTTTTTGATCAAGCGAAAATTAACCTATTTTGATTGAAAATAGCAGCTTTCTTCTAGTTTTGTCGGCTGGCAGGATTTGGATGGGAACTTGTAGAAATCATTGTTCACTAACGGAAGGAGTGAACGTGAACGATGAGTTTGCAAATCGAATTCGAACAAAGCCGCAAAGCGCTCATTATTCGATTAAAAGGGGAACTGGATCATCATACAGCAGATGTAGTGAAAGCGCGTATGGAAGAAGCGATCACCAAAGAATATACGAATCATGTTGTGCTCAGCCTGCGGGAATTGACGTTTATGGATAGTTCCGGCTTGGGCGTTGTGCTCGGCCGATATAAACAAATTTCCGCCAAAGGGGGCAAGTTGGCTGTATGCGATGTTTCCCCTTCCGTCTATCGTCTTTTTGAACTGTCCGGCTTGTTCAAAATCGTATCGATTCACGATAATGAGAGATCCGCGATCTCAAGTCTGGAGGTCGCACTATGAGCGTAGACGCGTATCGGAATCAAATGGTGCTTGAATTTGTCAGCCGATCCGAGAATGAAGCCTTCGCACGTGTGGCAGTAGCTGCATTCATCTCGCAGCTCGATCCGACGATGGGTGAATTAACGGATATCAAAACAGTCATATCCGAGGCCGTCACGAACAGCATTATTCACGGCTATGAGAATCGACCGGACGGCATCATCAAGATTACCACGGTTTTGGAAAGTGACAATATCTCCATTTCCGTGCAGGACGAAGGCGTTGGCATTTCCGATTTGGAAGAAGCCAGACAGCCGCTCTATACATCCAAACCGGAGTTGGAACGTTCCGGAATGGGATTTACGATTATGGAAAATTTTATGGATCATTTTGAAGTGACAAGTTCTCCCGGACAAGGAACCACCATCACCATGACTAAACATATAGAATCCAAAAAAGCGCTGTACAATTAGGGGTTTGAGCTATGGATGTCGATCTGAAACAACCCTCTCCAAGCTATCTGGATGACGGGGAAATGAAAAGGCTGATTGCGCTTAGTCAAACTGGCGATGCGATCGCGAGAGAGACGATTGTTGGCTGCAATCTTCGGCTCGTCTGGTCGGTTGTGCAGCGTTTTCTCAACCGGGGATACGAAGCTGAAGATTTATTTCAAATTGGGTGTATAGGTTTACTCAAGTCTGTGGATAAATTTGATTTATCTTATGAGGTTAAATTTTCAACCTATGCGGTGCCGATGATCATCGGCGAAATTCAGCGTTTTCTGCGAGATGACGGAACGCTTAAAGTTAGCCGTTCATTAAAGGAAACAGCCAATAAAGTGCGCAAGGCCAAAGATGAGCTCGCTAAACGAAACGGCAAACTTCCGACAATCAGCGAAGTGGCTGAGGAGTTAGGCATTACGCCAGAAGATGTTGTATTTGCCCAAGAAGCAAGTAAACCGCTGTCCTCCATTCACGAAACGGTGTTCGAGAATGACGGCGATCCGATTACACTGATGGATCAAATCGCTGATGAATCACAGGAGCGATGGTTTGATAAACTTGCGTTAAGCGAAGCTATTCATACGCTAAACGAACGAGAACGCTTAATTGTATACTTGCGTTATTACAGGGACCAGACACAATCGGAAGTCGCGAGCCGGCTTGGGATTTCCCAGGTTCAGGTATCGAGATTGGAAAAAAAGATACTTCAAATAATAAAAGACCAGATCGCTCAATAGCGATCTGGTCTTTTTGTAAGTAAAAGTGGCTTATCTGGCTGCTGCATCATCCCTGAAATAGAACGAAATCGCATATAATCCAGCAAGCCCTACAAGCGAGTAAATCACTCTGCTAAGTCCTGAAGAGGCTCTATACGCATCTCCTCCAAAGATCGCAGCAACCAAATCCCACTCAAAAATGCCGATCAGCAGCCAATTGAGCGCTCCAATAATCACTAATGTCAATGCAAGTTTAGACATCTAACATTCACCTACTTTGAAAGGATTGTTGTTGTCATTCATTAGAATGCCAAAATGATTCCAGATTATACATGCGCAATATTTGGAAAAGGAAGAAGGAGTATCTTACCAATGCTTTTCCCATACTAGAAAGTAATTGGATTGCGCTTCTCATAACTTTTAGGAGATGTTGATAATGGTGAAATCGGACGCGTCCACCTTATATATTCGACTAAGAAGGCGAGCAAGTTTACCTAAAGGAAATGCCATATTGCTCGGCGATATCGCGCAAATGATTACGGATCCTGAATTTGAGCAAGCGCTGCATAAGCTTATCATCCACCGACCTCAGCCTAAGGATGGCAATCGGGTGCTGATCGATATGATGCTTATCATATCCAAAATCAAAGAAATAGCGCCTGAACTGCGCATTGAGCATTTTGGCGAACCGCATGTATTGGTCGAAGTCGTGCATGACAGCAGACCGCCGCGTTTGCTTGTTGTCATATTGGTGTGGCTGCTGCTTTTTATTGGGTCAGGCCTAACGATCATGAATTTTCATGCTGATGTAAGTATGCTGTCAGTTCATCAGCGTATTTTCGAGATGCTGACGGGGAAAGTGGTAGAGCATCCGCTGATGCTTCAAATTCCATACTCGATCGGCATTGGACTCGGCATGGTTATTTTTTTCAATCATCTGTTTAAAAAGAAGTTTAACGAGGAGCCCAGTCCGCTGGAAGTGGAAATGTTCATGTATCAGGAAAATCTAAATCATTATGTGATCACGGAAGAATACCAAAAAATCCATGAAAGCCGGAAGAAGCCGTGAATGGCTTTTTTCTTGCAATAGAATCGTGCCTTGCGATATTCATTGGGATTGCTGGGGGAATTGCAGTAGGAAGCGGAATGGTGGCATTTCTAGTCATGCTCGATATTATTCCGAGGCTTACTCAAATTACCCGATCTCATTCCTATGTACGTGTTTATGAAATGGCTATCGTATCCGGTTCCCTTGTCTTTACTGTAATGGATTTCTGGAACGTTCGACTCTCGTTCTGGCCTGTTCTAACCGCAGTAATTGGCTTATTTGCCGGAGGGTTTATTGGGCTGCTGGCAGCCGCGCTCACGGAAGTGGTTAATGTCATACCCATTTTAGCCAAAAGAATTGGAATAGGCGGATATATGGTAGGACTGTTAACGGCAATGGTGCTGGGTAAAGTGCTGGGTTCATTATTTGAATGGTTGTTCTATTGAATCCTATTTCTATACATATCTAACTACATGCAGGAGGTTATGAACATGCCTGATCCTAATGATCCTAAACAACAAGGCAGCAAAAAACAAGAATCCGAATCTAAAGGCAAAGGTGAAGTAATGCAGCCGGACGTTCCGGTTCCTTCACTGCTCGAAGAGGTCAAGAGTATTCTTAAGAAGGAAGTTGGCCTCGACCAAAGCTTCGATGTGATTTTTCGAGAAATGCAGTTTGGCGGCAAAAAGGCAGCTTTTTTTTATCTAAGCGGGTTTATGATGAACTCCGTTATGACGGATGTCATATACCGTTTAACGTTAGCGCCCCGTGAAGCCGTTGTGATAGATACGGTGAACGTCTTTATGAAGGCGCTTATTCCCCACTCACAGGTAGCTAAGCATGACATTATGAAAGATGTGATTGGGGACGTAATGATGGGGCAGTGCGCGTTGTTTATCGAAGGCGAGACATCTGCCATTACGATGGATGTTAAAGTAATTCCGACTCGCTCAACCGAAGAGCCGGATTTAGAAAGGGTAGTTCGAGGAGCCAGAGACGGCTTCCTAGAGACGCTGATGACCAACGTCACCTTAATTAGGCGCCGAATACGGGACACACAGCTGAAGATGGAAATGCTAAAAGTCGGAAGAAGAACGCATACCGATGTTTGCATAGCTTATATTGAGGATATTGCCGATCCCAGTATGGTAGAAGCAATTCGCGATAAGATTAAAGCTGTTGACTTGGACGGTCTTCCGTTGGCCGAAAAACAGCTTGAGGAAATGATTGTACACGGCAAAGGCTGGCAGCTGTATCCGTTTGTGCGCTATTCGGAGCGTCCTGACGTTATTGCGTCACATCTTTTGGAGGGGCACGTTGTCGTCATAGTGGATACATCACCAAGTGTCATGGTTTTGCCGACTACTTTTTTTCATCATTTGCAGCATGCGGAGGAGTTCCGTCAGTCGCCCATCGTGGGCACTTATTTGCGCTGGATTCGCTTTGCCGGAGTGTGGATGTCGCTTTTCTTAATGCCGCTGTGGCTTAATATGGTGCTGGACCCGAGTATGAAGCCGCAAGGCTTAGAGTTTATAGGGCCAAATAAAACAAGTAAGCTTCCCATTCTTGTACAATTTTTGATGGCCGAAGTCGGGATAGATTTGATGCGAATGGCATCGATTCATACCCCTTCACCCTTAGCGATAGCAATGGGATTAGTTGCTGCGATCTTGGTTGGGGATATTGCGATAAAGGCAGGTCTCTTTGTCAATGAGGTTATTTTATATTTGTCCATATCCACGGTTGGGATGTTCGCGACGCCAAGTTATGAGCTTTCTTTGGCTAATCGATTAGTAAGATTGGTACTTCTTGTCGTTGTGGCAGCATTTAAGGCACCTGGGCTCGTGATTGCTTCAACGATCTGGTTAATAACACTATCACTTCGCAGATCATTTAATACACCCTATATGTGGCCATTTATACCGTTTAATGCCAAAGGAATGTGGGCCATTTTAATCCGCAAAACCGTTAAGAAAGACAACATACGCCTAAGCCTAACCAAACCGATTGACAGTACGCGCCAGAAGCAATCTGAATAATAGGAGGTATGGGTAAATCAGACTGGAAGTGAAGACAATCATTTATTGTCAAAAAGAAGGATTGTGTGTTACTTTTAGTTAAAGATCGAACGCAAAGAGGGGAATTCAAGCAATGTATTTGCATGGGACGAGTCGCATTAACAACAAAGGTCATCTTGAGATCGGAGGCGCGGATGCAACAGAGCTTGTTGCAAAGTTCGGCACTCCTTTATATGTGTTTGACGAATCACTCATTCGGCAGCGATGCCGTGAATACGTTGATGCATTTCGAGAGTCAGGCTTGAAATTCCAAGTTGCCTATGCCAGCAAAGCGTTTTGTGTCATGGCTATGTGCAAAATCGCAGAGCAGGAAGGGCTATCGCTGGATGTCGTGTCTGAAGGGGAGTTATACACCGCGCTGCAAGCCGGCTTTCCAGCAGACCGTATTCATTTTCACGGAAACAATAAAACGCCGCAGGAAATCGATATGGCGCTTGATGCCCGTATAGGCTGTTTTGTTGTTGATAATTTTACGGAACTTCATGTTTTGAACGCCATTGCAGCTGAGAAAAGAATCAAGGCGAAAGTACTCCTGCGAATTACGCCAGGAGTAGAAGCGCATACGCATGAATATATTTCAACAGGCCAAACCGATTCCAAGTTTGGGTTCGACCTTGAGAACGGTTCCGCTTTTCATGCGATTGAAGAAGCAATAGTCTTGCCCCACCTAGAGCTGCTCGGCGTACATTCACACATTGGCTCTCAAATTTTTGAAGTCGAAGGTTTTCAAATAGCGGCTGAGAAAATTGCTGGTTTTGCTGTGCAAGTTCGCGAAAAGCTGCAATTTGTATTTAAGGTTATTAATCTTGGCGGCGGATTCGGCATCAGGTATGTGGACGGACATACGCCTCTGCCCGTTTCAATCTATGTCAAGGCGATCACGGAAGCTGTGAAAAACTACTTTGGCAAACATGCGTATACCGTTCCTGAGATTTGGATAGAACCGGGACGCAGTATCGTCGGAGATGCCGGTACTACGCTGTATACCATAGGATCGACGAAAGATATACCGGGGGTGCGTAAATATATTGCTGTGGACGGCGGCATGACCGATAACCCGCGTCCGGCACTATATGAATCCGAATATGAAGCCATGCTGGCTAACCGAGCGAACGACGCCGACGAGGAAGTCGTATCGGTTGCAGGTAAATGCTGTGAAAGCGGAGATATGCTGATCTGGAATATCAACCTACCTAAGGTTTATGACGGTGATCTGCTCGCGGTTTCCTGTACAGGCGCATACAACTACTCTATGGCGAGCAACTATAATCGAATTCGCAGACCGGCTGTCGTTTTTGTTCAAAATGGGCAAGCGGATGTTGTCGTACAGCGCGAATCATTCCATAATATTGTAGGCAATGATCTCATACCGGAACGCATGAAGCAGGTTAGCAAAACCATATAATCCGCAGCTATTTGTGCTGAAAGATCATTTCTAGTACAATGTAGCTTATATAAAGATATAGATAGAATGAGGAGTGGGTAATGATGGCAAAGCAAGCAAAAATTACTTTAGCGGGCGGCGGAGAAGTTGTTATCGATTTGTTCGACAATGATGCACCTAATACCGTGGCTAACTTTGAAAAATTAGCAAACGAAGGCTTTTACAATGGTCTTGTTTTTCATCGCGTTATTCCGGGTTTTGTAGCACAAGGGGGATGTCCAACAGGTACAGGCACTGGCGGACCAGGATACACAATCAACTGCGAGATTAACCCGAATAAACATGAGCGCGGTTCTTTGGCCATGGCGCATGCGGGACGCAACACAGGCGGCAGCCAATTCTATATCGCTTACGCACCGCAGCCGCATTTAGACGGACAGCATACTGTTTTTGGCAAAGTGGTTAAAGGCATGGAATACGTAGATGCTTTTAAAGGCCGCGACAAAATGGAAAAAGTTGAAATTGTAGAAGCTTAATTTAGCATCTTTTCGTAACTGATAATAATTGAATAATCCTTCGGGGCAGGGTGAAATTCCCTACCGGCGGTGATCTTAATCGAGTGAATGCATAGTGGTGTTCCTTGATAAAGTTAGTCCGTGAGCCGCGTCATTGAGGTCTGATAATAGCCGATTTGACAAAGCTGACTCGGTGTAAATCCGAGACCGACAGTATAGTCTGGATGGGAGAAGGAGAGCAATGCAATGGATTAGCGACTTTAAGAGCGCGTTCTTTGCGAAATGTTACGGGACTGACCGCACGAGCGGAGGAACTTGAAATCATCCTAACGAATGATTTCTATGCTTCTTTCTTGCCTCGCGTTCAGCCAGTAAGTTTTCGCGGTAACGTCATGCTTTTTTCGCTGTTTCTATGTGTGCTTTTTCGGCGATGAAATGACAAGCCCCTTCTCCTTACTAGGAAAAGGGGCTTTTTGTATGGAATGGCATTGGAGGGCTTAGCATGGAACTGCTGGACGATACTTTTTATATGCGGTTAGCTTTACAGCTGGCAGCGAGCGCTGAAGGGCAAACCGGGATTAATCCGATGGTTGGATGCGTGATTGTAAATCATGGGCGAATTGTCGGCACAGGTGCCCATCTGCAGCGAGGTTACGGCCATGCTGAAGTGCATGCGTTAACTATGGCCGGTGAAGCAGCCAAAGGAGCTACGGCATATGTAACTTTGGAACCGTGCAGCCATTACGGCAAAACTCCGCCTTGCAGCGATAAATTAATCGCAAGCGGTGTGAAGCGCGTCGTTGTGGCAAGTGTGGACCCTAATCCGCTGGTAGCCGGGTCTGGTGTAGCTATGCTGCGCAATCACGGTGTTGCTGTAGAAGTAGGCTTGCTGGAAATGGAAGCGAAAGGGTTAAATGAAATTTTTAATAAGTATATCCTGTCCCGCAAACCATTTGTAACCCTCAAGACAGCCTGCACACTGGATGGAAAAATAGCAGCAAAAACGGGTGACAGCAAGTGGATTACAGGTGAACAATCTCGTGCCATCGTACACACGCTTCGTCATCGCCATCAAGCAATCATGGTTGGTATCGGCACCGTATTGGCTGATGATCCTGAGTTAAGCACAAGGCTGACTGTAGATGCCCTTCAGCCATGCCGAATTATTGTGGATGCGCTGCTTCAAACACCCTTGTCTTCAAAAGTGCTGCAGCGGCTGGATGTTCAACCTGCGATCATACTCACGACAGAGAGTGCGTCTCCTTTACGTAGAGAAGAACTGGAAAACGCTGGAGCCCAAGTGGTTTCATGCGGACAAGGCCCTCGTGTTGATCTTACGCAAGCTATGAATCACATCGGCGCCATGGAAATCTCCTCGATTCTGCTGGAAGGCGGAGGAAGGCTAAACGGCGCTATGTTGGAGTTAGGTCTAATTGATAAAATTATTTTTTTCTTAGCGCCGAAAATTATTGGCGGAGATTCAAGTCCAGGGGCATTCAGCTTTGCCGGTTTTGACCGCATGTCGGAAGCAATTGCCATAGAAGGCATGCAGATCGAAACCTATGGCGATGATCTTTGTATATCGGGATATCCGAACAATCGATGGACGGACACAACTTAAATCATATCCACTCAATAAGGGAAGAGGGAGTCGAATGTTTACTGGGATTGTTGAAGAGATCGGAACACTGAAACGAATAGATCGCCGTGGCCAAGCGATGGTGTTAGCGATTGGAGCTAAGACCGTGCTCAAAGATGTACAATTAGGTGACAGCATTTCGGTAAACGGCGTTTGTTTGACGGTTACAACCTATGACGGGGATTCATTCACAGTGGATGTCATGCCTGAAACGTTCCGTAAAACAAATCTTCGTCTGCTCCAGCCTAACGCAAAATTAAATCTCGAAAGAGCTATGCCGGCAACTGGCAGGTTTGGCGGACACATCGTTCAAGGCCATGTAGACGGCACAGGGGTCATCAGCTCAAGAACACAGGAAGATAATGCGGTTGTTTTCCTAATTGAATTACATGATACAGATTCGATCAAGTATATGCTTCCGGGCGGTTCTATAACTGTAGACGGAATTTCTTTGACACTGGTAGATGTAGGGACATCCAGCTTCTCTATCTCGATTATCCCTCATACGCTGCAGAAAACTGTCCTGCAAGGGAAATCGCCAGGCGATACAGTGAATATCGAATGTGATATTTTAGGCAAGTATGTAGAAAGACTGCTGGGACTTGGATCTGGATTAAGCAGTGGAATCGTTAACGGTTCAGATCGAAAAGCTGCTCGCGGAGGATTGACGCAAGGCTTTTTGTCAGAGAACGGTTTTATCTAAAAAGTGAGCTTTTATAGCAATAGAGGAAAGGGAGCGGCAACATGAAGAATGAACTGAATTTTAACAGCATTGAAGAAGCCATTTATGATCTTATACTAGGCAAGGTTATTATTGTTGTAGATGATGAGGATCGCGAGAATGAGGGTGATTTCATTGCATTGGCACAGAAAGCTACCCCTGAAGTCATTAATTTTATGATAAAAGAAGGGCGCGGACTGGTCTGCGCTCCAATTACGGAACAAAGGGCGATAGAGCTCGATTTGCCTCCAATGGTTCAGCGCAACACCGATTACCATGGTACGGCGTTTACGATCTCGATCGATCATATGGAGACGACAACAGGCATTTCAGCACCTGAGCGCTCACGAACCATTCAATCGTTAATCGATCCTGCAACCAGACCGCAGCATTTCAGACGTCCCGGCCACATCTTCCCTTTGATTGCAAAGGATGGCGGTGTGTTAAGACGTGCAGGACATACGGAAGCTTCCGTGGATTTAGCCAAAATGTGCGGTTCTTATCCGGCAGCTGTCATTTGTGAAGTGATTAAAGAAGACGGCACGATGGCAAGAGTGCCGGATTTAATGGAAATTGCCGACAAGCACGATTTGAAAATTATAACCATTCAGGACTTAATTCACTATCGGAATGAGAAGGAAAAGCTGGTCAAACGAGAGGTTGAAGTTAAACTGCCAACGGACTTTGGCGACTTTTCAGCGATTGCCTATACGAATGAAGTGGATCAAAAAGAGCATGTAGCGTTGGTGAAAGGCAAAATTGATACTTCTAAGCCTGTCCTCGTTCGCGTTCACTCCGAATGCTTGACGGGTGATGTGTTTCACTCTAACCGTTGTGATTGCGGCCCTCAGCTTGCGACTGCGCTGCAGCAAATCAACGAAGCGGGTTCCGGCGTGTTACTCTATATGAGGCAAGAAGGCAGAGGGATAGGCTTGATCAATAAATTAAAAGCATATAAGCTGCAAGAGCAGGGATTAGATACTGTGGAAGCGAATATTAAGCTAGGATTCGCTCCTGATTTGCGTAATTACGGTATAGGTGCGCAGATTCTCAAAGATCTTGGCATCCAAAAGATGCGCTTGCTTACCAATAATCCGCGCAAAATTAAAGGTCTTGAAGGCTACGGTCTTGAAGTCGTGGAACGTGTTCCCTTGCAAATGAGAGAGAATGAGGACAATACTCATTATCTGCATACAAAGAAGCTGAAGCTCGGACATATGCTGAAATTTGACGATGCTATAGATGGCGCAGGTATTTAACAAATAAATAATAGATAAGAAAAGAGGAAGATATCAGCATGAAAACTTATGAAGGACATTTAGTGTCTAAAGGCTTAAAATACGCGATAGTTGTTGGACGTTTCAACGAATTCATTACATCCAAGCTTTACGGAGGCGCTATCGATGCGCTTAAACGTCACGGCGTGCAGGAAGATGAGATTGAGGTAGCATGGGTACCGGGCGCTTTTGAAATTCCGCTGATCGCTCAGAAGTTGGCTGAATCCCGCAAATACGATGCCGTAATCACACTAGGTGCGGTTATTCGCGGATCAACGCCTCATTTTGATTTTGTGTGCAGTGAAGTTTCCAAAGGTGTTGCTTCGATTTCACTGAAAACGGGTATCCCGACAATTTTTGGCGTGCTGACAACAGATTCTATCGAACAAGCGGTTGAGAGGGCAGGTACGAAAGCTGGCAATAAAGGCTGGGAAGCTGCAGTAACTGCAATTGAGATGGCGAATCTTGCTAATTTGCTGCAAGAGTAGGAATTGAATCTTGTCAAAGGCAATTCTGTCCCGAATAGGACAGTTCTGCGGTTTAAGCTTGGGGAGGATACCGCTTGAAAGTCACGTATAAGCTTGAAGTTTTTGAAGGGCCGCTGGATCTGCTTCTGCACCTGATCGATCAATCTGAAGTAGACATTTATAATATTCCAATCAAGGATATTACAGATCAATATATGGAATATGTGCAGGCGTTGCAGGAGCTGGAGTTGGATGTAGCCAGCGATTTTTTAGTCATGGCCGCAACACTGCTGGCGATCAAAAGCAAAATGCTGCTGCCGAAGCCGCCGATTATTGAACTCGATGCTGAGTATGGGTACGAAGACGATATCGATCCGCGGGCAGAGTTAGTCCAGAAGCTGATCGAATACCGCAAGTATAAGTCCATAGCAGAGATGCTTAGAGAGAAAGAAGTGGAGCGCAGCCTTGTATATACGCGGGAACCGGAAGATTTATCCGGCTTCATTCCAGACGTTCAGGTGAACCCTGTGGAAGGACTTTATCTAAGCGATCTTATACTGGCTTTCCAGCGTACGCTCAAACGCCAAGTTCAAAGGTCAGCGGTTGCCAGAATTCGCAGAGATGAGATTTCGGTCAAGGACCGAATTCGTGATGTAGTAGAACTGCTCCGCAACCTAGGCGGCAGAGTGCTTTTTTCGAAGCTGTTTCAGGACGATTATACGCGGGAAGAAATTGTCGTCACTTTCTTAGCGGTACTTGAATTAATGAAAATGAAAAAGATCACATGTTATCAACATGCATTGTTTGATGAAATCGTGATTCATGCAAAAGGGGAGGTCGCTGAGGTTGAACTCACAGGAGATGAAATCCGTTATTGAGGGTCTGCTGTTCGTAGCCGGCGACGAGGGCTTGGATGTTAAGCAGCTGGCTGAGATTATAGAAGCTGATATTTTTCTGGTAAAAGGATTAATTGCAGAGCTGCAGACGGAATTTGCCAAAAAGAAGCGAGGCATTCAAATCGCTGAGGTGGCCGGTGCCTATCAATTGACTACGCTGCCGTCCCATGCGTCTTATTTTGAGCGTCTAGCGTACACGCCTTCACGTTCATCTCTGTCTCAAGCAGCATTAGAAACACTCGCAATAGTCGCTTATAAGCAACCTATTACACGTATCGATATCGAGGAAATTCGAGGTGTGAAATCGGAGAGAGCCTTGCATACTTTAGTTGCCAAAGGTCTTATTAAAGAGGTGGGACGGGCAGATGCTGTCGGCCGACCTATTCTCTACGGTACTTCCAAAGATTTCTTAGGTTACTTTGGGCTTAGTTCCATAGCGGAATTGCCGCAGCCTTCATCCTTAGAAGGAAGCTTAGATCTCGAAGAAGAAACGCGCATGCTGTTCGAACGGCTGGATAACAAGCAAATCACGTTTGAAGATGTGGGCACGGGAAATTAAAGGAATGAATTCCATTCATTCGGTCATACTAACTCCGTAACGGAAGCTCTTGAAGAGCTGATGTAGCGGGGTTTTTGTTATTTTATGCTCGTGTTCCAGGGAGGCTGCTCGCATGGTGTTAGTGTTAGGATCGGCGCTCCTTGCTCTGATCGCGCTCGTTATAATAGTGTGCTTTAGTCCTATTGTGGGCAGATTGTACATTTCAAGAGAAAATCAGTCGGACGATGAGATTTTAGTGGAAGTTAAAAGTTTGTATGGGTTGCTTAGGCTCCGTTATGAAGTTCCAATGATTGAATTCCGTGGCTTTACTGAGGGTTTTGTGTTCAAAAAGGAAGCCACGGGCAATGGTCCAACAAGCAAGCTAATGAAAGGAATTGAGAAGATAGGCAAGGACGAAATTATCCGTTTTTTTAAAGAAACGCGCTATTTGCTGCAGCATACGATGCAATTAAAAAAATGGTTGAAACAGACACTTTCCTATACGCATGTGTCTGAGTTCCGTTGGAAAACCCATGTTGGATTTGGAGATGCTCCTTGGACAGCATTAAGCACAGGTATGATCTGGGGTATAAAAGGCTGGTTATGCGGATGGATGCTCAATAAGATGAAGCTGGATGCCGTTCCGGAATTAAACGTTGTGCCTCAATTTAATCGAACCGGTTACTCCACGCAAATAACGATTGTTGCTCAAATGCGGGTGGGCCGCTTATTATTCGTCTTAATGCTGCTAGCCTTTCGCATTTTTAAAGCAAGAGATGGCTTTAAGGCATGGTACCGCGTATTTTTCAAGCCTGACAAAAGCCCAGCGCAATCTCCGGTATAGTTCAAGCCGGCTGTGGGGAAAATACTCATGATGGAGTTATGTTCAAAGGAGGAAACATTCATGTCCGAACATCCGATTCAAGGACTAATGAAGACGGCGATGGAAAATATTAAAGGGATGGTTGACGTAAATACCATTGTCGGATCACCTGTGGAAACGCCAGATGGCAGCGTCATAATGCCGATATCCAAGGTCGGTTTCGGTTTTGCCGCAGGCGGGAGTGAGTTTACTACTGAAGCCGAGAAAGAAGCCATCGCTAATGGTAAAGATTCGGTAGGCCATAATGCGGCTGTTAATATGCCTTTCGGCGGGGGCAGCGGCGGCGGTGTATCGATTACCCCGATTGCTTTTCTCGTTGTGGGTAAGCAGGGGGTTAATATTGTTTCGCTGGATAATCAAACGCACATCTTTGAACGTCTGATCGATTCGGCTCCTCAGTTGGTGGAAAAAATTCAAAGCATGCTGCAAAGCTCCAGCAGCGGAGCAAGCGGAACACAAGCCACACCACCGAGCGGTGTCAGCTCCCAGCCTGCCATGACTACAAAGAACCAAGCACCTACACTTATGTAATGGAAGTTATATGCAAGCAGCCTGTCTTGGTATCCAAGGCAGGTTTTTTATTTTGTCATTCATGATGATCCTTCAACGCGTAAATATTTGTAATGAACCAGCGGATGGACATGTTCAGATGTCTTGGAGCATATAGTGGTACAAGTACCGCGTCTCACAAATTTAAGCGTATGCTTCCGAAACCAGTCAAGCTGTGATTTCGACTTAACAGCACCGCTTCACCAAACTTTTAGGGGGATCAACATGCCAAGCAGAAAAAAGTTAATGATGCTAATAATTGTTTCATTTTGCTTGATCGGCATGCCAATAAGCGAGGCTTCGGCAAGTCAACGAGTACCAGCACCGCCATCGACTAGTGCGGAAACCGCTTCGTTGATTGATGTGAAGTCAGGTCGAATTGTCTATAACAAAGCAGGGGACAAGTCTATGCGAATTGCTTCTTTGACGAAGATCATGACGGCTATTTTGGCGATTGAGAACGGAAAGCTGACGGACATAGTCACGGTTAGTAACAATGCCGCCGGCAAAGAAGGGTCTTCGCTTTATTTAAAAGCGGGCGATAAAATGAGCTTAGGCAATATGCTTTACGGTTTAATGCTGCGTTCCGGCAACGACGCGGCTACTGCTATTGCCGAGCATATTGGCGGAAGCGTAGAAGGCTTCACTTATATGATGAATGAAAAGGCAGCCCTCATTGGTATGCAGAATACGAAATTTATCAATCCAAGCGGTTTGGACGAAAATTCAAAAAGCAACATGTCGACCGCCAACGATATGGCGAAGCTGTCTGCCTACGCGTTAAAAAATGCAGATTTTAAGACAATCGTTAAAACAAAGGTGAAAACTGTACCTACACCTGATGGTTCAGGGAATTATGCATGGAAAAATAAAGATAGAATGCTGACCTTATATGAAGGTGCCGACGGCGTCAAAACAGGCTATACAAAGCTGGCCAAAAGAACCTTAGTTTCATCCGCAACAAAAGGGGATCAACAGTTTTCTGCTGTAACGCTGAACGATTCTGATGATTGGGTCGATCATACCAATCTGTTGAATTACGGTTTTGCCAATTTTTCGCTGCGTACGTTAATAAATAAAGGCGAAAGTGTTGAGGGAACGCCTTGGGTAGCAGGAAATACCCTGCTCTATGCCGTGACGAAAGAAGAAGCGGATGCGATTCAATACGAGGTTACCCCATTCGAAATACGTTCAACAGAATTCAAATTGGGCATGAGAGGAACGATGCAGTTTCGCTTAGAAGGCAAGTTAATCGGTTCCTTAACTGTTTATGAACCTGACAGCCGGCGGCTTATTGAAGGCGATCGTTCGGATGCACAACAATCATTGCTGCAAGAAGATCGTGAACAAGCAGGTTTTTTTCATTTGATGTTTAGCAATTGGGTGCATGCTGTACGTTCTCTCCTGCCGTAGACGGAAAGAATGTATGAGGGGGTAATAGAAGTGGTCAACTGGATCTGGCTGTTTTTTATTGTGATTGGATTCGGCGTCGCAGCTGTTCAAGGCAATGTGGAGCAAGCTACGCAAGCCGTTTTTGACGGGGCAAAGAATGGGGTTACCGTCTGTTTTGGCTTGATCTCGATTATGGTTTTTTGGCTGGGGATGATGCGTATCGCGGAAGACGCAGGCATATTAAGCAAAATAGCTGTGTTGCTGCGTCCTGTAGTTCGCTTTTTATTTCCCAGCGTACCTAAGAATGACCCTGCTATCGGCTATATCATGACCAATATGAGCGCTAATATTCTGGGGCTCGGCAATGCGGCAACCCCTATGGGCATTAAGGCGATGCAGGAGCTGCAGAAGCTCAATCCTAATAAAGATACGGCTTCTCCTGCCATGTGCACCTTGCTTGCACTCAATACATCTTCGATCACATTAATCCCGACCACATTAATAGCTATTCGGATGAATTACGAATCCTTGAATCCTGCAGAGATTGTGGGTACTACGCTGCTTGCAACGATGGCATCGACAGCTGTCGCTATAATTGTTGACCGCTGGTATCGGCGTAAATCGCTGCTGCAGACGCCTACCTGAAAGGATGAACGGCCATGTATGCCATAGTATCCCTGTTATCGTCTTGGGCGATTCCGATTATGGTCGTGTTTATTCCGCTCTTCGCTGCATACCGTAAAGTTCCGGTTTATGAATCTTTTGTGGATGGAGCAAAGGACGGCTTTGACACCGCTATTAAAATCATACCTCATCTTGTTGGGATGATGGTTGCCATCAGTGTGTTCCGCGCTTCCGGGGCGATGGATTTATTCATCGGATGGATGAAGCCGTTCTTTGAAAGCATCGGCGTGCCGACGGAGGTGCTGCCGTTAGCCTTCTTACGGCCGATTACCGGTGCAGGCTCGCTTGCTTTTACAACGGATTTAATTGGACGGTTCGGTCCTGACTCGATGATTGGACGAATCGCATCCACCGTACAGGGGAGCACAGACACAACTTTGTATGTCATTACGGTTTATTTTGGCGCCATAGGCATTCGAAAGGCCGGGTACTCGCTAAAAGTAGGCCTGATCTCCGATTTAGTCGGATTTATTGCTTCAATCCTCATTTGTTATCTGGTATTTGCCTAATCCTCTTAAGCAGCGCCTCACATATACTGTAGCAGTGACTTGGACGATACGTCTCGAGGTGATCTGCTTGCAGGCTAAGGGAATTATTCTACATCTTTCCCCATGTACATTCATTCTTCAACACGGTTTCGATTATTTCATTCAAAAGGACGGTACGATGCTTATAGGGCCAAAAGCCGTCGATCCTTCCTATATTCATGTTGCGCTGGAATGCGATTCAATGCAGCCGTGGCGGCTGTTATCGCACCAGCAGAAGGAGCAGCTGTTCGTTCTGCAAAAGTTGGCGTTACATCTCAGCGCGCTGAATGACTTTAAGTATGAAGATATTACGGCACATACCAGCGCTTGTCCGGGTGAACACTTTCCTTGGTCTCAGCTTGTGATTTCCCTTAATGATGGTTATCATTAGTTTGAGGTGAAAGAAAGATGACGGAAAGATTACAAAAAGTGCTCGCGGCTGCAGGGGTTGCGTCGCGTCGTAAATGCGAGGAAATTATTTTAGAAGGCCGAGTAGAAGTGAACGGTGCAGTGATTAAGGAATTGGGGACAAAAGTAGACTCGAGCATCGATGAGATCAAAGTCGATGGCCGGGCTATTTTTGGTGAACATAAGGTATATTTGCTCCTTAACAAACCAAAGGGAGTTATTACAAGCGCAGCCGATCCTGGCGGACGCAAAGTAGTCACGGATTTTCTGTATGGGGTCAAAGAACGCGTATTTCCTGTTGGCAGATTGGATTATGATTCGGAAGGGTTGCTGCTCCTAACGAATGACGGGGAATTTGCTCATTTATTGACGCATCCGAAGCATCATGTACCCAAGACGTATCATGCAACAGTAAAAGGCGTGCCTCACGGTTCATTGCTGGACAAGCTTCGTGCAGGCATTCAGCTTGAAGACGGGATGACATCTCCAGCTATCGTGGAATACGCCGATGTGAATCCAGAGAAGAACGAAACCATAATTGAAATTACCATATATGAAGGCCGCAATCGTCAAGTTCGCCGCATGTTCGATGCGATTCATTTCCCTGTGATCAAGCTAAAGCGCATTAAATTTGGCACTCTCTGGCTGACAGGGCTTGCCCGCGGTAAATTCCGCCCGCTGCGGAAGGACGAGATCGAAGCGCTGCGCGAAGAGGCGCTGTCGACACATAAAATTCAAAAAGACGAAACGTAGTAAGCCTTTGTATTCGCTATAATGAGAGAAGGAATCTAGCAAACAAGGTGATGGGCTTATGAAAAATAAAAAAACGATCCAACTCGTTATTTTCGCCATCGTTCTGGTGGTCGGTATTTTTACTATTGCGTCAAATTTGAAGCCGAGTTCCACCAAAGTGCCTGTTGCAGGGGATAAGGCGCCTGATTTTACGCTCGTTGATCTTCAAGGCAAACCACACAAACTTTCGGAGACAAAAGCCAAAGTGACCATTGTTAACTTCTGGGGAACCTTTTGTCCGCCATGCCGCGAAGAAATGCCTGATTTGCAGCGTCAGTATGAGAAATGGAAAGCCCAAGGCGTTGAAGTGCTGGCCGTTAACCTAGGGGAAAATAAAGTGACGGTACAGAGCTATGTAACGCCGTTAGGACTTAATTTCCCTATATTGCTGAACGGCGACGATGTGCGGAGAATTTACGGCGTTCGTGATTATCCGACTACGTTTTTTGTAGATAGTAAAGGACATATTCAGATCAAGCAGATCGGTCAGATGACAGCGGATTTCATAGATCGCACCATCAGCGGCATGCTGGGTTCGTAGAGAGAGGAGATTTCCAGTGTGATTGAGAATACCAAATGTGATTGCGGGCATCAGAATCATGTGGGAACCGTTCTATGCGAATCATGCGGCAAGCCGCTTGTGGAGCTGGATCCAGCCGCAGAGCTCGAAATGCGCTATGATGGTGTTGCCCGGAGATCGCAGCGGAACAACCCAACGATATTAGACCGGGTCTGGAACTTTTTTTCGTCAGTGAAAATAGCTATTTATTTTATTTTTATTACACTGCTTAGTGCGATGCTAGGAACGATTTTACCCCAGGAAAATACATTTGAGAATATCGATCCAGCGGTCTACTACAAGGATACATATGGATCCTTCGGTACTATCTATTACAAGCTGGGCTTGTCACATACCTATGAATCGTGGTGGTTTGTAGCCCTGTTGTTTATGATCGGAGTGTCACTCGTTGTCTGTTCCTTGGACAGAGTGCTTCCCCTTTACCGGGCATTGTCGAAACAGCAAATCCGCAAGCATTTAAGCTTTATTTTACGTCAAAAGGTCGCGTTCAGAGAAGAGCTTCCCGATAAGACGGATACGCAGGAGTGGACCACTCAAATAGCTGGTGCGCTTCGTAAACGGAGATATAAAGTTGTCATGGAGGATGGAGCCATCCTTGCGGAGAAGAACCGTTTTTCAAGATGGGGCCCTTATATTAATCATATTGGCCTTATTATCTTCCTGCTTGCCGTACTAGCCAGAAGCATTCCAGGTTGGCATATGGATCAACGCATTTGGCTGATGGAGGGTGAAGTCAAGCCGATTCCGGATACCTCTTATTATATTAAAAATGAGAAGTTTACAAGGGAGTTCTATGATGGTACGGATACGGTAAAAAAGTATGAAACAAAAGCAGTTTTATACCACTGTACCGCAGATTGCAACAACCCTGTAAAAACGCCGCAGCTGGAGCAAGTGCAGCAAGCTGATATCATTGTGAACAAGCCGCTCGATTATAAAGGGCTGCTTGCCTACCAATCAGGCTATGCGGAAGCGCCGCAGCTCATCAGCGTCAAACCCAGCTTGAGAAATGCTGCTACAGGCGAAGTATACGGCAGTTTTGATCTTCCAATGTCGAACCCGCCAGACAGCTTTAAGGTAGGTCCTTACATGTTGAAGCTGCGTAATTATTTTCCTGATTTCGAGTTTAAAGACGGAATGCCCGTCACGAAGTCAAATCAGCCGAATGCGCCTGCATTTATATTTATTGTAAGCGGGCCGGGATTAGCTGACAGCGGTGAGCCCTATATATATTTTCCGCTCCCAGGCGACAAAGTGAATTTCGGACAAGATCAAATTAATGGGGCACTCGCCAAAAAATTAGATATCAGCGTAGGGACAATGGATAACGTAAAACTTTCAATGTTCAGTTCTGAGCTTAATTTACGCGTCGATAAGGCTATGCCTTATATATGGACGGGTACTGCCATCTCGATGATCGGATTGATTATGGGATTTTATTGGCATCATCGCCGCATATGGCTTCGCATTGATGACGGACAGCTCTCTCTTGGCGCTCATACGAATAAAAATTGGTTTGGTATCCGTAAGGAAGTGGCAGCCGTTCTTGCCGCAGGCGGTATCGTAGTAAATCCTAAAACACTTGAAAAAGGGGGAGAACCGAGTTGAACATCAGTACCTTCAGCAGCACATCATTATTAATCGCCTTTTTTGTTTACATTGCCGCATTTTTAGTTTTTGTTTTGGCAATTCTCGGGCGTACGTGGCGTAATCGTGAACCGGAAACACACACGCGCCGCTGGGGTTGGGCAGGATTTGGCATTTCAATAGCAGGTTTTCTGTTTCACCTTATCTACTTTTTTGCCCGCTGGTACAGCCAGCAGCATATCCCAACCAGCAACATGTTCGAATTCATGACTTTTCTCGGCATGATGATTATAGTTGCTTTCTTAATTGTTTATGGTATTTACCGTGCGCCTGTTCTTGGTATATTCGCTCTGCCTGTCGGATTTATTATAATCGCGTACGCATCTGTATTTCCGAGCGATGAGCAGCAACTAATTCCTGCCCTTCAGAGCTACTGGTTGAAAATACATGTTACGACGGCAGCTACCGGTGAAGCATTCTTTGCAGTCGGCTTTGCAGGCGGATTGATGTATTTGCTGCGAACAGTAAATTTTAGCTCAACAGCCAAACAAGATCGTAAGGAAAGAGCCGGTGTTGAAGCGACTTTGCTCATTATCTTGACCTTGGTCGCTTTTATCGGATCGATCTTCACGTTCCATGGAGTAGGCTATAAAGCTGTTTTCCAATCAGTTGTACAGACGAATGGCAGCAGTGCTCCGATGCCGGTGACCTATGTATTGCCGCCGCTAGTGAAGCCGCACGGCACAAATACTGTGAGTATGGACTCCTTCTTAGGGATGAAAGAGCCGCTTTTTGAAGCTCCGAGCTGGATGGCAGGTGCTAACGCTGGCCGGAAGCTCAATACGGTTATTTGGTCGGCTGGTCTTGGGTTATTACTGTACGGTTTGCTGCGATTAGCAGTCAGAAAACCTTTAGGCGCTGTGCTTGGCCCGCTGCTTAAAGGCATGGATCCTGAGGATCTCGATGAGATTAGCTACCGCGCCATTGCTATCGGATATCCCGTGTTTACGCTTGGAGCGTTAGTTTTTGCGATGATCTGGGCGCATGAGGCTTGGGGACGTTTCTGGGGATGGGACCCGAAGGAAGTGTGGGCGCTCATTACTTGGTTGTTCTATGCGGTAGTACTTCACTTAAGACTGTCTCGCGGCTGGCAAGGTAAGAAATCAGCATGGCTGTCTGTTATAGGATTTCTCGTTGTAATGTTTACGTTAGTAGGCGTGAATTTAATCATTGCGGGCCTGCATTCCTATGCGGGTGTTTAACAACATTATGGGTACGGGTACGATATTCTTGAGAGGAGCGTGTGGACATGGAATTGGGAGCGAGCATTCTTGTAGTAGACGATGAGGAGCGTATTCGAAGATTGCTGCGGATGTATTTGGAAAAAGAAAACTTTGTGATCGATGAGGCAGAGGATGGCGAAACAGCACTCCAAATGGCTACAGATAAAGATTACGACCTGGTTCTGCTCGATGTAATGCTGCCTGGCATCGATGGCGTTGAAGTGTGCTCACGACTTCGCCAGCTCAAATCGACTCCCGTCATTATGCTCACTGCCAAAGGCGAGGAAGCGAACCGCGTAAGTGGTTTTGAAGTTGGTGCGGATGATTATGTGGTTAAACCTTTCTCTCCTCGGGAAGTGATCTACCGAGTTAAAGCGATCCTGCGGCGTTCATCGGCTACAGCTTTTTTGTCCAAGGAAATCAATACGAGTAATAATATAGTTTTTCCGTATCTAATCATTGAGCATGACGCGCATCGCGTATCGGCTTCAGGCAAGGAAGTAGGTTTAACGCCAAAAGAATATGAGTTGCTGCATTATTTGGCCGTATCACCGGATAAAGTGTTTTCCCGCGAGGAACTGCTGAAGGATGTATGGAACTACGAATTTTTCGGCGACCTCCGGACGGTAGATACGCACGTAAAGCGCCTTCGGGAGAAGCTCAACAAAGTGTCCCCTGAAGCAGCGGCTATGATCACTACTGTTTGGGGAGTCGGTTATAAACTAGAGGTGCCTAAATAACGTGTCAATTTTAAGAAGTGTTGTTGGAAAGCTGTGGCTGACCATTATTGGATTGGTTGCGTTCGTTTTAATTATTTTAGGCACTTTTTTAATCCCTTATATTGATAACTATTTTTCTCAGTCTAAGGATCAGTTGGAAACACTCAAGAAAATAGCTGTTTCCCTCTCTGAGAAAATTTCGCTGCACGAAAAGGACAATGAATTTACGGTTGCCGTCAATGATCTGCTAGGCTTTGAAAATGCGCGGTTAATCGTACTGTCACGTGAGGATATGAAGGAAACCACCTATAATTCCTTCAATAATTCGCTTCCATCTTTCAAGTCAACGGATTTTTTTTCAACCAGCGAGTTAAACGGTGTTTTTAACGGGGAAATCCACAATCAGCGATTAAAGGTAAGTAGTAAAGTACAAGGCGGAAGTAACGATGAGTATGTTGCGGTAGCAGTACCGTTGCACGATAAAAGCAGTAATGCAGTTGTCGGGGCTGCAATCATTTATCAGCCTCTGCAAAACCTTGAAGCGACGAAGTCCTATATTATCAATTTGTTCGTTTATGTGTGTATAGTAGGATTTTTGATGACGACGGTATTCGCATTTTTCCTCTTCTATCGGATCACGCAGCCGCTTCAATGGTTGAAAAAAGCCGCGGATCTGATTACTTTAGGTGAATATGGTACACGCGTGCAGATCGTATCCACGGATGAAATCGGGGAACTGTCCAAAACGTTTAATCATATGGGAGAAAAGCTGCAGGAGACGATAAAAGCGTTATCACATGAAACCGAACATTTAACAAGCGTTCTTCGCAGTATGACGGATGCTGTTATAACGTTAGATGCAAATGGACGAGTTATTCTGGCGAATCCAGAAGGACAAAAGATTATTAAAGAATGGAATAATCTTCACTGGTCTAACGATCCGGATATCCTAACTGTTGAAGGAGCGGCTGACAGCCAATTAACCCGCATACCGGAACCGTTAGAACCTTTGTTTGAGCATGTGAAGAGTCAAGCAAAAGACGGTACCAGCAACATCCATGTATTAAATAGTGTATGGTCCGCAGTTATGACGCCGCTCTATTCCTGGGATGGTGTGCGGGGAGCCGTAGCAGTGCTGCGGGATGTAACGGAAGAGCATCGTCTGGATAAATTACGTAAAGATTTCGTAGCCAATGTATCTCATGAACTGCGCACACCGTTATCCATGCTTCAGGGCTATAGCGAAGCGCTTCTTGACGATATTGCCGGTACGTATGAAGAGCGCCGCGAACTTGCGCAAGTTATCCAGGATGAATCGCTCCGAATGGGTCGGCTCGTCGGGGATTTGCTTGATTTAGCCCGAATGGAGGCCGGTCATTTGGAGATGAACTTCAGCCAAGTGGAAGCAGGTTCTCTAATACGGCGAATACATCGCAAATTCTCAGCTCTTGCTAAAGAGCAGGGCATCCAATTACAATACAAGCTGCCTGAGGAAAATTCTCTCCTGCTTGGTAAAGCAGATGAAGATAGGTTGGAGCAAGTATTGACTAACCTGCTCGACAATGCGATGCGACACACAGCATCAGGAGCTAATATTACGATAAGCGGAGAAATGTCTGTATACAAAAATCATAGTGCTGTCAAAATCGATATTCAAGACCAAGGAAAAGGCATCCCGGCTTCAGATCTGCCTTATATATTTGAACGCTTCTACAAGGCTGACAAGGCCAGAACACGCGGTTCTAGCGGCGGCACCGGATTAGGACTTGCAATTGTTAAAAACATCGTAGACGCCCACCAGGGAGGCGTCACCGTACAAAGCTCAGAAGGGCATGGGACAACGTTTACGATTTACTTGCCCTGTAATATGATTAACAATATGTAAATGACCAATTGAAGCTCTTTTTCTAGAAAAAGGAATTTAAAAAGAGGTCATCTCTTCAGCAGAAAATTCTACTGTCGAGACGGCCTCTTTATTTATTGCCCTTTTGAATTAAACGGTTAAATCACGGATATTGACGATCTCAGATAGCTTTTCTAGTTCGGCAAGAACAGATTTGTCAGCCGGTTTATCGATGGTAAGTACCATGATCGCAGCGCCGCCGACCACTTTTCGGCCTACTTGCATCGTAGCAATGTTTACATCGTTATTGCCAAGCAGCGTGCCGACACGTCCGATAATGCCCGGTTTATCATGATGGGATACGAAGAGAAGATTGCCTTCCGGCGCAAAGTCGACAGGGAATTGATCGATGCGAACGATGCGTTCGCCATATCCGGCCAGCAGCGTCCCTGCCAAAGTTTTCTCTTCTTGCTTCGTTTTGACTGTTACAGCTACCGAGTTGGTAAAAGAACTCGATAATGACGATTTTTGAGTAACGATATTAACGCCGCGTGTTTTGGCAAGATGCATTGCGTTCACTATGTTGACTTCCTCTAGTTGGTGTGCCAGCACGCCTTTTACAATATAACGGGTAAGCGGAGTCGTATCTACATCCGTAAGTTCGCCTGCATAGTTAACCATGATCTCGGAAATAGCGCCAATAGCAATTTGACCAAGGATAGCGCCTATTTTTTCGCCTAAGTTAAAATAGGGCTGCAGCTTGTTCAGAACATTAGCCGGAACTGGAGGCATGTTGACGGCGTTCTTAAAAGGCTGATTACGCAAAATATGAAGAACCTCTTCTGAAACGTCGACTGCGACGTTTTCTTGCGCTTCAATCGTAGATGCGCCCAAATGAGGGGTTACAATGATGTTAGGATGATTCAGGAACGGATGATCTGGTGATGGAGGTTCAACTTCAAACACGTCGAATGCAGCTGCTGCTACAATGCCTGTATTTACAGCTTCAACAAGCGCGATTTCGTCTATGATACCGCCGCGGGCACAGTTGACAATGCGAACGCCTTTTTTCATTAGCGCGAATTGTGCGGGTCCGATAATATGTCTGGTTTCATTCGTAAGCGGAGTGTGTACTGTGATGAAATCAGCATTGGATGCGATGTCGTTAACGGACCCAAGCTTCACGCCCAGTTTTTCTGCACGGTCTTCAGTCAGGAAAGGATCATAGCCAATCACTTCCATCCCGAATGCTTTTGCGCGTTTTGCTACTTCACTGCCGATACGGCCCATGCCGACAACGCCAAGCACTTTATTGCGAAGCTCTACGCCGACGAACGATTTGCGGTCCCATTCACCGGATACAGTCTTCTTGTAAGCTTGCGGTATAAGGCGTGCTGACGCCATAATCATGGCAAAGGTATGCTCACAAGTCGCAATGGTGTTTCCGTCCGGGGCATTAATAACTACAATTCCACGTCTCGTTGCGGCTTCCAAGTCGATGTTATCTACGCCTACGCCTGCACGGCCAATCACTTTCAGGTTAGAACCGGCATTCATAATACGTTCGGTAACTTTCGTTTGACTGCGTACAAGCAACGCATCGTATTCACCCATAATATTGACAAGCTCGTCTTCGGACAATCCTGGTTGCTTGTGCACTTCAACATCTTCTGCGTCATACAGCAATTGAATGCCCATGTCGCTAATTGGATCGGATACAAGAACTTTAAACATGCAAATACCCCCTAAAAGATTATGAACAACATAAAAAACTCCCAACCCTCATACATAGCCACTTAGGCCGTATGATAGGGACGAGAGTTGACTTCGTGGTACCACCCTAATTCGCTGCAGTTCGTGCTGTGCAGCCTCATTGGTCTTCAGACCTATCGGTCATCAGACGGGACGTTAACGGGTCCCTGCCGGCAGCGTCTACTTCAAATTTCAACGCGGCACTCCGGAGTGCTTCCTATACGTGCTGCTGCCGATTTCCACCAGCCATCGGCTCTCTGTTAGCATGCTGCGTACACGTTTCTCCTTCAACGTTTTAAAGGAATCATGTTAGACATGTAAAATGTAACACCCCAGAAAGAAGGTGTCAATAAGCGATCGTACAATGTTCACATGAATGCCATAAAAGACATGAATTTTCATTACCTTATGAAGCTTGTATAGGCTCAATATATTAGGTATGCTTTACATAATTGGAGTATTTCGTATTAAAGGAGAGGTTTTATCATGGATTTTATTCTACCTGACCGTTTTTTGCAGAAAATAGAACAAAACGAACTCGGAGATAGTATCATAATTGATGTTCGGGAGCCATATGAATGGGAATATTACCATCTTGATGAAGCAAAGCTGCTGCCTATGAATACGATTCCTTCACGGCTGAATGAAATCCCGCAGGATAAGGATGTTTATATGGTTTGCGCACACGGCGTTAGAAGCGCAGTGGTGTGCAATTTTTTAATAGAGCAAGGCTATACGCGGGTTATCAATGTCGATGGCGGTATGGCTGCAATCGCCGAACTGCGTGATTTTCGATACGACTAAACCTGTCGGAAGGAATTATTATGTGCTTAGAGGTGGCAAAGCTGAAGTCCATCGTGCATGAAAAAGACCCGTCTGCATTCACGGCCATAGAGCATGTGGCGGATGTGCAGGCGGGCGCTTCAAATATCAGGCTATTTTCTTTAGAAGTAAGGTACCTATTCATTTATTGAAAAAAGAATGGGAGCTGCGGCAGCGGCTCTTGGTCATAGTGCTTATTTTTGTTTTTGACAAAATCATTCGTTCTAACCGCATCGGTGTCGAGCAGTACTTCCACAGTCTGTTCAATTGTAGCCGCATTCAGTTTTTTCGTTCCGCCATTTTCAATTAATTCGTCGATGCGAATGGATAAGTCCTGCGGCATATAAGATTTAAAAGATCCGGAACTAAGCAGCACATTGGCTATGTAATAATTTTTCAAGTTAAGGTTCATCGTTTTCCACTGTTCTAAGGTTAC
Organism: Cronartium ribicola 11-2; assembly: GCA_000500245.1. Classification (NCBI taxonomy): domain Eukaryota; kingdom Fungi; phylum Basidiomycota; class Pucciniomycetes; order Pucciniales; family Coleosporiaceae; genus Cronartium; species Cronartium ribicola. Next base: position 56,989 of record AWVX01048674.1, read on the forward strand.
TTTCTTGTTAAAGTCGAATCCGCTCAGCCGTGTGTCTAACGATTGATTCCATTTGACCATGGCTTGGAAATAAGCTTTTTGTGCTTCAAGTGCCGATTTTTGTGCTTCTACTACCGCTGCGTCATGGTTAAGTACAGCAGTTAGTTCAGTTCCTTTCATCGTGTTTGCACGCGAAACATTATTTTTCAGAGCATCGGAAAATTGTTTCAAGCTTCTTGTGTAGGCGTTATGCGCGTCTTGTAATAGAGGTGAATTGCCAGGCATGGTTTTTGCTGCTAAAATGTCGTATTTCTCTTTCGCAAAGGCTGCAAGCTCCTTCAGTTTTGCGGCTGAATCAACGGATGTGCTGCGCACTTCCAATTCATTCATATCGGAAAACCAACGATTTTGAAATTCCCTGTAGGGCAAATACGTGATATGGTAGAAAGAGACTAAATACTGCTGATCATAAGCTCCGGCTTCTTCCGGTTTCACAGCTTTGGCGGCAACCATCTTCTGATAACGCACATCCGATCTGTCATTGCCGATTTTGACGCCAAAAAAGAAAGATCCTACAATACTGACAAGCATGAAAATAAACAGCACCATAAATAAATAATCAGTTTTAGTAAGACGTTTCTCCATGTAAAAGACTCCTTACGCTCTCTTTTCTCAAACTAAGTATAGGTGAAAATGTTGGAAAAGGGAATATGCTGACAGCAGGAAGGGACGAATGATGAAAAAATGGGACTTTCGAAATATTCGATTTAAAAAAGTCGAACTATCTGACCTTAACGATCGCAGTCTATTATTGAATCTATATTTCACACAAACGCTTAGCTTAATCATTGCTTTGATCATTACACTCTTTCAACGTCACCGTTTTTGGACATTTTTCTCAACAAATGGCGGTTGGACGATCGTTTATTGGGGTATTGGCCTAGCGATTGCGGTATTACTCGTTGATTTTGCAGTAGGACGATGGGTGCCTGATGAGGTAACAGATGACGGCGGCGTCAACAAGCGAATATTCGGCCAAAGGTCTTTATGGCATATAGCATGTATCTCGGCGGCAGTTGCCGTTTGCGAGGAAATGCTCTTCCGGGGCGCGATTCAAGCTTCTTGGGGAGCTTATTGGACAAGTATTTTATTTGCTGCCATTCACATTCGTTATTTGCGGCATTGGCTGATGACAGGCCTGGTGTTTTCCATTTCTTACGGGCTAGGATGGGTTTATGCGCATACAGGTACATTATGGACTCCGATCATTGCTCATTTTACAATAGATTTTGTATTGGGCGTAATTCTGAAATATAGCAAGGAGGATAGGTAATGCAAAGCAGCTTCAATAGCGATTCGGCCCAGGAGTCAGCGGCTTCAATCGAAACGGATGGCGGTGAAGAAAGCTATTTTCTGCCGCCGCGCAAACGCGTTCATCCCTCTGAAAAAGGCAAATGGACGCGAAGGTTTTATCAATCGTTGTTAGTATTGTTTATTTTGCTTGTACTGGCTTTGACGTATTGGGGAATACAGTTGACGGCATAACAATCAATTTGCAGAGGCGGTTGGTCATGGGGAAAAAGAGCGTTGCAGGATTCATGAAAACTATTAAGATCGTAGTGCTTGTCGCTGTATTTGCGGTTGCTTTTCCGATGGAACAGGCTTGGGCGTTCACGTATAGTTATATTACTTATCCGAAATCGAATGTTGGGGTAGCTGCCCCGGAAATCGGCATGACGCTGATGGAAATGAGCGAGACGCTGACACCATCCTCTTACACGATGACGCTGGACGGTCAGTCCGTTGCGGTGAAGTACGATAACAAGAAGAGATCATTCAGCTATAAACCCTCTTCCGGATTGTCCGAAGGGCAGCATCATGTGAATGTCATGATTCAATACGCTGGCTATAATCCGCTAATTAAAGAATGGGATTTCACTATTATCCCTGATGCCATACAATTGATGCCTCAGGAAACAATCGAACAGAAATTGGGACTAAAAGCAGTTAACGATTACAGGCAGCTTCAAGGCTTGAAGCAGCTTACATATAACAAAGCGCTTAATCTGGCTGCTATGAAGCATGCTCAATATTTGAAACTCAACAGTATTGCGTCACGTTCAGATTTTTCTCTCCATGACGAAAGTTTAGCTGACAAGGGCTTCATTGGCGCGAATCTGAACGACCGTGCCAATTATGTCGGTTATTCAAGAGGTCTAATGGAAGATGTAGCTTTTACGTTCCATGGAGTAGTCAATGCAATCGATAACTTATATGATGCCCCGTATCATCGGGTTCCTTTCCTGGATCCGCTTGTCGATGAAGTCGGCATTTACAGCGACGGCAACTATACCGTGCTGGAATTCGGCTACGATGACGAAGCACAGAACGACTTAATCGTTTCTCCTGCGGACGGCGACGCTTATGTACCTGTGCAATTCGACGGTCATGAGTCGCCTGACCCAATCCGTTTGCACACAAACGTTGCCTATCCGATCGGATATCCGATCACGATGCATGTGTTCGGCAACATCTATACTTCGCTTCATGTGGACAGCGCGGAAATTAAGAATGCTTCTACAGGCAAGCCAATTGACATTAAGACCAATTCTTTGCCCGAAGATGACCATTTGAACGGAGATGCCTTTATTCTTCCTGTTAATCCGCTTATACCGGATACCGAATATAAAGTTTCGGTCAAGCTCACTGCTCAAATGAGCGGCGGCGGGGCTAAGACGTTTGCCCGAGAGTGGACGTTCCGCACAGAGCCGAATGCGCTCATTGGAAAGGCCAAACTACATGAAGATACCCCTGGATACATAGCCGCAAAGGCTGGGACACAGCTTCGGCACAATGTACGGTTCGGATTAAACGAACCAACGTACCATCTTGACGGCATCAACTTGTTTTTGAAGCGTAAGCCGCTGCTGATCGACAACCGCTCCTACTTGTATATCCGCGATCTAGCTGCCGCGCTTGGCGCAAACGTAGATTGGAACAGCAAGGAACAAGCTGCCGTTTACACCAAAGGAGACCGAACCGTCAAGTTTTATACAGTGAAGCAGACGTTCGAAGTAAACGGCTTGGAGCAGAAAACGGATACGCCAGCCAAGCTGGTGGATGATGGCTACACCATGATACCTGTCAAGCTGTTAGCTCAAACGCTTGGCGCTGACGTTATTTACGACGGCGGGACTAATTCAGTGAGTATCACTTATTGAGGATCATTATGTGTGGCAAGGAGATTATTGAAAAAAACGAATAACTCGTCAAATAAATAAAGCGCAGGATGACATGGCTGTCCATGTCATCCTGCGCTTGTTTTCTTTTAACGTGCGACAAGCTCAATGCTGTTCGGATCTACAAAGCTGTATCCTTTTTCCTCAAGCTGCGTGAGCAGTTTGTCTAATGCCTGAGTAGTCCAAGGAAGTTCATGCATGAGAATGTTGCTCCCGGCATGCAACTGCTTCATAACATTCTCGATCACCTTGTCTGGATTGTTCTTCGCATTCGTCATTTCCCAGTCTAACGATCCGTTCGACCAAGTCATGTACAGTAAGCCTTCATTCTTGATTTTGCTCTTCAGATAATCGTTGCCAAGACCGAATGGAGGCCGGAAAAAGTGGACCGTTTCACCAGTCGTTTCTTTGATAATCGCGCTTACATCATCAATTTGTTGATCAATTTTGGCGTTTGTTTCTTTATTTAATTGGATATGATCCCAAGAATGATTGCCTAATACTTGGCCTTTATCATGAATGTCCTTCAAAAGTTCGGGATGAGCTTTTATTCGGTAGCCGTTCATAAAAAATATCGCTTTGGCTTTATGTTTGTCTAACGTTGCGATGATGCTGTCGATCATTACTTTTTCTTTGGGACCGTCATCAAAAGTCAGAAGAACAACTTTTTTATTTGTACCGGGATCATTGGGCACAATGTCATACACTTTGTTCATATGATACTGCTTAGACACATTTCCTTGTACCGGCGTTTGCGTTGGAACAAGCGTAGGCACGGGTGTTGATGCCGGTGTTGGCGTCGCCGCATTCGGCGTTGCAGTCGCCAAGGTACTAGGCTGCGTGGTTGGTGTGGTTTTCGCCCCGCATGCTGCAAGTAGAAAAGATAAGATAAGTATGGCGAAACTTAATTTTCTCATTCGCTATGTCGCTCCTTATAACATGTTAATTCCATTCATATTGTAGCATATCTAAGTGCCAAAAACTGCAGGTAGAAAGTCCTTGTATAACATTTCCTTTACCCTTTATGTATCGATCTATCGTTCAAAGCACAACCTAAAAGCGACTCATCACAACTATCTGGAGGGATCAATATGCGATTGGGCACGCTGATGTTTGGAGCCTTGTTGGGAGCCGCCGGGTTTTATTATTTAAGCAATAAAGGCAAAAATTTAAGTATGCCAAGTGTTATGAACTTAATGAAGGATGCCGGTCAATCAGCGCAGGGAATTACTAGCAAAGTCGCATCCACGGCAAGCAGCCAAAGCGGGATCTCAAATGAAGATGGCATCAATCAAATTAAAGCGATCATCGAGAAAGACCCAGCACTAAAAGCATCCGTAAACGAAATATTGAAACATTCAGGTGAATCGGCTACTGTATCCCAAAGCACCTCAACGGTACCAACATATGCTAAGGCAGCAGCAGCTACACATGCGGCAAAAGCCTCTTCTTCAACCGAGAAATCAAGCGCTTATACGCAATAAGAAGATCCATTGTTAATTGGCGCCGAGCTTTCAAGCATGAACACCCTGAAGAGGGCATTCATGCTTTTTTTACGTGCAAATCTTTTCGGAAAATGATAACATAGTACTAGAATGACACAGGCTGCAAGTTAGCTGGCCCTGCGTACACACCTTTTTTGGCTCCCCACATATTTTATTCTAATAGGTGTTTCTGCAAAGGAGGATCCTGTCATGAAAATTGAGCGTTTGAGTCAAGATAAGATAAGGATTTTCCTTACATTTGATGATCTCACCGAGCGCGGCATTCAGAAAGACGACATGTGGAGAGAAATCCCGAAGGTACATGAGCTGTTCAGCGAAATGATGGATCAAGCCTATTCAGAGCTTGGATTCGATCCGTCAGGACCGCTTGCCGTGGAAGTGTTTGCACTCCCTGCGCAAGGCATGGTTGTCATCGTCACCAAAGGCAAGATTGAGATTCATCATGAAGATGGTCTGGATGATCATGAAGCTGATGAAGTGTACGAGATGGAAGTAACGATGGAACAAAGCGACACCATCGTGCATAGATTTCGTGATTTCGAAGACTTACTACGTGCGGCTAAAGTTGTAAGCGGATCGCTTACAGAAGCCGGCACGTTATATTCTTATAAAGATCGTTGGTATTTGGTCGTGGATTCAACCGAGATGGAGGATCCGAAGTATCACGCCTTAATCGCGGTATTATCAGAGTATGGGGAAGCCTCGCCAGTAACTCAGGCAGTTCTCGATGAGTATGGCAAAAAGGTTATTGCGGAGGACGCAGTTCGTACGCTCATTCATCATTTTTCTTAAGAATTAAAAAAGGCATTCGTAAAAAGCATCGAAGCATTTCGATTGTTTTAACGGGTGCTCTTTTTTTGCCGCAATTAGAACATATTACGAAGGTAAACCACTTTCACAGGAAGTTGCAGGAAATGATGGAAATGGCTTTTGATAATGTCTATAATATTCATATCACACGCGGTGTACTTATGCGGCTTGCTGCCTCTATGATCGGTGTGCGAAAAAATGGCCGAAGCTACTCGTTACAGAGGCTGGTTATAAATACGGAATACAATCTGAAAGGGGAGCCGGGATGAATCTTCTTCCGATAGTAATGGCTGCCGTTGCGCCAGGGATCTCCTTGCTCGCTTATTTTTATTTAAAAGATCGTTATGAGTCGGAGCCTGTGCATCTAGTCGTTAAAATGTTTCTGTTTGGCGTTATTTTGGTATTTCCAACTCTTATATTACAACGTGCATTCATTTATGGATTTGGCAGCGATCATCCGTTCACCTTTGCGTTCCTCGCTTCAGCGGGGCTGGAAGAGTTTTTGAAATGGTTTTTACTGCTGAAGCTGATTTATAAGCATGCGGCTTTCGACGAGCCCTATGACGGGATTGTGTATGCTGTAGCGGTTAGTTTAGGGTTTGCTACCTTGGAGAATGTGTTCTATGCCTTTTTTACGACTTCTACGTTTTCTTCGCTTCTGATTCGTGCTGTGCTGCCGGTATCTGGACATGCGATGTTCGGGGTATTTATGGGCTATTACATGGGTAAAGCGAAATTTTCAAACGGATCTAGAATGAAATGGCTGCTGGCTGCGCTATTGTTTCCACTTTTCTGGCATGGATTGTTTGACTATATACAACTTATTGCACAAAAGAACTGGGTTTGGTTGATGATACCGCTTATGATTTTTTTATGGGTTCGTACTTTGTGGAATGTTGATCGAGCGAACGATCGGTCCCCTTTAAGACTTATGAATCGGGAAGAAGAGATTAAAACGGGGTAATTTAGCGTATAATGAACTTAGATGATTTTAGTGAAAATGGTTGCTAGTCTGTAGGAGTGGTGCTATGTATGGATCCCGGGTCAAGGTCACGATTCGCTGCCGCCGCTGCGGCGAACGGTTCATTTTGAGAGGAAAAAAAGAAAAAGGCCGCATTGAAACTGGCTTTAAGCAATGCATCTGCAGCAATGTTGAGGATCTGGATTTTGATACAATGGATTAGAAGCGACTCTTTTCAGAGTCGTTTCTTTTTTTGCGAATAATATATCTTCCCATTGCAGAAACTAACTTCCAGTTTCGTTTCACTTTACCGGAAGGAGAACCCAATCATGTATGCCAGAATGAGTATGATTTTGTTTCCTGTTGTTACGCTAGCATTAATCGGCACAGCCTATTGGGGCTATCAACAGAATCACCTTAGAAGTGCCATGGAAATTAAAGCAGAAAACCAGTACCAACGTGCATTTCACGATTTAGCCTATCACATGGATTCGATGCAAAAGGAACTTGGTAATACATTAGTCGCAAATTCTGCGTCACAACAAGCCTATAAAAAAGGGCTGCTGAATGTGTGGAGAATGACGAATGAAGCGCAATCGGAAATTAACCAGCTTCCGCTTGGTATGATTCCAGTTACCAAAACACAAGAATTTCTAACGAATATGGCTAACTTCACTTACCAGACCGCTATTCGCGATCACACTAAGAAACCGCTGACGCCAGAAGAAATAACGACGCTTGGTAATCTCCAGAAGCATGCTACGGAAATTACCGACGAGTTTAGAAAAGTTCAGGGTAAGACGATCACGAATAAGCTCACTTGGATGGATGCGGAAAAGATTTTGGCCAACTCTAAAGGGCCTCAGGACAATATGATTATAGACGGTTTCAAGAATGTTGATAAAAGTGTGAGCGGGTATTCGGATGTGGAATTTTCCCCGTCAACCTTAAACATTTTTCAAAAGCATGATCCTAACTCACTGCCCGGAATGCCAATGACGACAGCAGATATACAAAAGAAGGCTGCAGAATTTTGGAATTTGCCCAATGCTTCCTCGGTCAAAGTCAAAGAAAATGGTCAAGCAGGAGCCGAATATAACTCATTTACAGCAACTGTTCCCGGAAAAACAGACAAAGATGTTATAGAAATGGATTTTACGAAAAAAGGCGGGCATTTGGTATATTTTATGCACGAGCGAAACGTAAGCAAATCTACATTGGATATACGCGGAGCCCGTGATGCTGCCAACGCATTTCTTGATGAGCACGGATATAAGGATATGAGCGCTGTTAGTTACGACCAATATCAGAATTCGGCGAATATCACATTTGCAAGAAAAGACCAAGATATAATTTTATATCCGGAGAAGCTGGTTGTGAAAGTTGCGCTCGACAACGGCGATGTAACCAGCTTGCAAGCGACCGATTATATTTATGCGCATAAAGAGCGTAAATTAAAGCCGCCGGCAATGACGGTCGACAATGTTAAAAAGAAATTAAACCCCAATTTGAAAGTGTCAGATACGAATAAAGCGGTCATATTAAACGATTCCAAGCAAGAAGTGCTTTGCTACGAATTCGTAGGCAAAATGGCTAATCAAGGGCTCTTTCGCGTATATTTAAATGCTGACACCGGTGAAGAAGAGAAAATTGAGAACATTCGCCCAGAAGATGTGCAAGCGGCCGGTTGAATAGGCTTAAATTAAATATCAAGTTTTATATTAGATCAACTAGCGGCTTTAAGGGCCGCTTTTCTTTTTGCTTTACCATGGTATAATTTAGCTATAAAGTCTAGTTTTAGCTCTATTATGATAGAAGGGGTGCCGAATTTGCTGCCTAAAGTAAACGACATGCTCTATATGCAATTCAATTCAATTGATGAAGTAGAAGCGAAAATTGAATATAAATCAAGGATTGCAGATGTTACAAATGATTTTATTGTTATGCAGGTTCCCATTAATGAAAAAACGGGAAGATTGAAAAGAGTATACGAAGGCGACGAAATGTCAGCTTACTATGTTTCGCAAGGCGGCGTAAAGAACTACTTCATGACATCCGTTATGGGCTTTACCAGGGATACAATCCAGCTCATATTACTCAAGAAGCCTGACCTGGATGCGATCACCAAAGTCCAGAGACGCAGCTTTTTGCGTATGCCCGCAGAATTGGAAGTAGCGGTAAACATTAATGATAAGCTGCGGTTTATTGCCATTTCAGAAGATGTCAGCGGAGGCGGTATTTCATTCATTTGCCCTAGTAATGCACCTGTTTCGGCTCCATTAATGATCTCATGCTGGATGCTCGTTCCTTTTGAAAATGGCGGCATTGAGCACGTTCCTTTTAAGGGTGAATTAGTTCGGTTAAAACCGATAGACGGCGGCCGGCATTTAGCCATGGTCAGCTTTACCGATATTCACGATCGAGACCGTCAAAAAATCATTCGTTTTTGTTTTGAGCGCCAATTGAAATTCCGTAAAAGATAATGCGTATAATTGCAGCATATAAGGGAAAACTGCGTGTGAACTGAAGTGAAGAAGGAGGTTACTCTTTTTTGCATCCGAAATCACATCGAAAAGAACCTTATGTGCAGCTGTTTCTCCTACTATCATGGCGTGTTGAAAAACTTCTTCTTCGCCTGATCATCGTTGCCGCAGCGTTGCTGATTGGTATGCAAGGCTTATTGCAAGTTTCTTTTTTGCGGCAGTGGATGACAGAAGTAGATCAGTTGGAAGGCATACCCTATGGATATTCCTCCGAGATGAATGAGAAATAAGCAAAGACATCTTTTGCATGTAGATAAGAGGTTATGTTATAATTTTTATCGACAGCAGGCGGCGCCTGCTTTTTTGTTCATGATAGAAGAATTACATATCGAAGCTGCACAGCTTGCTTGAATTGTATCGTCAAGGGGGATGTAAGGGTTTGAAGGGATTGAACATAGCCATTGACGGTCCCGCAGGTGCCGGTAAAAGCACCATTGCTAGACTGGTAGCGGGCACGCTTGGATACACCTACGTGGACACTGGAGCGATGTATCGGGCTGTTACATGGAGTATGCTGCAGCATGGATTGCTTCCAAATCAGAAAAAGGAAATGATTGACCTGGCAGCGTCATTACAGATCGAGTTACTTCCTGGAAGTGAAGGTCAGCAAGTATTTGTTAATGGCGAAGACGTAACCGGAAAAATTCGGGATACGAAAATTACCGACCATGTTTCACAAATTGCTGCGATTGAAGACATTAGAAAGCTGCTTGTGGCTAAACAACAACGAATGGCTGAGGCCAAATGTGTTGTGATGGATGGACGGGATATTGGCACCCATGTGCTGCCTGATGCCGAAGTAAAGGTATTCTTAACTGCAAGCGTGCGCAAAAGAGCAGAAAGACGGTTCAATGAACTGCAGGGTACGAGCACGTTTCAAATGACACTCGATGAGCTTGAGCATGACATCGAACGTCGTGACAGATTGGATCAAGAACGAGCCGTATCGCCGTTAATACGGGCCTCAGACGCCGTTCTTATCGATAGTACGGATCTAACGATTCCCGAAGTCGTGGACCTCATTTTGACGCTGGCAGCCGAAAAAACAGGGGGAAAACATTTGTCATGATATATGGATTTGCTCGAATTGTACTGCTTGGTTTGTGTAAAGTATTATTCCGATTGAAAGCAGAAGGTGTCCATAACATTCCTGCAAACGGCCCGGTCATCTTATGCTCCAACCACATATCTACATTTGATCCGCCGGTCGTAGGTGTATATTCGCCTAGAAAAGTTTATTTTATGGCCAAAGAAGAGCTTTTTAAGATTCCTGTGTTTGGCTTTCTCATCGCGAAAGTAGGCGCATTCCCAGTGAAACGCGGGGGTGTCAGTAAAGAGTCAATCCGTCATGCGATCACCCTGCTGCGAGAAGGCAACATGATGGGTATTTTTCCAGAAGGCTCACGCAGCAACGCTGGCGGTATGGGAAAAAAAGGGGCTGCAAGCTTTGCGTTGAAATCAGAAGCAGTTGTTATACCTGCTGCAATCATTGGCAATTATTCATTGTTCAGAAAAATGAAAGTTGTATATGGGGAGCCCGTTGATCTCACAGAATTTAAAAATGGCGGCTCCGAAGATTTAGAAAAGGCTACTGAAAAAATTATGAGTACGATTAACAGCATCCTGCATAAAGCTGAACGATCTTAATCCTTAGGCATAGTGCATGGAAACAAAAATATGAAGAATACTATCAACAAATGTTGTGGTGCAAATTGAGGAGGACTTTTAAATGTCGGAAGAAGTAAAAGTAGATGGAACGGTAGAACCAACAGAAGTTAAACAAGATCAGGTATTGGATGCGCAAGCGGAAGTTCATGCGGCGCTAAGCCAAGTATCGACTTTGAAAAAAGGAGATATTGTCAAAGGGAAAGTAGTAAAAGTGGACAGTGATTCCGTTCTTGTTGATGTAGGTTATAAATATGATGGCCTGCTTCCTTTGAAAGAAATTTCTTCGATTGGCCTTGAAAGCGCAGAAGGTGTGCTTGAGATTGGTCAAGAAGTAGAGCTTAAAGTCGTTTCCATCAATGATGCCAAAGAGCAGATGCTGCTTTCCAAACGTGTGATTGACAGCGAGAAAGCATGGGATACGCTTCAAGAAAAGCTGGATAACCGCACAATTATCGAAGCAACAGTAGCTGAAGTGGTAAAGGGCGGTCTTGTGGTTGATATCGGTGTTCGCGGATTCATTCCTGCTTCAATGGTGGAGCGTCAATTCGTTGAAGATTTCAGCAGCTATAAAGGAAAGCCATTGCGTTTGCGCGTGAAGGAAATCGACCGTGAGAAGAACAAAGTGATTCTATCCCAAAAAGACGTGCTGGACGAGGAATTCGAAGAAAATAAAAAAGGTATCTTAGCAGGCATAACGCCAGGGCAAACGTATGACGGTACTGTACAACGCATTACACAATTTGGAGCGTTTATTGATATCGGCGGCATTGACGGTCTTGTCCACATTTCCGAACTGGCATGGAACCACGTGGCTCATCCTTCAGAAGTTGTTAAAGAAGGCGACAAAGTCAAAGTGAAAGTATTAAAAGTTGAACCGGAAAAAGATAAAATCAGTCTCAGTATAAAAGCTACGCAAGAAGGACCATGGTCCAAAGCTGAGCAATCCTTTAAGGCGGGTGAGATTATTACAGGTACTGTGAAACGTCTTGCATCGTTCGGCGCTTTTGTAGAAATCGCTCCTGGTGTAGAAGGTTTGGTACACATCTCACAGATCGCACACCGTCATATTGCCACACCGCACGAAGTGCTTAAAGAAGGCCAAGAGGTAAGTGTTAAAGTGCTTGAATTGAATGTACCTGAAAAGCGCGTATCTTTAAGTATCAAAGAAACGGAAGAAGCTCCTGAACAAGCAGCTAAGCCAGAGCGCAGCGAGCGCGGAGAACGCAGATCTTCAAATGAGAATCATCAAAAAGAAATCGCCGGCAATGAAAATGTATCCCTGAGCAATCAAGGACTCAGCATGACGCTTGGCGAAAGATTCGGCGATAAATTGTCTCAGTTTAAAAAGTAATTTAAACATACACTTAAAAGGTTGCGGGAATGAACCCGCAGCCTTTTTGTCTTTTATAATTCAAATTCTATTATGAAAATTTATAGGATCTATTTGACATATGAGGATAAGGAATTTATTATTTCCCTTAGATAGGATAGCTAGAATAGATTACTAAATTGCAAGATTTAGTATTAGATTGATTTAGTATTAGGGGGTTACATAACAAATGAAAGCGCGTCTAAACCGCTTTGCTCCGCTATTATTGATGCTTGTTTTTCCTTTTCTGGGAATGATGTATCAAATAGTAAATAAACCTGATGATCAAATTTACAGCATGATGACAAATATAGATGCAGCAATCCCGTTTATTAAATATTTTGCGGTGCCTTATTCAATATGGATTTTCTATATTTATGCTTGCTTCATCTATTTTTTCTTCAAAGATGTGCGTGTATATCTGCATGTACTTTTAACCTACATCCTATGTACTATGATTTGCTATGGGATATATATGATATTTCAAACGACGGTGCCAAGACCGATTATCGCTGGGAACGATCCATTTTCTCTGCTCACGATTTTTATATATAACCGTGATTTGCCATTTAATTGCTTTCCAAGCATTCATTGCTTTTCATGCTATATGGTTGTGAAAGCTTTAGTAATGAACGAATTCAAAACAAAACGAAGCATGACACTCATAATTGGCATGTCAAGCTTGATTATCTTATCTACTTTTTTCTTAAAGCAGCATGCGATTTTGGACGCATTTGCTGGATTCATGCTTGTGGAGCTTGTATACCCCATTGTTGTCAGATTTGAGAGTTTAGCCAGAGCTTGGCGTCAGAAACAGCCAAGCAATTCATTTGATGCTTAAAGTTTATAAAGATTGCTATCTGTTCGGCCGTTTCGGCTAGGGCAGTAAAGCAATCTTTTTTTGTTTTTTTGTAATCGACTAAATCATTCTTCACTTTGTCATACTAACAAGGGTGAATGATCATGAATCCAGGAATTGTTTCTTTATTGCTTATATGTATCACGCTTATCTTAGTCGCAACAGGATGGAAGGAAGCTCTGTTTGGAGGGATACCAAGCAAAGCTATCTTAATATTCATTGCTTTGTGGCTTTTTTCAACTGCGACTGCATTTGAATGGGCAGGCAGTGTGTGGAACGGGTCTTTTTTTTGCACAATGATTGTTGTCGGATATTTACTGATAAGTAAACTAAGCGGTTCGAATTGGCTGCAATCAGTTACCTTAGGGACGCTGTTAGGTTCTGTGCATTATATGATTGAGCATATGCTGAATGCTGAGCCGATTCTCGTTTATGTAAACCTTGATCTGGATCTCGCCTTATTAATGGCAACCGTCACCGCTTTAATGCTTCGAGACTCGCCTTCACAGGCGGTTTCAATCTCAATTGGGCTAATGCTGGGAGAGATATATCAATCGTATTGGCGGCACATGGCTACAAACGTTCAATTAGGAGGTTCATCTTTTCAAGATACTTGGTGGATTGCCGTGTTGAGTGCCCGCTTGATAACTTTAGTAATGCAGACGGTTTATCTAAGCTGCCGCAGCGTTGTTCGGATATGGACGGACCGTAGAAGGGAATGGAGAAAATAAGATGTATCTATTCGGCATGCATTTTGATACCTACACGACAGGCATCGTCATGGGCGGCAGCTTCGGCATAACGTCGCGGATTATGATGCTGCAAACGGATTATCGGCAGTATCCGACCTATCCGCATGGAAAAATCATACATATTTCCTTGAGTGTCATAGCCGCTGCATTAGGCTCAGTTGCTGTGCCTTCACTGCTGGAAAAAAACTATACCGCTATCACATTTCTATCTTTAGCTGCTCAACAGTTTCGGGATGTTCGCAATATGGAACGTCAAAGCTTGCAGCAGATTGACAAGCAGGAGCTTGTTCCAAGAGGTTCAACCTATATCGAAGGGATTGCCATGGTATTTGAAGGCCGAAACTACTTAGTTATTCTTACGGCTCTCCTTACATCTCTTTGTTGTATCTTGTTTACTTGGTATTACGGTCTGGCAGCCGGCGTGTTCTCCCTTATTTTGTCACATTATTATAAGCAAGGGAAAAGTCTAATGGAACTGGCTGACATTCAAATCGCTCCGATTCGTATGGAAGGACCCGATCTATATGTGGATCACGTATACATAATGAATGTAGGTTTAAGCGATACGCAAAAGCGGATAAAAGAACATGGATTGGGATTGATGATTACACCTAAAAATATTAATGTGCGCAGTGTGGTGGCAAATTTAGGCCAAAGGCAGGCAATCCTGCATGATGTGTCAACAATACTGGGTGTTTATCGGGATTCAGGAGAACCATCTTTGATGCCGTTAGCCAAGCTTGATATGAACAGCGGAGCACTGGCTGTATTCATTTTACCTCAAGATAAGGATCCTGAGAGGGCGATAAAAGCGGTCAATCGTGTTCCTGTTCTGGAAAGCGCTGTACGAATGCCCTCTGAATCGGCAGCTATGCAAGGAAAGGGGGGCGTTCGATGAGCAGCCCTATTGTTGCCATTGTTACCCTACATAAAGATCGAGTCGCTGGCGGCGCTCCTATATTCGTTGCGCAGGATGAGTCCGAGCTGCAGCATCTCTCTTTTTTATTAGAAAAAACGTTAGATACGATGGCGCACGATTTGAAGAATGGAACGATCGTTCTTGTTCAGCATTCGGAGTAAGGCGAGTTATGAGCAAAAAATAGCCAACGACTCTCTTTTTTGCTATGATGTTAAGGTGAATTTTGCAAGTTAGGAGTGAGAAAGCATGGCAAGACCTATTATTGCGATTGTAGGAAGACCGAATGTAGGCAAATCGACAATTTTTAACCGCATGATCGGCGACCGGCTGGCCATTGTTGAAGATAAACCTGGTGTGACGCGTGACCGACTATACGGAATCGGCTCGTGGCTGGATCGGGAATATAGTGTAATTGACACAGGTGGAATAGAAATCGATGGCGAAGACCAGATCATGAAGTCGGTCCGCGTTCAAGCCGAATTGGCTATTGAGGAAGCAGATGTCATTATTTTTATGGTGGATGCTAAAGCAGGTGTGACTAGCTCAGATGAAGAGGTAGGACAGCTACTGTACAAATCAAAGAAACCTGTCGTGCTTGCTGTAAATAAAGTCGACAACATTGCCCGTCAAGATGATATTTATGAATTTTACACGCTCGGCTTCGGTGATCCGATCGGCATTTCGGGTTCTCACGGCATTGGGATCGGCGATTTGCTTGAAGCTGTATCGGCTCATTTCCCGAATACGGAAGAGGAAGAGTATGGCGCAGAAGTTATTAAGGTGGCCTTAATCGGCAGACCTAACGTAGGCAAATCCTCGCTCGTGAATGCCATTTTGGGGGAAGAACGCGTCATTGTAAGCGAAATCGCAGGAACGACCAGAGATGCGATAGATACGCCTTTTGAGAAAGACGGTCAAAAATACGTCATTATTGATACAGCGGGTATGCGCAAACGCGGTAAAGTATATGAAAATACAGAAAAGTACAGTGTCATGCGCGCCATGAAAGCGATTGAGCGTGCCGATGTTGTACTGGTTGTGATTAATGGCGAAGAAGGCATCATTGAGCAGGATAAGCATATTGCTGGTTATGCGCATGATGCGGGTAAGGCGGCTTTATTTGTTGTGAATAAATGGGATGTGGTTGATAAAGATGATAAAACGATGCAGACGTTTACTCAGAAGATCCGTGATCACTTCTTATTCATGACTTATGCGCCGGTCGTATATTTATCGGCCAAAACGAAGCAACGGCTGCATAAACTGCTGCCGATTGTGAACCAAGCATCAGAGCAGCATGCCCTTCGGGTACAGACGCATGTGCTTAACGATTGTATATCGGACGCTGTAGCTTTTAATCCTCCGCCAACCGATAAAGGCCGCAGATTGCGTATTAACTATGCTACGCAGGTAGCTGTTAAACCGCCGACTTTTGTGTTCTTTGTCAATGATCCGGAAATGATGCACTTTTCATACGAACGTTTTCTGGAAAATAAAATTCGGTCTGTATTCGGTTTTGAAGGTACACCTATCCGGTTATTTACACGCAAAAAATCGTCAGACGATGAATAGGGGAGAATGTAGTTGGGGATGCATGTAATTGCAATTATCGTCAGTTATTTACTAGGTTCGGTTTCTTTTAGTTTCCTTTTTGGCAAATGGTTGAAAGGCATTGATATTCGCAAGCATGGCAGCGGAAATGCGGGCGCTACGAACACGCTTCGCGTACTTGGTAAATGGCCGGCTATTTTCGTGCTGCTGCTTGATATTTTGAAGGGCGTTGCCGCGATTGGGATAGGGAAGTGGGATGCGCCGGACAACCTATGGATTGCTGTTTTGTGCGGTATCGCAGTTATTGCAGGTCATAACTGGCCGGTTTTTTTTAATTTTCGCGGCGGTAAAGGAATTGCAACGGCTATCGGCGTTACGGTTACTTTGTGCTTTCTGCCTGCACTTTTTGCTGGTTTAATTGCTATATTGACTATTATTTTTACTCGTTACGTATCACTAGGATCGCTTCTTTTTACGGCTTTTCTGCCTGTTTTCGTGTTCATGATGGGTCGACCTTCAGAAATTTTGTGGGCAGCTATATTCATAGGGATTTTTGCTTGGTGGCGGCATCGGAGCAACATCGTTAAGCTGGTTCGCAGACAAGAAAATAAGCTTGGCGCCAAAAAAGAACATCGAGTTTAATAGTCAAGGTGGTGCTGTATATGCGTAGAAAAGTAGCTGTGCTTGTAGCAGGCAGTTGGGGGACTGCCCTTGCTTCTGTGCTAGCTGATAATGAGCTGGATGTCTGGTTGTGGTCGCGAAATGCTGAACAAGTGCGTGAGATCAATCATGAGCGGACGAACAGTCGGTTTCTGCAGGATTTAAAGCTGAATGTTCATATTCAAGCCACCTCCTCCATGAAGGAGGCAGTCCTTGGCGCTGAAGCGGTTGTCATCGTTGCTCCTACATCAGGAATGAGGGAAGTAGTCAAACAACTGCGTCCTTTTGTTGCAAGCGATACATTGATCGTCCATGCGACCAAGGGATTCGAAACAGACACGCTGAGCCGGATGTCTCAGGTTATTATCGAGGAGCTTCCCGATGCAGGTCCGAATCGTATCGTTGTGCTGTCCGGTCCGAGCCATGCAGAGGAAGTCATTCGTCAATGCCCGACAACCGTTGTTGTAGCGGCATCAGATCGTGCGGCGGCCGAGCAAGCACAGGATTTATTTATTAACTCCTATTTCCGCGTTTATACGAATCCTGATGTGATCGGTGTGGAAGTCGGCGGAGCGCTTAAGAACATTATTGCAATCGGAGCCGGTATTACGGATGGGCTTGGATTCGGTGATAACGCCAAAGCTGCTCTTCTGACCAGAGGGCTGACGGAGATCGCTCGATTAGGCTCGGCGATGGGTGCTGAGGCTGCAACTTTTTCAGGATTAGCTGGTATAGGCGATCTGATTGTGACCTGCACCAGCCAGCACAGCAGAAACTGGCGAGCAGGCCATGCCCTGGCGCAAGGCAAATCGCTGCAGGAAGTATTGTCATCGATGGGCATGGTTGTAGAAGGGGTGCGAACCACACAAGCTGCTTTTCATTTATCGAATCAGTATGGGGTCGTAATGCCGATTACTGCTGAACTTCATCAAGTGCTTTTCAATGGGAAATCACCGAAAGACGCTGTTGTAGATCTCATGGCTCGGGGACGCACGCATGAAATTGAAGAAATAGCCGACAAAGCACAGACCAGCTGGACCAATTAAGACTACTTACGGTTTTGCATCCTTTATGCCTACACCATTGCCTTAGAGCTGTCATACACTGCTTTAGAAAGGACATAGTCCGCAATTTCTAGAGTAAGGAGGCGGTATCATGGCAAACAAAGATATATCCAAGGATGTGCTTCAAACTGTAAAGAACAAAACGGGCAAATCCGTCACCGAAAAGGACATACAAAAAATAGCCAGCGGTGTAAAGCCTTCCACTACGCAGAATGAAGCACAGATAAGGCAGCTTGTAAAACAAGTAGCATCACTTGTAAACGCCGATGTTTCTGAACAAACGATGCAAGATATTATAAAAGCGGTAAAAAACAGTAAGCTTGACAGCAGTAACATGCAGGGACTTTTAAGTGCATTGCTCGGAAAAAAATAATATGCTTTGTAGAGGAGTGTAAGCCATTTATAAGGCTTGCGCTTTTTTTGTATAGTTTTGGATGCTATAATCGGAAAGGATAACTAACTTTTGAAACGAATGGGAGTATATTAAATCATGTCAAGTATGGATAAAATGTGGGCGTCGCTGATCGCAATCGGACTAATGGCGATAGCGTCCGTACTTATTTCCTATGCCCGGTACAAAACTGCCGGATTTATTCGCTTTATCTTATCGTTAATCGCATTTATTTTATTTATTCCTATTGTCATATTAATGCTGCTCAGTTTGTTTTAATCCAGAGGGGATTGTCAGAAATGATCGATTTACACGGTAAAAAAGGATTAGCTTCTATACATAACGAGAAGGGATTAACGCTGCTGGAGCTGTCTCTTAAGCATCATGTAGATTGGGGCTTTTCGTGTGTGCGCGGAACCTGTGCTCGCTGTCGCTGCCTTGTTACGGAAGGCATGGAACAGCTTGCTGCACCTTCTGACATGGAAGAGCAGCGATTAGAGCCCGAAGAATTGGCACAAGGCTTCCGTCTTTCTTGTCAAACGGTTATTATAGGCGACGGGGATGTAAAGGTGAAGCACAAGCCTTATTTTTAATTTCGCGTGAGAAGAGGTGCTCCTGTGCTGCTGTCCCTTCCCCTACAAGAAGCGATTGTCGAGACGCGCAGATGGTTATTAAAGGAACAGATTCACTTTGCTGTTGGCGGCAGCTGCGGGCTGCTGCTGCAAGGGGTCGAAATAGCGCGAGAACCGCGAGATTTGGATATTTATATCGACAACAAGGATGCTGAGCGCGCTTTCGGCTCGTTGCAAACTTATGCGGTCGATGAGCTCCATTACAGTACAAGCGATATTTATGAATCCACGTTAAGTCATTATGATATTGGCGGGGTAAAGGTCGAATTGGTTGCCGGGTTTCGAGTGAAAGCGTTAGATTCGAACTATGGAGTGGATATTTCATTTCTAAGGAAGCAATGTCCATTCACATTAAATTTTGAGGGGTCACCTCTAGCTGTCATGCCGCTGGCCCATGAGTTCTTATTTAATTTGCTTAGAAATAGAGAAGACCGCTATCTAGCGATTGCGGCTAAGATGCGCAGCCTGCCAACTGCATATTTGCCGACATTAACGCTTATTATAGCGCAAAATGAATGGGGCGCAGAAGTATATAAAAAGATAGCTGATTTGCTTGAAATGAACCAAGAAACGTTTTTGAACGACTAAAGGATGTGAGGCTTTGCGGCAGGATCCGGAAATAACATTCGTGCCAGATAATCGAAAAAGCAAAGTTCGACAAGGTGTAACCCTGCTGGATGCAGCTCGAAGAGCTAACGTACAAATTAGCACGCGCTGCGGAGGTAAAGCAGCTTGTCTGATGTGTAAAGTACGGGTTGAAGAAGGCGCGGAACATTTATCCGAACCCAATCAGAACGAACAAATGAAGCTTGGGGAGCTGCTGAATCAGGGCTATCGGCTTGCTTGCCAAGCGAAAACGAAAGGCAGCGCTGTCATTAGGGTGCCGGAAGACCCGCTTAAAGCAGCGATTAGAGCTCAACTGGCTAAGCAGAAAGAGGAGGATGACGATTGGAGGTTATAGGAAATAGATCCAAGGGGCAGGTTACCCTGCAGAAGGTGATAAGCAGAGCAGGTTTGGCGCTGCTTTGCGCGGTCATATTGACCGTCTTGAGCGGGTGCATGTACCCCAAAGAACAACGTAAAGAGTATCAGGTTAATCCAGCGGAGAATATCACGGTTGTTCAGGGTGCAATCGATAGCTTTCATGAGAAAACAGGTGTTCTTCCGATTAAGAACAGTACGATGGAAACACCGATTTATGAGAAGTATGTGATTGATTTTACGAAGCTGCAGAAGTCGAATCAGCTGTCAGCGATTCCGGTGAACGCTTTTGAGATGGGCGGCGTCTTTCAATATGTGCTTATTGATGCAGAAACGAGGCCGCTTGTGAAGCTGCTTGATCTTGCCGCCGCGCAAGCTGCAGGAGATGTTCAAAAGATGGTTGATGACTACAAAAAGAGCCATAGCGGCAATTTACCTAAAGGAAGTATGGTTTCGCCTGGTTTTTATCAAGTAAATTTTGACATCATGAATAAGAAGCAACCTCAAGTACAGAGCGCCTATAATCGGCAAAATGAGCTGCAATATCTTGTATTGGATTCTGGCATCGTCTCTATCGACTATACGTTTGATATCATGAAAATGATTTCGGACAAGGGTATTACTGTTCCGACCGATACGAAAACCGATCTGCGCGATATTTTAGTGCATAACAGCTATTTTGTTCCAACAAATTCACTGCCTTATCACTGGATTAACAATGCGCCAATTCCATCATTGAAGTAATTTTTTTCATTTGCTGCATGCATACATAGTAGAGAGGAACGTGTGAAGATGACTAAAAAAGTAAACAACATGGGCATCGTTGTCGCCGGGCTGCTTTTAGGTATACTAATGGCCTCCATGGATAATACGATTGTGGCTACGGCCATGGGAACGATTGTTGGCGAGCTGGGAGGACTGGATAAATTCGTCTGGGTAACTTCCGCTTATATGGTAGCAGAAATGGCAGGAATGCCGATTTTCGGCAAATTGTCTGATATGTATGGACGCAAACGGTTTTTTGTTTTCGGTATCCTTGTGTTTATGCTGGGATCCATCCTGTGCGCAAATGCACATTCCATTGTTGAGCTAAGTATTTACCGCGCAATTCAAGGCATTGGCGGCGGAGCGCTTGTACCGATCGCTTTTACGATCATGTTCGATGTAGTGCCAGTAGAAAGCCGCGGGAAGCTAGGCGGACTTTTCGGCGCTGTATTCGGCTTGTCGAGTATTTTTGGTCCTCTTCTTGGGGCTTACATAACAGAGTACATTAAATGGGAATGGATCTTCTATATTAATTTGCCTCTTGGATTAATTGCATTTATTATGATTGCCTTTTTCTATAAAGAATCACATGAGCATTCCAAGCAAAAAATCGACTGGTGGGGCGCATTCACTCTTGTTGGTGCAATCGTATGTTTAATGTTTGCGCTTGAGCTCGGCGGTAAAAAATACGCATGGGATTCAGTTGCAATTTTGGGATTGTTCGGAGCCTTTGCTCTGCTTACCATTGTGTTCTTATACGTAGAGACACGTGCCGAAGAACCAATTATCACATTCAGCATGTTCAGGCAAAGACTTTATGCCAGCAGTAATATCATAGCTATATTAAGCGGTGCAGGGTTCGTTACGGCATCTGTCTATATTCCGATTTTTATTCAAGGCGTAATGGGCGGAACAGCTACGAATTCCGGTCTTGTTCTGCTGCCCATGATGGTGGGGTCTGTTGTCACAGCGGCGGGAGGCGGTGCTTTGATGGCCAAATTTAAATACCGTTCCATTATGATTCCGACTTTATTCTTGCTTGTTGTAGGGATGGTGCTTCTGTCTACACTTTCAACGGATTCTTCACGCTTTATCATTACCGTCTATATGATCTTAGTCGGTCTTGGCATTGGCGCTTCCTTTTCCGTGTTAAGCAATGCCGCCATCCATGGCGTTCCTTCAAGGCAGCGCGGTTCGGCGAGCGCTACACTCAATTTCCTTCGCTCGCTTGGCATGACGATGGGTATCACGGTGTTTGGTATTATCCAAAGTCACTCATTGTTAACAAAACTGTCTGCCGCGTTTCCGGGGTTGAATAATGACCAAATGCCCCAAGGTGTAGATCTTAGCGATCCGCATGCCCTGCTGTCGCCTCAATTGCGGTCACATATACCGTCAGAAATGCTGCCGCATATTACAAATGCCCTTTCATCATCGATTACTTATACGTTCGCTTGGGCAATTATTCCAGCTTCACTGTCGCTGATCTCAGCTTTGTTCATGAGTAAGGAAAAGCTGGATCCCGAGCTGGAGAAAGAAGCGTATTCGGCTTCTCATTAAGCTTCAAATGATAGATAACAGCATAGTCTATCCAGAAATACCTCCTAGCGGGGTATTTTTTTTGTTTTACCCGAATATGCGGCTTCACTCTCTCATATATTTTTTCAGGGTACAAAAAAACCATCATATTTCTATCAGTTGTACATATATTTTAACTAGTTCAAGGAAATGTACGAGTTCGCTGTGACTTATTTGTGGGAGGGGATCGCATTGGATAAAGTGGACATCTTTAAGGACATCGCTGAGCGTACCGGAGGGGACATTTACCTAGGGGTCGTTGGAGCGGTCCGCACTGGAAAGTCAACCTTTATAAAGCGCTTTATGGAAGCAGTAGTATTGCCGAACATTCAGAATGAATCAGATCGCATCCGGGCAATTGACGAATTGCCGCAAAGCGCGGCAGGCAGAACGATCATGACAACGGAGCCGAAGTTCGTACCGAATAATGCGATTCAAATTTCGGTTGCCGAGGGCCTCAATGTCAACGTTAGGCTTGTTGATTGTGTTGGTTATACGGTTGATGGGGCTAAAGGCTATGAAGACGAGAACGGCCCGAGGATGATTAACACGCCTTGGTTTGATGAGCCGATCCCTTTTCAAGAAGCAGCTGAGATTGGTACGCGTAAAGTCATTCAAGAGCATTCAACACTTGGCGTTGTCATCACGACAGACGGTACGATTTCGGATATTCCGAGGTCTTCCTATGTAAGTGCTGAAGAGAGAGTTATCGCTGAGCTCAAGGAAGTCGGCAAGCCTTTCATTGTCATCGTAAATACGATGAAACCGCATAGCGAGCCTGCGCAAGAACTTAGAAGCGAGCTGCAGCAAAAATATGATATTCCTGTCGTTGCGATGAGTGTAGCAAATATGGGTGAAGAAGAAATGAACACCGTATTACGGGAAGTCCTTTACGAGTTCCCTGTACACGAAGTGAATGTAAACCTTCCGAGCTGGGTCATGGTGCTGGAAGAACGGCATTGGCTGCGCAGCCACTTTGAAAGCTCTGTACGTGAGACCGTGCAGGACATTCGCCGATTGCGCGATGTAGATCGTGTCGTAGGTCAATTTGGGCAGTATGAATTTATCGAGCGGGCTGCGCTGGCCGGTATGAATATGGGGCAGGGTGTTGCGGAAATCGACCTGTACGCACCGGATGAGCTGTATGATAAAATTTTGGTCGAGGTTGTCGGCGTAGAAATACGGGGCAAAGATCATTTACTGCAGCTAATGCAGGAGTTCACGCATGCGAAGCGGGAGTACGATCAGTTTGCCGAAGCGCTTGAGATGGTGAAAACAACCGGCTACGGCATCGCGCCGCCGACACTGGCAGAGATGGCGCTCGACGAGCCGGAACTCATCCGGCAAGGCTCCAGGTTCGGTGTACGCTTAAAAGCTACTGCGCCGTCGATCCATATGATTCGAGTCGATGTAGAATCCGAGTTTTCTCCCATTATCGGCACAGAGAAACAGAGCGAAGAACTTGTTCGCTATCTAATGCAGGATTTCGAAGACAATCCGCTAAAAATTTGGGAGTCTGATATTTTTGGAAGATCCTTGCATTCCATCGTTCGTGAAGGCATTCAAGGCAAGCTTGCTATGATGCCGGACAATGCAAGATACAAGCTGCAGGAAACGCTTGGCAGAATCATAAACGAAGGTTCAGGCGGTCTTATAGCCATCATTCTATAAAAGCATAGTGACGTTGAGAGGCACTTGAAAAAGTGTCTCTCTTGCCTGTGGATTGAGGTATTTGTGTGCATAAAACGCTTAAATTGGTTCGTTAGGCTCATTTTCATTTAAAATACAGTCAAATACTTGAAAATGACTGATTTGTTAGGTATATTTTATCGTGAAACGGTGAAAACAGTGAATAAACAAGTAATTGATTCAATTTGGAGGGAGGTGACATGCATGAATAAATCCGAATTGATCACAAAAGTAGCGGAATCCTCCGATCTTTCCAAAAAGGATGCGACGAAAGCTGTTGATGCTGTATTCGAAGCGATCTCAGAAGCTTTGGAAGCTGGCGATAAAGTACAACTTGTTGGCTTTGGCAACTTTGAAGTTCGTGAACGCTCTGCTCGTAAAGGACGTAACCCTCAAACGGGAGTAGAAATCGAGATTCCTTCGAGTAAAATCCCGGCTTTTAAACCAGGTAAAACACTGCGCGACATCGTCACGAAGTAAGGACATTCGCTAAACTAACTTTGGTCTTTACATAGCTGCAGTTATTTTGAGATACAATGATGCATAGCCTGGAAGAAGAGTGCCTGATGAACAAGTGTCAGGCGCTCTTTTTTATTGAATAGGAGAATTTGGGATGCGATTGACAAAGCGTGCGTTTCTCTCCTAAAATTAGCCTACAGTACGTAATTATCAACGGGGTATGGCGCAGCCCGGTAGCGCGCACCCTTGGGGTGGGTGAGGTCGCAGGTTCAAATCCTGTTACTCCGATCGAACATGCTAAAAATCCGCTTCTCTAAGGATATTTCCGTTCCTTGCAGGAGGCGGTTTTTTATTTCCATTAGATCTGTTCATATCCTGGCATTGAAAGCGGTTTTTTTAATTGCCAAATCAACGTTATTTGTTATATAATTTCAATTTGTGGGCTTGCCTTAAAAATAGCGAGATTCACCGCATAAGAGAGGTCTGCGAGGAAGGGTGAACCCGTTGCTGCAATCAAAGTTAGGTAGCTGGAAGAAAGATTTGGATTTTACGTTCATCGGTATCTTAGTTTCCATTTTTATTATCTGGAGACTTGGCACGGTTGCTGCTTTTAGTGAGAAATGTTGGATTATCTTGTTAGTTAGTCTTATGGGCGTACGCAAATATAGGAACGATGTGCCGTGGAGCAAATTTCTCCTTGTGGGAATTCCTTTTTTAGGTCTGTTCTATTATTTCAATTCCAACGGTGCAGGCTTCTGGTGGCGTATTGCCAACTGGATGTTTGAAAACAACAAACATGTCTGGAAATGGGATAATTTCATGAACAGCATTCCCTTAAATTCAGGTGCATGGGCTAGATGGTTTCATACACCCGGCTTAGATAAAGCAATGGGTTGGATATATAACTGGGGCTTCACGC
This sequence comes from Cronartium ribicola 11-2, assembly GCA_000500245.1. Taxonomy (NCBI): domain Eukaryota; kingdom Fungi; phylum Basidiomycota; class Pucciniomycetes; order Pucciniales; family Coleosporiaceae; genus Cronartium; species Cronartium ribicola. The sequence continues at coordinate 82,282 of AWVX01048674.1, forward strand.
TCCCGCTTTGGATTTGCATTTTCTACGCATTTTGGTCCCGCAGCTTAAAAAAGATGTTGACTTTCGTTTTCTCGGGTCATTTAATGCAGCTTCCGCTTATTTTACCATTCTATAATTTAATCCTGCTGCGTGAGGTTTGGTTTGTCAAAGGACAGCCTGATCTATTGTTCCGTCATTTTGCTACCGATAACGATAGGCTTGTCTATGTAATGAACTGCTTTCCGAGCATGCATACGTCCATTTCTTTTGCCATCATGCTGCTTGCTTTGCGTGAAAAGGACCGCATCTTCAAAACTATAATCGTATCATTTACAGCAACGGTAATTTTCTCAACGTTATATTTGCAAATTCACTGGGTGCTGGATATTATCGCAGGGCTGGGACTTGGCTATATTGCGGTGAAACTGGCTGATTTGCTTGTTTGGTTTTTGTCTAACAAAGTAATTCCGACAAAATGGAAGCAATTTTATTCAGATCCTGCGAAGACAACTGCTGCATCAGTGCCTGCCTCCTTGTAAAGTTGACAACTTGAGCCATTTTTAGGATCATAGGATTAAAGAAGTTGTTAACATGTTCCAAAAGTAATGGAGGTTTCGGTATGGATGAGCAAGTGAAAGGCGATTATTTTATTATCAAAGCAAAAGAAAGCGGCGTGCATGTCATTGGCTTGACGAGAGGGCAGGATACGCGATTTCATCATACGGAAAAACTCGATAAAGGCGAGGTGATGATCGCTCAATTCACAGATCATACGTCTGCCGTCAAAATCAGGGGCAAAGCAGTTATTCTTACTCGCTTCGGCACAATTGATACTGAACAATAGAGGCATATAATAAGGATCGAAAAGCGGTAAAGTAAAACTCGCAGGCATAGCCTGCTTTTTTTATTTGTACAATGGTATATAGGCTTTTTATAGCTGCTGCCAATCGTACAGGGGGTGCTGTTTACTCGTGAGCTGGTTCATGCGCGTTATAGTCATGGCGGTCATTGCTGCTGCTGCCATCTTGTTGCTTTCCGGTATTTATTACTTCCAATCGAAGAAAGAGGGCAATATCGCAGGGTGGAATCATGCAGGATCAACGATTGTGACGGAATTTAATGTCGCTGATTTAATCGTACATTTGCCTGTATCTTTGCGTGTGCGGAAGGTAGAACTCAGTCAGACGATGCTTTCACTCGATTTAAACGTATCCAAATCGGCTGATGCCGCTGTTATTTACCGGGATTTATACCGTATCACCTACTATATGAATAAGCATACATCTAACGTGAATCATCTGTTTATTCGGATCATAGATTACTCATCCCAAACACCAAGCGGAAAAGGGCTCATTTTGCTAGCATTAGATGCGGATCGTGATCAGTTTAAATCGCTGCGTGCGCTTAGCAGTAATTACAATTCACAGGAAATGAAATCTTTATTGCAATCCCAATTTCACTTACTGTTCACAAAAGAAGGGCAGCAGCGTTATGCAGACTAATAAATTATGCGAGTGCTTGCCGGATATGATATAATGTGACCAAAATAGGAATATAGAACTCTGCAACCGGTACGGAGGATTTTTCATGAGCGCATTCCGCATTCCAGAAATTGCTAAACAGTATATAGAGTACGATATGATTCAGAACCACACAGATTTACCGGCATTTCCTGAGTTTCGCACCCGTTTGCTATACGAGTGCTTGAACAGGAACTCCAAGCTTGTTTCGTCAAGCGAGCTTTTCGCTCTCGTAACTTCACTGGTACAAATGGGGCTTGATGTTCACGATACTGTATCCGTTACGAATGATATCAAAGAAAAGAAGGCGGCCCGTTCCCGCCAACTAAGAGTGCTTGCAGGCGATTATTTCAGCTCGCGCTTCTACCAGCTGCTTTCCCAAGCCGGACAGATTGATCTGGTCCGTAAGCTGTCCGCTGCGATCTGTGAAGTAAACCGCTTGAAAATGAGCTTATACATGCGTATGAAAGGCATGAAAATGACAGCAGACGAATATTTGCAAAATACCGTGCAGATTAAGTCTGAGCTGTTCTTGTGCTTTTCCGAATGGATGGATGAATTGCACCGCCATTCTTGGCAAGAAGCACTAAACTTGCTGACTTCCTGCGAAGTGATTTTCAATGAATTATTTCGTGCGGATTCCTTGGTTAACATTCGTGAGAGTTGGGGCTTCTGGCATATTATGCAGAATGGTTCCAAAGAAGAACGAAGCCAAATGCAAGACAGTGAACAGGACCTGGTTAAGATGCATGCCCTATTTCACAAATATAACATTTCATCTCAGTTGTATCACATGCTTGACACTAACTTAAAAAAGCTTAGGGAGAAACTGCATTTGTTTGATTCGGACAAGTTGAAAGGCGAATTGTCCCTTATTGGCGATGCATTTATGAATTACGTTTCGGCTCCCAAAGTGCTTAAAGACTTATAAGGGGAATGCAGATGAACGGCAAAACTAAAGAACAATTCGTTCATGGCGTATTTGAAAGCATAGCTCCCAAATACGATTTGATGAACTCCATTCTAAGCTTCAGGCGCCACAAGGCTTGGCGCAAATATACAATGAAACAAATGAACGTCCGCGAAGGAGCAACAGCGATAGACTTGTGCTGCGGCACTTGCGATTGGACGATTTCACTAGCGCAAGCCAGCGGTACGGGTTCCATGGTAGGGCTGGATTTCAGTCGCAACATGCTTGATGTGGGTGATCGTAAAATTAAACAATTGGGTTTGAATAACCAGATTACGTTAATACAAGGCAACGCAATGAACCTGCCCTATGAAGATCATTCTTTTGATTATGCAACGATAGGATTCGCTCTGCGCAATGTCCCAGATTTAAAACAGGTTTTGCGCGAAATGCAGCGTGTCGTGAAACCGGGAGGATTGGTTGTTTCGCTTGAATTATCCAAGCCTACCTGGCAGCCGTTCAAAGGCTTGTATTATTTTTATTTTCAAAAAGTGCTTCCATTCCTAGGGAAATTAGTTGCTGGCCGATATGAGCAATATAAATGGCTTCCGGAATCCTTGGTTCATTTTCCAGATCACAAACAGCTGGCAGCTATTTTCCGTGAAGTTGGTTTAGAAGAAGTAGAAGCTCGCCCGCTGACAGGCGGAATTGCTGCTCTGCATATAGGTAAAAAACCTCAGCAAGACCATGAACTGAAACACGGGAGTATGAATGCCTAATGAATAAACTTAAAATTTTTCTGGAAATGATCAAGTTTGAGCATACAATATTTGCTCTGCCTTTTGCTTTTATGGGCGCAATATTAGGCGCAATATCCGAAACGGACAAGCTTCCTTCATGGGCGCAGATTGGTTGGATTACACTAGCCATGGTAGGAGCCCGCACCGCAGCTATGGCGCTCAACCGACTAATAGATGCTGCTATCGACGGAAGAAACCCGCGTACGGCAGGAAGGGCGATACCTGCAGGATTGCTGCCCTCTAAGAACGTTCTTTTTTTCACAATAGTTTCATTCGGTGTTTTGTTTTTGGCTACATCGCAATTATCCGCTCTTTCAATGAAATTGCTGCCAATTGCCGTCTTTTTGCTAGTTATATATTCCTATACCAAACGTTTTACTTGGCTTTGTCACGTTGTTCTCGGTTTAACGTCCGGACTTGCGCCCCTTGGAGGCTGGATTGCTATAACCGGCTCTTTTTCATTGACTGCAGTTGTGTTTTATATTGCCGTAGCCATGTGGATCGCGGGCTTTGATTTAATCTATGCGTGCCAAGACGTTGAATTTGATCGTAAGAACGGACTGTTTTCCTTTCCGGCAAGATTCGGAATTGCTGCCTCGCTAATCGCAGCCAGAATATTTCATCTGGTAACTGCAATTGGACTTATTGCTTTATTTTACTTAGCACACTTAAGCTGGACCTATTTAATTGGTCTAGCCATCGCATATGCATTATTATTCTATGAACACAGACTCGTTTCACCAAACGATTTAAGCAAACTGAATGCTGCTTTCTTTACGATGAACGGCATCTTGAGTGTCGTTGTATTCCTATTTACGTTTGTAGATGTCTTATGGGGACGATTATGAGCGGTGGTTGGGTAATTGGCATCACGGGCGCCAGCGGCGCTGTATACGGCGTGCGCTTGTGTGAAGAATTGCTAGATCAAGGCTATGACATTCATCTCCTTATAACGGACGCAGGATGGCGTGTTTTACGTGAAGAACTTGGCTGGGATACGGCTAAACGTCAGGAGAAGCTGCAACAAGCATTCGGAGGCAAGAAGGGCAGCTACCGCTACTATCCGATCTCAGATATTGGGGCGAGCATTGCCAGCGGTTCATTTCGTGCTCGCGGGATGGTTGTAATTCCCTGCTCCATGGGCACACTGTCAAGTATTGCGCATGGCACGTCGGATAATTTAATGGAGCGCGCAGCAGATGTCATGCTGAAAGAAAACAGGCCCCTGCTTCTCGTGCCTCGGGAAACGCCGCTGCATAGCATTCATCTGGAAAATATGCTTAAATTATCCCGCATAGGTGTACGCCTTATACCCGCAATGCCGGGTTTTTATCACAGCCCTGCGTCTATTGAGCAGCTTGTTGATTTTATGGTGGGAAAAGTTATGGATAGCATGGGGATCGAGCATCAGTTGTTTACAAGATGGGGAGAACAAGATGGCATGGAAATCTAATAAATTGCGCATAGGTAAAATTAACTTCTCGAATGTATGGCCGATTTTTCATGGCTTCCCTGGGCATGACCTGCAACCGTTCGTTCATCTGATTGAACAGGTTCCTACGCAGTTAAATCAGGCGTTGGCGGAGGGTCATATCGATATGAGCCCTATATCATCGTTTTCATATGGACAATACTTTCGCGACTATGTATTACTGCCTGATTTGTCCGTTAGTTCGTACGGTGCTGTGAAGTCGCTGCTTTTATTCCATAAAAAACCGCTTCATGAGCTAGATGGCGCTCCGGTTGCATTGCCAACTACGTCAGCGACAACAGTGAATTTGCTGAAAATCATCTTTTCCCGCTTTATTGGCGTATCACCCATTTACACTACGGTTGAGCCGGACTTAAAGCAGATGCTGAGTGTGAATGACGCAGCCTTATTAATTGGTGATGATGCCATTCGCGCCAGCTGGCGTACTTGGGACTGCGAAGTAACCGATCTCGGCGAGCTGTGGAAACGATTTACAGGTGTAGGTATGAGCTATGCAGTGTGGGCAGTGCGAGAAGAAGTTGCGAAGCAGCAGCCGCAGCTGCTCAAACAGATTCATGATACCTTCGCGGCATGCAAAGCAGAGACTAGGCGCAGTCCGGAAGCTCTGATTCGTGACGCTTGCGGGGCTATCGGTGGAACCGAGTCGTATTGGCGCAGTTATTTTGCCAATCTAATCCATGATTTTGGCCCTAAAGAGCATCAAGGATTACAGCTTTATTACGATTATGCTTGGGAGCTCGGGTTTTTGCCGGAAAGGGTACAGCTTAAGATTTGGTCTGAACGATCAGAAATACAGGTGAATGAATGAAATTAATTGATATATACGCCCGTAAAAAGAGAGATATCTCGCATATTGAACGTTCACTCGAAGAAAGCATCTATTCCGATCATCCTCTGTTGCGGGAAGCATCTCTTCATTTGCTGAAAGCAGGAGGAAAGCGAATTCGGCCGGTTTTCGTGCTGCTTGGCGGTGAATTCGGACAATATGACATCGAGCGAATGAAGCTGATTGCGGTTCCGCTTGAGTTGATACATATGGCATCCCTGGTGCATGACGATGTGATCGATGATGCGAATACGAGACGCGGGCAGCATACAGTCAGATCCAAATGGGATAATCGCGTGGCCATGTATACAGGCGACTACATTTTTGCAAAAGCGCTTTCCGTAGTGACGCAAATACATAATCCGGCTGTGCACCAGATTATGTCCAAAGCGATTGTGGAAGTGTGTATCGGCGAAATGGAGCAAATTCGCCTTTTTTATCATACGGAGCAAACGATTCGTGATTATTTGCTGCGTATTAAACGTAAAACTGCGCTGTTGATTGCTATTTCATGTCAATTAGGAGCAATGTCTGCGGAAGCACCGGATGCGATCTCACGCAAATTGTACGATTTTGGCTATTATGCCGGCATGGCGTTTCAGATTCGAGACGATATCCTTGATCTTTGCGGCACTGAGAAAGAAATAGGCAAACCGCCTGGCAGTGATATCAAACAAGGGAACATTACGTTACCTGTCATTCTAGCTTTGCAAGATGAAAAGTTAAGTGCACCGCTTCGGAAAGAAATCGAACGCATTCAGCTCTCGGATGGGCAAACGAATGTTGACGCTTTCTTGGAACTAATAAAGAGCAGCGGCGGGGTTGACAAAGCGGACAGGATTGCACAATTATATATTGACAAGGCAATTCGAGCCTTGGATGGTCTGCCCGAGATTAGAGCTAAGAAGGATTACATACAGATTGCTCATTTTATCGGGAACCGGAACTACTGATCTAACCCAGCAGTATAAAAAGCATCGAACAAGGGTAATGTGTTTACATCTAAGAAGAATTGAAAGGGTGTTGTATTCATGGAACAAACGTATTTAATGATCAAACCAGATGGCGTTCAACGTGGGTTAATCGGAGAAATTATCAAACGCTTTGAACAAAAAGGGTTCCAACTCGTAGCTTCAAAATTACTCGTCATTTCCAAAGAAAAAGCAGAGTATCATTACGAAGAGCACGCTAGTAAACCGTTCTTCGGCGAATTGGTTTCCTTTATCACCTCTGCACCGGTATTTGCTATGGTATGGCAAGGAGATAATGTTATCGCGTTGTCAAGAACGCTGATCGGCAAAACAAATGTAAATGATGCGGCGCCGGGAACGATTCGCGGTGATTTTGCACTTCATACAGGTATGAACCTTATTCATGGTTCGGATTCAGTAGAAAGCGCTCAGCGCGAAATCAACAACTTCTTCTCACCGGAAGAGCTGGTTTCATACACAAGAAACATCCAAGCTTGGATGTAATCGAATTTCGCCTTAATTCCTGCTGTTTTTTAGAAAACAAGCAGGAATTTTTCTTACTGCCATGGAATATGTCGAAAGAATGATTTCAAGGTGGGAAGCAGCATGGAGGACTTAATTGACAAGGATTTTACATTGTTTGTTCAAAAGGTAAAAGCCCATACGACGATAGATTTAGCTCTCTACAAAGAGACACAAATGAGAAGGCGCTTGAATGCGCTTCGTATAAAAAAGGGATATTCAACATTTGAGAGCTATTTTGAGGCCATGAAGAAAGATAAAGAGCTTTTGTATGAATTTCTTGACCGGATGACGATCAATGTATCAGAATTTTGGCGCAATCCAACTCGCTGGGCTGTGCTTGAAAGCAGATTTTTGAAGGAAATGACGGCTGCTAACCAACGACTACGCGTTTGGAGCGCCGCATGCTCTACAGGAGAAGAGCCTTATACACTCGCTATGATTATGAATGAATATAAGGTTCTGGAGAGCAGCTATCTGCTTGCGACTGATATTGATGAGAATGTGCTCGATAAAGCACGTCAAGGCGAATATTTGGACAGATCGATTCGTGATGTGCCTCCTGCCTATTCAACGAAATATTTCAAAGCGGATGGTGTTACCTATACCATAACGCCGGAATTAAAAAAACATATTAAATTCCAGAAACAAAATCTGCTAGAAGATCGCTTTGAGAGTGGATTTGATTTGATTGTTTGCCGCAATGTTATTATATATTTTACCGATGAAGCTAAGCACTTGCTTTTTCAGAAGTTTTCAGCTGCATTAAAACCGGGCGGATTGCTGTTCGTCGGCTCTACAGAGCAGATATTCTCTCCTGGGCAATATGACCTGGAAATAGCAGATACTTTCTTTTACAGAAAGAAAACCACATAGAATGTATATCCCTTTCCTCAACTTGCCATACTATGAACAAAAAGGCTATGGCAATGATGGAGGAGGGTGGACATGGATAAGCGTAAGGTGATCGCAGCTTACCGCAGAGGCTTTATTACAATGCAGGAGTGCGCGCAAATTCTCGGAATAGATACAAAGCAAATCAAGAGAATGATGAACGATCCTCAAATGGCCGAGACGTCTAGAACAATAGGTAAGCAAACAGTCCATGGTTAATGACTTGCAGGCGGATCGATTGACGCTAGGTGATATCAGGAACACGCTGCTGTGAAGCCCGCAGAGGCGTGTTTTTTTTGGCTTGTTGTCAAAATAGGATGCCTATACTATAATTAGCACATCAAAGCACTAAAGCGTTATTTGCTCGATCTGAACGTGATTAATAGGTAACGCTTCACTTGGAAAGGAAATCGAAGGGGGAAAAGGAAATTGAGATACTTAACTTCAGGAGAAACACACGGTCCTCAGCTTACAGCCATTATAGAAGGTATGCCTAGCAATCTAACATTAGATTTTGACCAAATTAATTTTCAATTACATAGAAGGCAAAAAGGCTACGGACGCGGACGCCGCATGCAGATTGAGAAGGATACTGCCAGATTCGCAGGCGGTGTACGGCACGGCAAAACAACAGGAGCTCCAATTGCGCTCGTTGTAGAAAATAACGATTGGAAAAATTGGACGGCTATTATGGGCATTGAACCGGTAGAGACGGAAGAAGCGAAACGAAGAGTGAATCGCCCTCGTCCTGGTCATGCTGATTTGAACGGCGGATTGAAATATAATCAACGCGATTTGCGCAATATTCTGGAACGCTCCAGCGCTCGTGAGACAACGATGCGTGTAGCCGTTGGCGCTGTTGCTCGTGAATTTTTAGCGCAATTCGGAATAAAAACAGCATGCCAGGTTATCCGTATTGGCGAAGTGGAAGTTAAGCGCGAAGATCTTTCGCTGGATGAACTCATACGCGTTACTGAGGAATCACAAGTTCGCGTAACGGATAAAGTGGCTGAAGCGGCCATGATCACAGCCATTGATGCGGCTAAAAATGACGGCGATACGCTTGGCGGTATCGTCGAAGTGATCATTGAAGGTGTGCCGGTTGGCCTTGGCAGCCATGTTCAGTGGGATCGCAAGCTTGACGGTAAAATTGCGCAGGCTGTGCTTTCCATTCAAGCTTTTAAGGGTGTGGAGTTTGGCATTGGCTTCGAAGCAGCCAGCCGAAGAGGCTCGCAGGTGCATGATCCGATCCGCTATTCCGAGGAAGAAGGCTTCCGCCGCATCTCAAATCGCGCAGGCGGATTCGAGGGCGGCATGACGACTGGGGAGCAGATTATCGTTCGCGGTGTTATGAAGCCCATATCCACATTATATAAGCCGCTGCAAAGCGTAGATATTGACACTAAGGAAGAGTTCACTGCCCAGGTTGAACGCTCTGATACCTGCGCAGTGCCTGCCGCTGCCGTTATTATGGAGAATGTAATCGCTTGGGAAGTAGCCAATGCGTTTATGGAGAAATTCGGCGGGGACTCCATAGAGGAAATTCGCAATAATCTTCAAAACTATTTGAAGCAAGTGGAGAACTACTAAGATGATGGAACTGCGCGTTGATTTGGGAGAGCGCTCGTATCCGATTTACATTGGCAGCGGATTAATTACTGCCATAGCAGACTATTTCGATAAACATGGACTAAGTAAAATTTCTCCTCTTTTAATCGTAACGGATGAGGCAGTAGCCCCTTTGTACTTACAAGATATGCAAGCTGCTTTGGAGCAGAATGGTTATAAAGTTGCTGTTCATAAGGTCCCTGTTGGTGAAAAATCAAAATCACTTGCGGTACTTGAAGATGTCATTACTACGGCGCTGCAGGCAGGATTAGACCGCAAATCAACCATTGTCGCTTTAGGCGGCGGCGTAGTCGGAGATTTGGCAGGTTATGTAGCAGCGAGCTTTATGCGTGGCGTAAGATTCGTACAGGTGCCGACCACGATTCAGGCGCATGACAGCAGTGTCGGAGGAAAAGTGGCTGTTAACCATAAGCTGGCCAAAAATATTATCGGGGCTTTTCATCAGCCTGAGTTCGTACTATTTGATACGGCTACACTGCTTACACTGCCTCCTCGCGAGGTTCGGTCTGGATTAGCAGAAGTAGTAAAGCACGGGCTGATCTGGGATGCTGCATTCGCGCAATGGACGTATGACAATGCCGCCAAGTTGTTGGCGCTTGACCTTGAAGCATTAGCATATGCGCTGTATCAAGGCTGCAAACTGAAAGCCTCCGTTGTATCGCAGGATGAACGCGAGAATGACCTGCGCGCTATTCTGAATCTAGGGCATACAATAGGTCATGCGCTTGAAGCAGTGGCGGGGTATAACGAATTGCTGCACGGAGAAGCGATTTCTATCGGTATGGTTGGATCGGCAAAGCTGGCGCAGCGCTTCGGTTACGCAAGCGATATTTATACGACGACTAAAGCGATACTTCAAAGCTGCGGACTTCCTGTTCAACTGCCAAAGCATTATGACACAGAGTCGATCCTAAGCGCTATGATGCATGATAAAAAGTTTAAAGAAGGCGCAATGGTTTTTATTATTCCAACAGCCATCGGTCAAGTAGAAATACGCAAAGATGTTCCTATCGAGTGGGTACGAGAAGTCATAGAGGAGCTTAAAAAGGAGGAATAACGATGTATGTGCGCGGCATTCGCGGGGCAACGACGGTAGAGCGCGATGAAGAGCAAGATATTCTTCAATCTACATCCGAGCTTTTGAGCCATATTGTTACGGAAAATGAAATTAAGCCTGAGGAGATTTGCTCGGTTTTTATTACGGTTACGGGAGATATATTGGCTACATTCCCGGCTAGAGCGATTCGTCAGATGAACGGATGGGAGCTTGTGCCGCTTATGTGTTCACTCGAGATTCCAGTTGAGAATTCACTGTCTATGTGTATTCGTCTCATGGTGCAGGTGAATACGGAAAAAAGCCAAAAAGATATTCGTCACGTTTATTTGAAAGGCGCAAAAGTGCTGCGTCCGGATATCGTTAAACCATAAAGTATTAAGGGCCTAATTTGTTTTAGATCATTGTGGGAAATTGACAAAATCATATATGGGACTTATAGTAGAATTAGTTGAGTAAGTTAGTGAGTAGAGCTGAGTAGAGTTCAGTAGAGAAGAGCCGAGTGAGAAGAGTGAAGAGCAATTGGACTCAAGTGATGTTACTTGTTGTTCGTTTAGTTTGCGTTTCATTTCTTTGAATTTTCAATCCTACTGACATGTCAAGCCTCTACTTTCGAGTAGAGGCTTTTTTATTGGCTTCGGAGCCTCTTTAAAAGAGCAAATTTCAGTAAAAAGACATTTAGGAAGCGGGTTGATCGACATGAAAGCAGCAACTAACCTTCAAGAAGTAATTGGGATGGCAAAACAATACAATTTAGTGCCGATTGTACGCAATTTATTAGGTGATACAGAAACCCCAATTCGGGTATTTCAACACTTTTACGATGAGCCGCGGGCTTTTTTACTGGAGAGTGTTGAAGGAGGTATCAAATGGGCCCGTTATTCATTTATCGGAACGGATCCGTTTTTAATGATTCGCGCTAAAGCCGGTATGACGGAAGTGGAGTCCAAGAAAGGGATTGAAACATTCCGTGAGAAGCCGCTGGATATACTTAAAGCTTATCTGCGGACGTATAAAAGCCCGATGCTGCCGGATTTACCGAGGTTTACAGGCGGGGCAGTTGGATTTTTCGGCTACGATCTGCTTCAGTATTATGAGAAATTGCCAAAACACCGTAAAGACGATCTGAACATGGATGATATAAGGTTTATGTTCTGTGATCAAGTTATCGTATTTGACCACTTCAAACAGCACCTCAAAATCATCGGCAATGTGCATATTCCGCCGATGGCAACGGACGCCGATATCGCAGAAGCTTACCGCGAAACAAATGAAAGAATCGATGGTGTGATCGCTAAATTAATGCGTCCGTTATCACCGTCAGCTATGACGCATAATGAAGTCATAGAAGATGCGGAGCTTGGTGAAATACGCTCGAATGTGACGAAAGAAAAGTTTATAAGCAATGTTGAGCAAGCCAAAGAGTATATCCGGGCAGGAGATATTTTTCAAGTCGTACTATCGCAGCGGTTTGAAGTGGAAACGGAAGTGTCTCCGCTGCATGTTTATCGTGTGCTGCGGACGATGAATCCATCTCCGTATATGTATGTGCTTAAGATGGATGATGAAGTAATCGTAGGTACATCGCCCGAGCTGCTTGTTCGTGTAGAAGATGAGAAGGTTGAAACGAGACCCATTGCCGGGACACGGCCAAGAGGGAAATCGTTGGAGGAAGATCTGCAGCTTGAGTTAGAACTCCTGGCGGATGAGAAAGAGCGTGCTGAGCATCTCATGCTAGTGGATTTGGGACGAAACGATATAGGACGTGTGTCGCAATTCGGGTCCGTCAAATGCGATACTTTCATGGAAATCGAGAGATATTCGCATGTGATGCACATCGTATCGAATGTGTCGGGTAAAATTCGCGAAGACAAGGATTTCTACGATGCCTTCTTATCTTGCTTGCCAGCAGGCACTGTGTCCGGCGCACCGAAGCTTAGGGCTATGGAGATAATTGCGGAGCTTGAGAATGAAGCGCGCGGAGCTTATGCCGGTGCCATCGGATATCTGGGATTCTCGGGCAACTTAGATACATGTATTACGATCCGGACGATTATTTTTAAAAAAGGAAAAGCTTACGTGCAAGCCGGCGCTGGGATCGTGTGGGATTCTGTTCCGGAGAACGAATATGAAGAAACTCGAAACAAGGCCAAGGCACTGCTTAAGTCGATTCGCGTTGCCGAGAAAATGTTTGCACCTGCGAGTACGGAATCGATGATCAATCACGATTACTTCGTGAGACCTTAAACCAAGAAGGAGGCTAAGCTTATGGGTGAAGGCGCATTTACAATTCAAGGTGCAATCGCTAGAATCTTGGGCCAGCACGATTTGGAGCGTGAGGAAGCAGTAAGAGTCATGTCTGACATCATGGACGGCGCCGCTACTTCAGCGCAAATCGGCGGTTTTCTGACAGCGCTGAGAATGAAAGGCGAAACATTAGATGAAATTACTGGCTTTGCTATCGCTATGCGAAGCAAAGCGGAAGTTTTAGCGACGAAGCAGGATCAATTGCTCGATACGTGCGGGACTGGCGGAGACGGGGCAGACACGTTCAACATTTCGACGGTTTCAGCGATTGTAGCGGCAGCAGGCGGCGTTCGTGTTGCTAAGCATGGCAATCGGGCTGTATCCAGCCGCAGCGGCAGCGCAGACGTGCTTGAAGCGCTGGGCGTAAATATAACATTAACGAGTAAGCAGGCTGCTAGCTGTTTAGAGCAGGCGGGCATTTGTTTTATGTTCGCGCCGCTGTATCATCAATCCATGAAACATGCGGCTGGACCGCGTAAAGAGCTTGGTGTGAGGACGGTATTCAACCTGCTTGGCCCGCTTACGAATCCTGCGGGAGCGGATCGTCAGCTGCTGGGCGTATACGAACAAGGCAAAACAGAACTTCTAGCGCAGGTGCTTCAGAGTCTTGGTTTAAAAAGAGCGCTTGTCGTAGCTAGTGAAGAAGGACTGGATGAAATCTCAGTATCAGCAGCAACGCGCGTTTCTGAGTTGAAAGACGGTGTGATTCGCACTTATGATATTACTCCTAGCGATTTGGGATTAAGTAAACACAGCTTGAAGGATATAGTTGGCGGAGATGCCAATGAGAACGCGGAGATCATCAGACGTGTACTCAGCGGTGAGCAGGGTGCGAACCGTGATATCGTTCTAGCGAACAGTGGTGCGTGCTTTTACGCAGCAGGACTGTGTGACACGCTGCATGAAGGCGTTAAACTTGCAGCAAACGTCATAGATGAAGGTAAAGCTGCGCGAAAATTGGAGCAATTAATTCAAGTTACGGGAGAGATCAGTCATGTTTCTTGATCGCATTGTAGTTACAAAACTACAAGAAGTGGAACAATTGAAACAGCATTTAAAGATAAGCGATGCCGAAAGGGAAATTGCTGATTTACCGGCGTGCCGCGGCTTTTATCAAGCGCTGACTACCCGCAAACAACGATCCATGGGACTGATTGCGGAAGTGAAGAAAGCGTCTCCTTCCAAAGGATTGATTCGCGAAGACTTTCATCCTGTTGAGCTAGCCTTAGCATATGAATGGGCTGGAGCAGACTGCATATCCGTTTTAACGGACTCGGATTATTTTCAAGGGAGCAACGAATATTTGAAAGCTGTGCGCAAAGCAGTGAACCTGCCGCTGCTTCGCAAGGATTTTACGATAGATGAAACACAAATTTATGAGGCAAGGCTTATCGGAGCAGATGCCATTCTCTTGATCGCGGCGATACTTACGACCGAGCAGATGCGAAGCTACATGGCACTTGCCAGGGATCTAGGACTGGATACGCTGCTCGAAGTGCATGATCGCGAAGAACTGGAAAGAGCTCTGGAATTGGATGCTGAGCTGATTGGCATTAACAATCGAAATCTCCAAACCTTCGTTACGGATTTGCGCACGACTGAAGATCTAATTCGCCACATCCCTACAGGCAAAACAGTAGTTAGCGAAAGCGGCATCAGTTCGCCGCAGGATATGGATTATTTGCAATCCGTTGGAGCTCACGCTGTTTTGATCGGAGAGCATTTTATGCGTCAGCCATCTATTGAAGGGGCCGTTCTGGACTTGATGGACGCGCAGAAGCGGGTGTAAGACATGCTTAAAATTTGTGGACTTCAAAGCGTTGAAGTGTTAAAATCGATCATACATTTACCTATCGACGCCATCGGTTTCGTACTTGCTCCAAGCAGCAGACGTGTTACCCCTGAATCTGCTGGAGCTATGCTGAAATGGCTTCATGAAGAACGGGACGAAGCGAGTCGTCCGCTTACTGTCGGTGTGTTCGTCAATCCTACGCTGGATGAACTTACAGCAATATTGACGGCTGCTCCGCTTGACGTGGTGCAGCTTCATGGCTCAGAGTCCGCTGCCTTATGTAGAGAGGTCAAAGATACATTCCCCGTGAAAGTATGGAAGGCAGTTTCTGTGAAGTCGCAGATTGCGGAAGACGGAGCGCTCAGCGATCTGGAGATCGAAAACCAGCTTGGCACATATCGCGGCATAGTTGATGCTATCCTGCTTGATACATTCGATCCGCACTATGGCGGAGGATCAGGCAAAACATTCTCATGGCACCATATACCAGCCTATAGGAATTGGGCGCACGACGCCGGTTTGCAGCTCTTTGTTGCAGGCGGGCTGAACGCTGATAATGTTGGGGATCTGATCACAACATATCTTCCCGACGGTGTTGATGTTTCCAGCGGAGTTGAAACGGAAGGACATAAAGATATTTATAAAATTACAGCTTTTGCAGAAAGGGTGTCACAAAGTGGCAACACGACCTACAGTTCCTGATGAGTTCGGCCGTTTTGGTAAATTCGGCGGTCGGTACGTACCTGAAACGTTAATGAATGCTTTGATAGAGCTCGAAGCAGCATATCGACAATATAAAGACGATCCTGAGTTTATTGCCGAGGTTAATTATTTATTGAAGCAATATTCAGGACGTCCTACCTCTCTTTATTATGCTAAACGCCTTAGTGAAGAACTGGGCGGAGCTAAGATTTATTTGAAAAGAGAGGATTTAAACCATACAGGCGCGCACAAAATCAACAATACAATCGGCCAAGCCGTACTTGCCAAGCGCATGGGTAAGAAAAAAGTGATAGCGGAAACCGGCGCTGGCCAGCACGGCGTGGCTTCTGCAACCGTAGCGGCATTGCTCGGCCTTGAGTGCAAAGTGTTTATGGGCGAGGAAGATACAGTGCGTCAGCAGCTCAACGTATTTCGGATGAAGCTTCTGGGAACGGAAGTCATTCCTGTTACTTCCGGCTCGCGGACATTGAAAGATGCAGGCAATGAAGCGCTGCGCTACTGGGTGAGTAACGTTGAAGATACATTTTACATTCTAGGCAGTGCTGTTGGGCCTCATCCGTATCCGATGATCGTGCGTGATTTTCAGCGCGTCATCGGTGATGAAGCGCGTTCACAAATTTTGGAAGCGGAAGGCAGGCTGCCTGATGCGGTTATTGCTTGTGTCGGAGGCGGAAGCAATGCGATCGGCATATTTTATCCCTTCGTGAATGACGCCTCGGTACGACTGATTGGCGTCGAAGCCGCAGGTAAGGGAGTTGACACCGAAGAGCATGCCGCAACGCTGACCAAAGGGACTCACGGTGTTTTCCAGGGCTCCATGAGCTATTTGCTGCAGGATGATTACGGCCAGGTGAAGATTGCTCATTCCATCTCTGCAGGGCTCGATTATCCCGGCATTGGACCTGAGCACGCGTACTTGAAAGATACAGAACGGGCGGAATACTTCCCGATCACGGATGCGGAAGCGCTGAAAGCTCTGCAATTCTTAAGCCGCACCGAAGGCATCATTCCAGCGCTCGAGAGTGCGCATGCGATTGCTCAATTAATGAAAATTGCGCCTGCGATGTCCAAAGATCAAGTCATTATTCTTAACTTATCAGGTCGCGGCGATAAAGATGTTCAAGCGATCATGGGTTACTTGGAACAAGGAGGCGCCCAGTGATGAACAATCGACCAAACTTAATCGATGCAAAATTCGCAGCATTGAAACAGCAAGGTGCTACAGCGCTTATACCTTTTCTAACAGTTGGCGATCCAACACCGGAACTGACTGTAGCTATTATTCATGAGCTTGAGAAAGCAGGCGCGGATTTAGTAGAGCTGGGTGTTCCATACTCGGATCCGCTTGCAGACGGTCCTGTCATTCAAGGCTCGTCACTGCGCGCGCTTCAACACGGGATTAGCATACTCGATTGCATCAATGTCGCCAACATCGCCCGCAGCGAGGGTTCGCAACTGCCATTTATTTTGTTTACTTACTTTAATCCTGTGCTGCAGGTCGGTTTGGAACGCATTTTTAAGCTTTCGCAGGAAAGCGGCATCAGCGGGTTGATCATTCCCGATCTGCCGCACGAGGAAGACGGGGAAGTCAGAAGTTTGGCAGCCAGCTACGGCCTGCATCTGATTCCGCTCGTTGCGCCTACATCTCAAGAACGCATTCGCAAAATTGCCGCAGGAGCATCTGGTTTCATATACTGTGTATCATCTCTTGGCGTAACTGGCGTTCGCTCCGATTTCCATAGCGGAATCGACAGTTTTCTGTCTACAGTCAGGGAAGCAACAACATTGCCGATTGCCGTAGGTTTTGGCATCTCAAGCCGTGAGCAGGTGGCTCGTTTTGAATCTTCTTGCGATGGTGTTGTTGTGGGGAGCGCGATTGTTCGCAAAATAGCAGAAAGTGTAACTTTACTCCAATCAGATGTGACAAAAGAAGAAGGGCTCTTGCAAATTAGGCAGTTTGTGCGACAATTAAAAGGTTAGATTTCTCCATCATATATTCTATTAAGAGGTGACGACATGCAGCCAAAACCGCAGATTGTTCATTTACCTGTGTATCAGCCCGGCAAACCGATCGAAGAGGTGAAACGGGAATTAGGCTTATCCGAAGTTATTAAATTAGCTTCCAACGAAAATCCATTTGGCGCATCGCCTAAAGTGAAAGATGCGGTTATCAAAGAAATTGAAAACATCAGCTTATATCCGGATGGCGGCAGTGTTCAATTGGCGTCAGCTGTTTCCAAATTCCTTGATGTCCAGACCAATCAGCTTATTTTTGGTGCTGGCTCTGATGAAGTGATTTTGATGATTGCTCGAGCATTCTTTGCTCCGGGTGACGAAAACATCATGGCGACCCACACATTCCCGCAATACAAACATAACGCTGAGATTGAAGGTGCAGTGTCCATTGAGGTGCCGCTAATTGAGGGTAAGCATGATCTTAACGGTATGCTGTCAAAAGTGACGGATCGCACGAAAGTGATATGGATCTGTAACCCTAACAATCCTACCGGTACTATGGTGTCCCATGAAGAAGTTGCAGCCTTCATGAAAGCAGTTCCTTCCCATGTATTGGTTGCGCTGGACGAAGCATATTGCGAGTACAATACCACGGATCAGTACCCAGACGGTTTGCAGCTCCTGAAATCTTATCCTAACTTGATATTGTTAAGAACCTTCTCCAAAATTTACGGACTCGCTTCGCTGCGTATCGGTTACGGTGTAGGACATCCCGAAGTCATCCACGCCATTAATCAAGTTCGCGAGCCGTTCAACACGACCCGTGCGGCACAAGCTGCTGCAATTGCTGCGTTAGAGGATCATCAGTTCATTACGAACTGCAGGGAAGCGAATGCCCAAGGAATGGCTTATTTGAACGCACAATTCACAGAGCTTGGCCTTTCATCATTTCCATCCCACGGCAACTTTGTCATGGTAAATACGGGTAAGCCTGCAGCAGAAGTATTCGACGGGTTGCTGCGCAAAGGCATCATTGTTCGAAGCGGGCATGCCCTAGGATTTCCGACTTCGATCCGTGTAACCATTGGCAGCCAAGAACAGAACGAGAAGTTTATTTCTGCATTAAAACAAGTTTTGGCGCAGTTTGCCGTTCAAACCTAAACTCACATTAAAAAGGTTGATTTCATGATAAAAGTAACGATATTCGGTGTAGGATTAATTGGCGGATCATTAGCGCTATGCTTTAAAGGCAAACCTGACATACAGGTTGCAGGCCATTCAAATAATCTCAAATCCATAGAAAACATGCTTCGCAGGAATGTTGTTGATATCGCAACCTCTTCTATGCGTGAAGCGGCTGCTGATGCAGATTTTATTTTTCTATGCGTGCCGGTTTCACAGCTTGAAGCTTATTTGACTGAACTTGCGCAGCTGCCTTTGAAGCCCGGCTGTATCATCACCGATGTTGGCAGCACAAAAGCATCCATTAGCGAGTGCGCGGCGAAACTGGAGTTCACGGACGTTCATTTTATCGGCGGCCATCCGATGGCAGGCTCGGAACGTTCCGGCGTTGATGCGGCTATGATTGACTTGTTTGAGAACGCCTTCTATGTGCTGACGCCCGGGGAAGGGACACCGCAATCTGCGATTGATCGGCTTACCGAGCTGTTAGTCTCAACTAAGGCACAAATCGTTCAAGTCGATGCTAAGCAGCATGATGATATCGTTGGCGCCATTTCTCATTTGCCCCATATTATCGCTGTCGCTTTAGTGAACCAAATTTGCAGCTACAATGAACAGAATCCACTATACAAAAATCTAGCTGCCGGCGGCTTTCGCGATCTAACCCGCATCGCATCCAGTGACCCCAAAATTTGGCGCGACATACTGCTTAACAATAAGCATGTACTTCTTACATTACTAAAGGATTGGAACTCTGAAATTGAACGCTTTACCTCTTTGCTTGAATGTGAGGATGGGGATGGGATAGAAGCGCAGTTCCTGAGAGCCAACCAGTTTCGTAAAGGAGTGCCTGAGCGTAAGGTTGGCATGCTGTCTCCGCAATTTGATCTGTACGTCGATATTCCAGATCATCCGGGAATGATCGCGCAGGTTGCTACACTGCTCAGCACACATAAAATTAATTTGCGTAATATTCACATTAGCGAGAGCCGCCTGGAGATTCCAGGTGTACTGAGATTATCTTTCGGCACCCAGAATGATGTTGACCGAGCAGTAGAACTTTTAAGTTCACATTATTCCGTTCATATCTGATATACCTGTCGCTTGGTTATAAACCGGGCGATTTCTTTTTATTCATAACACTAAATAAAGCGGTTACAAAATAAGTGTTGACAAAATGTAAACGGATACATATACTAAAAGTACAGTATGGTTTCTCTCCACTCCTATCCGATCATAGCACTATGTGCAGCCGCCTATTATAGGCGGTTTTTTTTTATTCATATCTAGATTGCAACAATATTCTTTTATCATCGTCTATATAAATAATCTGAAAGCATCAGCTGTTTAGAAATTGATAGAATTCAGTTTTGAAAGAAATTTGTCGATGACGGCAGGAAATTCGTCATTTAACTCGAATACATATAAAACTCGTATGTAAAAAAAAAAGAAGGAGGTTTTTACGCAGTAATGAATGACTCCCAGCTAATTCGCGAAATAAAAGACGGCAACGCTCAAATTTACAGCGAACTGATGCGCCGTTACGAGCGTAAAATACTTGCCTTTATTTATCACATGTTAAAGAGCGCACAGTTGGAAGCAATGGCTGAAGATTTGTGTAACGAAACCTTTTATAAGGCTTACCGCAGTTTAAATTCATTTCGAGAGGTCGAGGCTTCCTTCTCGACATGGTTGTATACCATTGCTCGAAATACAGTTTTAAGCGAATTACGCAAAAATCGAATGGCTAAGGTTTCTTTAGAGCAAAATACACAGCTTCCTCAGACAGATGCCGATATGCTGCCAGAGCAATCGGTGATTCGCAACGAGAAAGTAACTAAAGTACGCGACGCTATTAACAGCCTTCCGGATAAACAAAGATCAGCACTCATATTACGCGAATACGACGGCATGGATTATCAAGAAATTGCCAACATTTTAGGGCAGACCGTGAGTTCCGTTAAATCATTGTTATTCCGAGCCCGTACAAGTGTTAAAATACAATTAGAACCTTATTTTGTGGAATCCTCATACGGGGAGTACGAGGGGATGAATATTTAATGAAATGTGACGATGTTCAGGAGCTGTTTGCAGATATTGGGGAGCTGCCTGTTGATGACCTGGGACGTAAGGAAATAGAAGACCATATCGCAAATTGTGCGATTTGCTCAGAAGCCTTACTGTTATGGCAGCAAAGCGAATCTTGGCTGATGAATGAAGCCTTAATAGAAGAGCAGGTTACAGCAGAGCGGAATGTTTCCAGTGAGGTTATGAAACGCATATATGAACAAGAGTCTTGGCGCATTCCTGTAGCGGATCGCATTTTTTCGGTTTCGTTATCGCTCAGAAGGAATTTGACGCTTGTTTTTGCTTTGTGTATTTCTTTGTTTTTATTTAGCTTTCTATATGCTTTTACCGCTGACAGTTGGCCGGGAATAGGGAAATCACAAGAAGATGCTGCGATTTATAGCCTTCAAGCGCCTTCCGTACTTGATAATGATGCAAAATCAACACAAATCGATCCTCAAACGCTATCTTCAGCTGTCGCCAGTTTGTCACCAATCGTGGAACCTTTGCATTTTGAAATGGGTCCAATCAAATATTCGCATTTCTTACTTGTTCTTTCTGTTCTTGGCATTGTAACCATGATGTTAGTAATGAACTGGTTATCCCGTACGAAAAAATAATCGAGGTATCGACAACATGACTATTTTTGGTATGATCAGGCACGGCAGTACGGAGTGGAACCAACTGGGAAAACTTCAAGGGCAGCAAAATATCCCTCTCTCTCAAGAAGGAAGATGGCAAGCTGAACAATTAGGTAAACGGCTGCTCAATGAGAAATGGGATTTTATAATTTCAAGTGACTTGGAACGGGCGCTGGAAACTGCGCGAACGATCTCCGACAATGCCCAGATTCCATTGCGAGCCATAGATATGCGGTTGCGGGAACGGGGCTTTGGCCAATTGGAAGGCACCACACTGGATGAGCGGCGGCAGAATTGGGGAGACAACTGGCAAGAAGCCGATGTAGGAATGGAAAGCGATGATCAGGTATGGGCCAGGTGGCTTAGCATGTATGAAGAAGCGATACAAGCACATGAAAGCAGCCGGATTCTAATCGTTTCTCACGGTTCTTTTATAGGGACTGTACTTAAAAAATTAGGTTTGGATCGCCCTCAAGATTGGCTGACTAACGCCTCGCTGACGGAGATTCATGTTAAAGAAGGGCAATGGGGATGTTCACTGTATAATTGTACGACGCATTTGAAATAACTTTAGAACGATCTGGTGATTATCATGCAATTTCGGCACATGCCGAGATTGCATTTTTTTATGCTTCCGCTAATAGAATGGAATATTTTTTTGAAATATTCCAATAATGGTATCTATTGAAGAGGATCTTACAATGAAAAAGGGGGTAGAGCCGTGAATTTAGCGGATATGCTGAGTTATGCCGATATCCATGAATTAAGCCGGATCGCAACCACCTATGATTGTGTCTGCGACAGCCATTCCAAAAATGACCTGATCCAGTCGATATTAACGACTGTAAATCGAAAAGACGTATTCGATCAGCGAATTTTGGACCTCAGCTTGGAGGATATGCGGTTTCTTAATTCTTTACTTTTTGATCCGCGCAATTCGTTTTCATTGGAAGAACTGATGGCGAGAGCACAGCAAGCGCGATTCGTTAAAAGCGAGAAAGAGACTATAAATCCAAGAGATTTAATTGCAAAGTTTAAACAACATGGTTGGTTGTTCAATGGCTATTCGCAGCAAACGAAATATTTGTTTCAGGTTCCCCATGATCTAAAACGTCGATTCAGCGATGCCCTCGCAAGGAAATTTGAACTGAATTTACAGTTGTCTGAAGAACCGCAAGTATATCGTGATGAAGGGAAGCTGCTTGCTCAAGATCTGCTCATATTTCTTCGGGCCATTCATCAACAGTCGATCCCGTTGACCGCGGATGGAAGCATGTATAAACGAGCACTTCAACAAATTCTCGAAAGTTTATCTTTACGGGAAGAACTGCCTGGCAAAACTGCGTTCCGGTTTGGATACGGCAGGCAATTCAAAGAATACCCGAATCGTTTTTCGCTGTTATATGATTATTGCTATTTTCAAGGACTCCTTGAGGAAAGCGGCGATACCTTGCAATTAACAGATAAGGGTCAAGCTCGATTGACGCTTAATCAAAGTGAAGATCTTGCAGAATTGTACCGCTTTTGGCTTCGGTTGTATAAAAATCCAGTACCTAATTTACAATCCATCGTCTACTGGCTGGAACGTTTGGCCAAAAGTTGGGTTACAACCAGCTCGTTATCCGATATTTTGTGCCCGCTTATAAGACCGTTTTATTTTGATAGTTCGGAAGCGATCTTTGAGCAGCGCATTATCGGCATGATGATGCACCTCGGTTTAGTTCGCGTCGGTGAGCATCAAGCGCAAGGCCCTGTAATTCAAATGACTAAGCTTGGCAGTTCGATTGTCCATGGCATATACGTTCACGATGAAGATATTATTCCGCTCACTTGGCAGGATCAATAGGGTAACAAAAAGTGGAGTTCCTTCACAACATATTGCAGGCTCGCCTTTTAGGTAAAGGCACATTCGGAAGAAGGAGGGCGTTTGTACTACGCTGCACCCTGCTTATTGAATATGATTTATTAGAAGCAGGTTTGCTTGTAATTGAGAAAAGCCTCGCGGTTCGAATCTTCGGGGGCTGAGGATGGAGGTAAGGTCCTATGGGAAAAATGAATGTATCCAATGAAGCGCTGCTGAGTCTATTTGCTGAAATGATCTGGGACCAAAGTATAAGAAAGAATAAAGAAGAACGATTATATAAAGCGATTGACCGGGCACTATCCGCTGGTGATCAAGCTTTGTTTCTGACATTAACCGCCGAATTGAAAGCTTTGGAGAGCGATAAAGATATGTGAATCCGAAGTGCAATCCTTAAAGTAGACATGGGGGCAAGACCGATGCAAACTTTAGGAGTGCATTTACCGTTTCATATGTCTTTTTTTTGTGTTACATTAGCAGGGAGTTTGTATGAGTCGAGTCAAGGAGTGGAACCGCATGAAATTTAGTGACATAGAAGATAGTGACTGGTCATCGCTGCAGCCTTATTTAGACACCTGTTTGCTGCCTGTAACAGGTTTGACAGGAACAGAACATCCAGCCGATGTAACAAAGCGCCTGGAGAGGCTTAGAGACGCTATGGACTATATCGAAATCCCTTTTAAAGGAAGGGTTGTCACCTATCCTGCCGTTCATTATATGTTAAATGAAAGAGCTGTTGATGAGATTGATGCATGTTGCTTCAAATTAAAGGAAAACCTATTTAAGCAAGTGATCGTAATTACTGCTGAACCGGCTCTTGCACATTGGCAATTGCAAGGAGCAGACTTGTTTTTATATGTCGATATGGACAAGCCTGATGATGAAGAAAGTTTAGGCATACATATTGCGAATCGGGTTCAAGAATTGTGGAAATTCTCTAAGGGCAACCACCAGTTGTGACAATTTCGTTAAATGTTGCTTCTTCTATCTGTCGGCTTCGTTGCAAAATGCTTTGACGATTCTTGACGCACCAAGGGTCCTAGGCTATTATATTAATGTCCTAGTTTATGAAGAGTACGAAATTGTCGAACGAGACGTGATATAGGTGGTAAACCTATGCTTACGAAGCAGTTTTCCTTAAAGGAAAACTTTTGGGAGGGTAGAACGAGAAGATGAGTGAACACAACCATGGAAATGAAGAACAGCACGGACCCAAGTCCAATAAGCGCGAAATGTCCCGCCGTCAATTTCTTTCGTATACGTTAGGTGGAGCTTCGGCTTTTATGGCTGGCGGTGTCGTCATTCCGATGCTTCGCTTTGCTGTTGATCCGATTCTTCAGCCAAAAGCTGATGCAGCTTGGATAAAGGTTGTTGAAGAATCCAAGATTACGAATGAGCCGAAGTCCTTTACGTTCCAAGTTCATCAGGTGGATGGATGGTACGAGAGCGATCCGGAATTGGCCGCTTGGATTTCAAAAGGCAGCGACGGTAAAGTATTTGCCTTAAATCCAACATGTAAGCATTTGGGCTGTACGGTAAACTGGAATAACAATCCGGAATTCAAAAATCAATATTTTTGCCCGTGTCATGGTGCTCATTACACATCTGACGGCAAAAACTTGGCTGTTGCGCCAAAACCGCTTGATGAGTACGATGTGAAAATCGAAGGTGGATTTGTCTATGTCGGTAAAATTAAATCGAACACAAGAGTGTAATGAAGGAGGCGTAACCATCCGTGTTTAAAAACATGTATAACTGGATTGATGAACGTCTTGACATCACACCGATGTGGAGAGATGTGGCGGATCATGAAGTTCCTGAGCACGTTAACCCGGCTCATCATTTTTCCGCATTTGTATATTGCTTCGGTGGATTGACGTTTTTTATTACAGTCATTCAAATTTTATCTGGTATGTTCCTGACGATGTACTACACACCGGATATTATTAACGCTTATGCAAGTGTAGATTATCTGCAGCATAAAGTAGCGTTCGGTGTAATCGTAAGAGGTATGCATCACTGGGGTGCGAGCTTGGTCATCGTTATGATGTTTTTACATACACTTCGTGTATTTTTCACGGGATCATACAAGGCGCCTCGCGAGATGAACTGGGTTGTCGGCATGTTGATTTTCTTCGTCATGTTGGGCCTTGGTTTCACAGGTTACCTGCTGCCTTGGGATAATAAAGCTTATTATGCAACTCAAGTAGGTATTAAGATTGCAGCTTCCGTTCCTGTTCTAGGTCCTTATATTCAATCGCTGTTACAAGGCGGATCTATTGTAGGCGCGCAAACTCTGACCAGATTTTTTGCCATCCATGTCTTTTTCTTGCCAGCGGTACTCTTAGCGCTGCTAGGCGGGCATTTCTTCATGATTCGCAAACAAGGCATATCTGGACCGCTATAATTGAAAGGGGTGGAACTGCGTGGCGCACGGTCATAAATCAGATGAAAAAATAGTATACGTTGGAGATTCCCGCGTTCGTAAAAAATCCCAACATTTCGTTCCTACGGATTACACGGCTTTTCCAGGTAAATCGGAAGCTTTTATTCCGAACTTCCTTCTTAAAGAATGGATGGTTGGGGTAATTGTCTTGGTCGGTATACTTGCGCTTGTCGTTTCCGATCCAGCACCGCTCGGTTATCCGGCGGATCCTAAGAATACGGCATTTATTCCGATGCCGGACTGGTACTTCTTGTTTATGTATCAACTTCTTAAATACCCATATACATCAGGGAATTATGTTGTTTTAGGAGCGGTTATCGTTCCAGGTCTATTATTCGGTGGCCTGCTGCTTGCACCGTTTCTGGATACAGGCAAAGAGCGTCGCTTCTACAGACGTCCAATCGCAACGGCGTTGATGTTTCTAACGTTGATCGCATGTATTTATTTAACCGTCACTTCATGGTCCCATTATCAATTTGAGCTTAAGGCAACGGGAACAATTCCTGAGCACATTAAACGTGAAGAAGAATTAAATGCAGCGAAAAAAGCCAACGGCGGAAAAACACCGGCGCAACCCGCTAAAGCCGCTGCAATTGTTGCACCGGATGATAACGGTGCTAAAATTTATCAAAAAGCTTCATGTGTTGCTTGTCATAAAGCCGACCTCAAAGGCGGCGGCGGCATTCCGGCGCTGCGCGGAGTGGGCGATAAGCATACCAAAGATCAAATCTTGGATATCATGAAGAATGGTTACAAAGGGATGCCTGCTCAGTATGACAGCAATATCAAAGCAGGATTGACTGCGAGCGATATGGATTTATTAGCAACTTGGCTGGCTCAACAGAAAAAGCAATAAAACAAAACCTAAACCTGACCGTTTCCTACTGCGGTTAGGTTTTTTTAAAGATTATTTAGCGCTCAGGAGGTTTTACAGTGAAGGATGCTTTAGGCATACGTTTCTTTTGGAGCACCCCATTTCTAACAAGCCGATGGCTGCTGTGGGCGATATTTATCACGAACCTGGCTGGTACAGTATATGGATACGAATGGTACTGGCTTCAACTGGTCGATACCGCACATAATTACCCATTATGGTATTTACCCTTTGTGCCGGATAGTCCGACAGCAAGTTTATTTTTTACATGCAGTTTGCTTTATTTACTTCTTGATCGTAATAGGCCTAATCCAACTTCACTGGCAGCACCCGCACGAAAAAACCACTTGCGCAGTTTTGTGGAAGCGTTCGCATTAATTACTTCTTTTAAATACGGGATTTGGGCTGTGTCTATGATCAGATATGATGCTTTTCTCGGCGAACCGTTGGTTTGGCAGGATTGGATGCTGACCGTTTCACATCTTGGAATGGCTGCCGAGGCGCTGTTGTTTGCTCGATTTTATCGTTTTGGTCTAGGCGCAATTGCACTGACAGCTATCTGGGTTTTTTGGAACGATTTCATGGATTATCAAAGAGGCATTTTCCCTTCCCTGCCTAAGATATTATTACCGCATTTAAACGGAATTGAGATTTATACGTATGGATTAAGTGTCATTTCCATTTCCATTGCTGTGTTCTGCTACATAAAGAGATTAAAAAAGAAACATGTGAATAAAGATTAGGCTTGGTCTAAAATGGGACACCTTCTTCATAGGATGAGGATGAGGAGGGGATGTCCCATTATGTTCGACAACCTGCGACGCTTGATCATCATTGTATTAATAGTAGGTCTCTTATCTTTGCTCTCAGCTTGTTCAATAGCGCAGACAGCGGAACATGTGAGCCAGCCCGTTATCACACAAGAACAGTTGAAAAAGTTGGAGCTATTTAATCAGACAGCGGAAGATATGTACCAAAAAACTTCGCAAGGCGACGTCCCCGGCGCTTTAATACAGCTGGATGCATTGTCTGCACAAATACCCTCACTGCCATTTGAAGGGATTACTACGGCGGAAGGGATACAAGCCCTGACTGAAACCGTTACAAAAGCAAAAAGAACGTTTGCTGCTGCCAACCTTGATCCGGGTAATATTCAATTGGCGTCGGCTCAAGTTCGCCTTGCAGCGGATGCTCTTAATCATAGGAACCAGCCGATGTGGCTTCAATATTATAAAGTGCTTCAAGAGGATTTGTCAGGCGCTGAGAGGGCCGTGAAAACAAATAACAAGCAAAATGCTCTGGGGGCGTATTCGAAGTTTGACACTCATATTGCGACGATCAAGCCTTCACTTCAAATCAGCAAAAGACCCGACCAAATCGAAGAACTTGATTCCTTGATGACTTTCACGAAATCGCAGCTAAATGCAAACCCGATGCAGGCACAACATGCGCAGGCAGCACTGCACAGGCTGAAGGACATGGTAGATGATTTATTTAACAAAAAGGATAAGACTGCTTATTTGCCCCTAGGTGAGCCTCACATGCCGTTGATATGGACGATAGGAATCGGTTCGTTTATTCTTGCCGGATTAGCATTTTCTGCTTGGGAAATGTTCCAGAGACATAAATTGGAATAACAAGCACAAGAGCGACTTGGGCTAGTCGCTCTTAAAGCCTTCTCCTAACACATCATGTACTTCATTGATGATGATGAACGCCTTAGGATCAATCTGTTTCACCAGCTCTTTCATTCTCCTCATCTCCGGCCGATATACCACACAATACACGATTTCCTTGTCCTGCTTGGAGAAAGCCCCCTTCGCAGGGATAAGTGTTACCCCCCGATCAAGCTCCCGCGTTATAGCCTCAGCAATGAGCTCTCCCTCTTCTGTTACGATGGTGAATGCTCGTGCCGATTTTGAGCCTTCCGTAATGGTATCGATTACTCTAGAAGCTATAAATGCCGTAACAAGGGTATATAAAATTTTTGGAAGCGGAATATAAAACAAAGAGCTGCCGATGACAATCAAGTCCACGGCAAAAATAACCTGTCCTACACTCCAGCCTTTCTTTAATTGAGCAAGTCGAGCTAAAATATCAACCCCGCCCGTCGTTCCTCCATAACGAAATACCAAGCCAAGTCCTCCGCCAATTGTAACGCCTGCATATAAAGCGACTAATATAACGTCCGTGCTTGTAGTAAATGGTACAATCCAACCTCGATTCATGCAGATCTCCATCATCCATAAGAAGAATGAAAGACAGAGCGTACCCCAAATCGTGTAGATCATCATATTTTTTCCGAATATTCTCCAACCAAAATAAAACAATGGCAAGTTAAGAATCAAGGTTGTAAAAGACGGCGGTATTTTTAAAATATAATTTAAAAGAAGCGCAATACCTGTAACGCCGCCTTCCATAAGTTGATTAGGAATGATGAAATAATGCAGCCCGAAAGCATAAATTGCTGTTCCGGCCGCGATTGGCAGCGCATTGCTCAGCCAATGTTTGAAGTCAAAATTGCGCATCATACACCTCCTAAATTATATCGTTCAGCTATTCAGAGCAATGACCTAGGATTCCGCTATTGTGATCGATTCTTCTTTCCGTTAACATAGAGAGAAGGACTTTGCAAGGAAAGAAGGGATACTTGTTGCCATCGCGCTCGCTTAAAGACATTCAAAATGAAGTTCATCAATATATTTCCCAGTTCAAAGAAGGTTATTTTAGCCCGTTGTCCATGCTGGCCCGCATGTCGGAAGAAGTAGGCGAACTAGCCCGAGAAGTGAATCATTATTACGGTGAAAAACCAAAGAAATCTTCGGAGGCGGATAACTCCATAGAGCTTGAGTTGGGTGATATTTTATTTATAACAGTTTGTTTTGCGAACTCTCTAGGGATAGATTTGGAGGAAGCTCACCAAAAGGTGATGTATAAATTTCAAACTCGCGACGCAAATCGATGGACGAAAATCAACACCGAACCTAACTAGGTTTCATATCATATACCATCCCCAAACAGGCTGTATTCTGCAAGAGGGTGAGGTGGATGGCAGATGGAACTGAGTAATGAGATACAAAAGGCATATCAATCCATTTTAGATCATGATTTTGAAAAAGCAATAGAATGGTTTGAAAAAGCGGTCATGCTGCAGCCTCTAAATGCGGATGTGCGGTACCGTCTTTCCATCACGTATGCGCGCAGCAATAAGCTGCAAAGAGCATTGGAAGAAGCGCATGAGAGCGTTCGGCTCGAGCCGGAAAACGAAGTTTATCAGTATCATTTACAGACCTTGAAAGCAAAACAGCTGGTTTATGAAGCGGAGCCCTATTTTGGAGGATCTGTAGAAGAACTTTATAAGGCTGTTGCTCTGCTGAATGCAGCAGTCAAGATGGATCCGCTGTCGATTGAAGCCTATTTGCTGCTTGCTGAAGCATATGCCGGGTTAGAAGACTACCTCCTTGCCATTAAACAGGCGCAGGAAGTGCTGAGGCTTGATCCCAATCATGAACTCGGAAAACGTGCATGGATGACATATAAATATAAACTAAACGATTATCTAGGTAAATAGGAAGGAACGATGGTGAAGATGATTCAAGTCATAAAAGTAGCTGTAATCGGAGCAAGCGGCCGAATGGGCAAGGAAGTTGTGAAGATGGTACTGGGCGATCCAGAGCTTCAGTTAGTAGCGGCAGTGGGCCGCTCAGCGCAAGGAATCGACGTTGGTGTTCTCGTTAATAATGAAGCGTGCGGAATCATGATGACAAGTGGGGTAGAAGAAGCTTTTGCAACTACAAAACCTGATGTTGTGGTTGATTTCACCGGACCTCATTCCGCCGCTATACATACAGAATTGGCTATTCAGTACGGAGTCCGCCCAGTAATCGGGACTACAGGCTTTACACCGCAAGACATTGAAAGACTGGACAAGCAGTCAAATGAACAAGGAATCGGCGGCATCATTGCACCAAACTTCTCTATTGGCGCTATTCTCATGATGAAGTTTTCAGCACAAGCGGCTAAATATATGCCGCATCTAGAGATTATCGAATATCATGGGGACCAGAAGCTTGATGCACCTTCAGGCACTGCGATCAAAACGGCTGAACTCATAGCAGAGCAGCGTCAAGAGCTTCGTCAGGGCAATCCAAGCGAAGAGGAAACGCTGGAGGGAGCCCGAGGCGGATACTATAATGGATTCCGTATACATAGCGTGCGCCTGCCAGGTATATTCGCTCAGCAAGAAGTCGTTTTTGGCGGATTTGGTCAAACCTTAAAAATTCGACATGACTCTTATGATCGAGCAGGTTATATGCCTGGAGTCAATATAGCGATCAAGAAAGTCATGGACTTATCCGGCATCGTTTACGGGTTCGAACATTTTATTGACTAAGACACCAATCAAGCTGTAATAGATACATACTGCATCTATAGTACATCAAGAGGAGGAAACTGAAATGAACAAAATGAATATCGCTCTCATTGCACATGATCGCAAAAAAGATGAAATGGTTAATTTCGTTATCGCTTATGAAAAGGTGTTTCAAGGTAATAACTTATATGGAACAGGAACGACCGGTACGCGAATCATGGAGAACACGAATCTTAACGTGCATCGTTTCATGTCAGGACCGCTTGGCGGGGATCAACAAATCGGGGCTTTAGTGGCGCAGAATGAAATGGATATGATTATATTTTTGCGTGATCCGCTAATGGCGCAGCCGCATGAACCGGATATTATTGCCCTACTTAGGTTATGCGATGTTATGGGCATTCCAGTAGCAACTAATATTGCAACTGCTGAAATTTTAGTGAAGGCACTCGACCGAGGCGATTTTGCTTGGAGAGAATTAGTTCATAAATATAAACCGGGTGAAAAATAAGATGAGTGAATCTTTAGATATCCTTATTTTTGGCGCCCATCCTGATGATGCCGAGATTGGAATGGGCGGAACGATCGCTAAACATACAACTGCTGGACTTAAAGTTGGTATTTGTGATTTAACATTTGCTGAAATGAGTTCAAATGGCACAGTGGAGACACGTAAGGCGGAAGCAGCCGAAGCGGCTCAAATTCTTGGGCTTGCAGTCCGTTCAAATCTGGGTCTGCCTGATCGCGGTCTCGAACTTAATGCCGTACATATTGAGAAAATTACGGCTGAAATTCGTAAATACAAGCCTAAAGTAGTGTTTGCCCCTTATTGGGAGGATCGTCATCCAGATCATATTGGCTGCTCCAAGCTCGTTCAAGAAGCTGTCTTCAACAGTAAACTTAGACGTTATATGCCGGAGCTGCCTGCCCATACAGTAGAACAACAATTTTTTTATTTTATTAATGATGTGGCAGAACCGGATGTATTGGTTGACATCACTTTTGCATATGATCAAAAAACAAAAGCGCTTCGCGCATACCGTACACAGTTCGAAACGGTTGGTTTTGGAAATGATTATGTGGTTACACCGTTGAATCAGGGCTATTTAGAACGTGTAGAAGCTAAGGATCGTATGATGGGGCAAAAACGAACATTGAATTATGCAGAAGGGTTTGTAAGCAAAATACCGCTGATGATTGATGTCTTTTGTTAAGCCATTCCTATACGGGTATGACTAAGACATAAAAATGAGGGATAGACATGGGAGATAAGTTGAAAATCGGCATTACTTGTTATCCGACTTTAGGCGGGTCGGGCGTAGTAGCGACGGAACTGGGGAAATTATTGGCTGAGAAAGGGCATGAGGTGCACTTTATTACGCACAGCATGCCGTTCCGCTTAGGCAAATATCATAAAAATGTCTTTTACCATGAGGTAGAAGTAAGTGAGTACTATGTATTCCGCTATCCGCCTTATGATTTATCACTAGCCAGCAAACTGGCTCAAGTTGCCCAAATGCATGATTTGGATTTACTTCATGTGCATTATGCAATTCCGCATGCGGTTTGCGCTCTGCTTGCCAAACAAATGGTCGGTTCGAAGCTGAAGGTCGTCACGACGCTTCACGGCACAGATATTACTGTTCT
This sequence comes from Cronartium ribicola 11-2, assembly GCA_000500245.1. Classification (NCBI taxonomy): domain Eukaryota; kingdom Fungi; phylum Basidiomycota; class Pucciniomycetes; order Pucciniales; family Coleosporiaceae; genus Cronartium; species Cronartium ribicola. The sequence goes on from AWVX01048674.1 coordinate 114,747, forward strand.
AGCACAGGATAATTCCATTCGGGACTTAATTCGCTATGCCATCGATCAAAGCGACGCGGTGACTGCGGTCTCACAAGACCTAATTCGCGAAACGAAGCAAACGCTGGGCATCGAACGGGGCATTGATTTGGCTTATAATTTTGTGGATAAAAGAGTGTATTATCCGCGCGACATTACTCAGCTGCGTAATGAATTTGCTCGCCCGCATGAAAAAATTCTCATACATATTTCTAATTTCCGGCCAGTGAAGCGTATCGGCGATGTTGTCGATATTTTTGAAAAGGTGAATAAAGAAGTGCCAAGCAGGCTGCTTTTTGTCGGCGAAGGACCTGAATTATCCAAGATTATCAATCAAGTGAAAGAAAGAGGGCTTCATGACCGCGTGCTGTTTTGCGGAAAGCAGGACGATGTGGCGCAAGTCATCTCATTGGGCGATCTTATGCTGCTGCCTTCAGAGAAAGAAAGCTTTGGACTTGTTGCGCTGGAAGCGATGGCATGCGGCGTTCCAACGGTTGGATCCAATGCAGGCGGGATACCGGAGTTAATCACGCATGGTGAAACGGGGTATTTAGCTAATATTGGTGATACAACGGCGATGGCGAAATATGCCATTAGATTGCTTAAAGATGAAAAGCTGTATCGTGTTGTTCGAGAAGCTTGTCTGGAAAGAGCGCGCCATACGTTCTGCAACGATCTCATCATGGCGCAGTACGAAGAAATATATTACCGCGTATTAGGCAGACAAGTACCGGAAGATTTGCACTTGGCAGCAGCAGAAAAATGTATGGAGATATAGGTTGTTCTGAATAAACTTCTGCTGTCGGCAAAAGGGATAGCATGAAACCAGAATGGTGTGTGGTCAAGTATGAAAGGTATGGAGGACTCACTGCGAGAGGAAGCGATTGAGGTACTAAATACGCTTCAGGAATATGAACATGAAGCGTACTTCGTAGGCGGTTACGTACGGGATTTGCTGCTAAAGCGGCCGATCCATGATATTGACATCGCCACTTCGGCGTTTCCGGAAGATGTGATGGCCTGCTTTGCGCGCACGGCGCCGACCGGGCTTCAGCACGGAACGGTCACCGTTATTTTAGCGCGCCATACGTTCGAAGTGACGACATTCCGCACGGAGTCCTCCTATGAAGGGTACCGCCGACCTACGGAAGTGCGGTACATTGCAGATCTGCGCGGAGACCTTGAGCGCCGAGACTTCACCATGAACGCCATGGCGATGACACGCCAAGGCGAAGTCATCGATCCGTTCGGCGGCCGCACGGATCTGGCTGAAGGCCGACTGCGCTGCGTTGGCGCAGCCGTCGACCGCTTCGGCGAAGACGCACTGCGCATGCTTCGCTGCGTGCGCTTCGCCGCGGAATACGGCCTCCTGGTGGAGGAGGCCACTTGGGCCGCGCTGCTGGTGCAAGCGCCGTTCCTGCGCCATATCGCGCAGGAGCGTGTGCGTGCCGAGCTGGCGCGCATGGTGGGGGGCTCAGCCCCCCACGAGGCTATCCGGCTGCTGCTGGACAGCCGGATGCTGAGCCACTTCAAGAGGCCGGCGGAGCTGCCTCTTGAAGTGGCTTGGGGCAGTGCCTTCGCGAAGGCGGCGCTGCCTGAACTGGCCGCACTGCAGCCTGAGGCGGAGCGGTGGGTGGTACTGCTGCTCCTGACGGGAGCAGCGGCGGCGGAGGTGCGCAAGGTGCTGCGCGCCTGGACGTTTTCCCGCGACGCGATACAAGGGATCGCGGGCAGCATTGAGCTGTTCGAGCGGCTGCGGCAGAACAGCATGCTTGCAGCTGCGAAGCTTTCCTCCGTATCGCAATTGCCTGTTGCCGCTCAGCAGCTTTCAACGGTAAAGCCTCCCACAGCCCCGCATGATGTCCTGCGCGACGTTTGGAAGCTGGAGGCGATCTCTAGCGGCATGGAATATGCCGAACGCTTATTGGCGGCTTTACGGCCGTTATATGAGCATTTGGCTCTCGCTAATGAGTGCGAACAGCACCGCCATTTGGCTTTCTTTTTAAATGAATGGGGAAATCTGTTATTGGTCAAAGGTGCAGAATGGCTCCATGAACTCCCTTGTAAGTCTGTGAAGGAGCTTATGATCAATGGACATGCCTTAACACGTCACTTTGGGCGAACAGGCGGTCCCTGGACAGGGAATGTGCTGCAGTGTCTTCTGCAGCAGGTAACGCTTGGCCATTTGCCAAACGAACGCTCAGAATTGCTTAAAGCTGCAGAAAATTGCGTTAGTGATATCTATAATTAACACCTTTAGTGAAAGCAGGAATCTCCATGCTGTTAGATCGCATCGTTCAAATATTTGAGGCTAATAAGGGTGAATATTTATCCGGAGAGCAGCTCAGTTTACAGCTTAACTGTTCCCGTACGGCAGTATGGAAACACATTGCCTCATTAAGAGAGCAGGGCTATCAATTCGAATCGGCTCCGCGCAGAGGATATAAACTTATAGAAGTACCTGCTAAGCTGGATCTTTCACTTCTTCTGAAAGCTATGAGCACGCGTGTAATGGGACGATCGGTGCAGCTGATGGAAGAAGTGGACTCTACACAAGCGGTAGCCCAATCTTTGGCTGCACAAGGGGCGCAGGAAGGCACGCTCGTTATTGCCGAGGCCCAAACGAGCGGCCGCGGCCGCATGAACCGCAAGTGGCATTCTCCAAAAGGCAAAGGCATCTGGATGAGTCTGCTGCTCAGGCCTTTAGTGCCTCTGCAATTTGCTCCCCAGTTAACGCTGCTGACTGCGGTAGCGCTGTGCCGGACGCTGCGCAAATCTTGTCTAATCGAGATCGGGATTAAGTGGCCGAATGATTTGCTCGTGAATGGTCGAAAGGTATGCGGTATTTTACTGGAATCCAGCGCCGAAGATGAGCGGCTTAAGCATGTCATTGCCGGAATCGGCATAAGCGCGAATTTGAGCGCAGAGGATTTTCCTGAAGAATTGAAGGGAATTGCCACTTCTCTTTATTTGGAAACAGGAGAAATTGTTCAGCGCGAAGCGATTATCGGCGCTTTCTTAGTTGAATTTGAGGAGCTTTATCAGCTTTACCATGAACAAGGATTCGCTCCGATTCGAGTGTTGTGGGAGGCGTTAAGCGTCTCCTTACATCGGCCGATTCGGGTTCGTACGCCGCAAGGTTCCTTGGAGGGCATAGCGGAAAGCATAGATGAGCGGGGCGCTTTAATTGTTACGCATAGGGATGGCAGCCATACTGCGGTCTATGCCGGTGATGTCGAAATATAACTATTCCTTGACGCAAATAACTGCTATAATATACCTATGCAGGAGGCGGTATCTCTCAGAGAACGGCACTCTTTCCTTCGATTAACGTCTGAACAATTGGATATGCTACGGATAGACGGATTCTGCTCTGAGCCATGAGGACCGAGACAGAAGGATCGATCGTTGTTTTTTTGCGATAAACCCTTTTAGCTCTTCCTGCTAAAAGGTTTTTTAATTTTTCTTGGGAAACGGAGAATGCCATGAATATGCGTAAACCCATCACAACGGCGACGATTCGAAAAATGAAGCAAGAAGGAACGCCGATATCGGTCATCACTGCTTACGATTATCCTTCAGCATTATTAGCCGAAGAAGCAGGGGTTGACATCATTCTGGTCGGAGATTCGCTTGGCAATGTAGTTCTGGGGTATGAGTCAACGCTGCCGGTTACACTTGATGATATGCTGTACCATACGAAATCCGTTACACGTGCCGTACAAACCACTTTTGTTGTCACCGATATGCCGTTTATGACCTATCACGGAAGCATTGATGTAACATTGCAAGGTGTTGGCCGCATCATGAGGGAAGGTCTTGCGAAAGCCGTTAAAATGGAAGGCGGCCGTGAAATCGTGCCAGCTATTGAAGCTGTTACACGTGCGGGAGTTCCAGTCATGGGCCATTTAGGACTTACCCCGCAATCGGTGCATCAGCTTGGCGGTTACCGCATACAAGGCAAAAATGCTGTCGATGCCAATAAACTGCTGGATGATGCCAAAGCTTTAGAACAAGCAGGCGTTTTCGCAATTGTGCTCGAGCTAATACCTAGTGAATTGGCGGCTCGTATTACGGATCAGCTTTCTGTGCCTACAATTGGAATCGGAGCCGGCAGTTCTTGCTCGGGACAAGTATTGGTGTATCATGATCTGCTGCAGTACGGACCTTCATCGCCGCCCAAAAAATTCGTTAAAACCTACGCAAATATTGGAGATATCATACGCAGCAGCATCGAGCAATACGTAAGCGATGTGAAGTCGCGAAGCTTTCCATCGGAAGCAAACAGCTTTCATATGGAACCTGATCCTAACAACTTATATGGCAGCGGCACCAAACGCTAATTTTTTTTATCATAAATCAGTTATTTAAAAGGAGTGCAATTCTCCATGCAAACAGCCATAATTACTGTCGCAACCGGCATCGCCGAATGCCGTCAAGAAATAGCAAAATTACGTCAATCCTCTATAGCGGCTGGAAAGACTGGAACTGTCGGTTTTATTCCGACCATGGGCTATTTACACGAAGGCCACATTTCCTTGATGAAAGCAGCCAAATTGCGCAATGATCTTATCGTACTGAGTATTTTTGTAAATCCGCTGCAGTTCGGTCCTAATGAGGATTTTGACAAATATCCACGTGATCCTAAGAGGGATTTGGCTATCGCACAGGAAGCAGGCGTGGATTTGGTTTTTATGCCGAAGGTAAGCGACATGTACCCGCAGCCGTCTAAGACAAAGGTAAGCGTTGCTGAATTGACTACCAGATTATGCGGTGCTTCGCGCCCAACACATTTTGACGGCGTAACAACGGTAGTGTCCAAGCTGTTTAACATTGTACAACCCGAACAAGCATACTTTGGTTTAAAAGATGCGCAGCAGGTTGCTGTAATCGAACAAATGGTTAATGACCTTAACATACCGGTTGAAATCGTGCCTTGTCCTATTTTGCGTGAGGCCGACGGTCTTGCAATGAGCTCAAGGAATATGTATTTATCGCCGGAGGAAAGACATCAAGCGCTAGTGTTATCAGCATCGCTTAGAAAAGCTGCTCAATGGGCGGCAGAGAAGTCCAATTCATTTCCTGCAGATCAAATGATTTCACTTGTATCAGATCATATACGTACCTCAGCATTAGCCGAAATCGATTATGTCGAAGTGCTTTCTTTCCCAACACTGGAACCATTGGCGTACGCGGACCCTGTCAGAAACCAACGTATTCTGATTGCCGTAGCTGTAAAATTCGGTAAAACGCGATTAATCGATAACACCATTCTAGAGATAGGGAAGTGATGCCGTATGTTTAGAACGATGATGAAATCCAAAATTCACCGTGCTACGGTAACAGAAGCAAACTTGAATTATATTGGAAGTATAACCATAGATGAAGATTTAATTGATCTTGTCGACATGTTTCCTAATGAAAAAGTGCAAATCGTAAACAATAATAATGGAGCTCGGTTAGAAACTTATATTATTCCCGGACCTCGCGGTTCGGGTGTTATTTGTCTCAATGGCGCTGCAGCGCGTTTGGTTCAGACTGGTGATACGATTATTATCGTTTCTTATGCAGCTATGTCCGATGAAGAAGCAAGAAATCATAAACCGACGATCGCTTTTATGGGTGAAGGCAATCAAGTTGTAGAACTGCTTAAAGAGGAAACCCACTCAACGGTTATGTAAAACGTGGGACATGCATGAAACAAGGCGCCAAAACAAACAATGTAATCAAGAGTTCAAAGTGGTGGAGCTCCAACATACCAACCTTTGAAGGCGGGATGCCCATGTTCAAGCATGTTTTTGCCACCATGAACGAAGTGCTCGACCTTATTATGAAGGATTATCAGACTGCGCATGGCGGTCAAAAAGTCAAGCTGGATGAAGAGCTTCAGGCTCTAAAAGCAATGAGTGACGAATGTGTAGAGCAGTGGCTCTGTTTCGAGGAAAAGCTCGGTCAAATATACGACTCTAAAGCACCTGATATCATGCCGGCTTTGAAAAAGGAATTCGATGAAAACTCCGGCAAAAAAACGCCTGAATTTAACCGCGGTCAAGGTTATTATTATCTTTGGATGTTCGATGAGGCCATATTGGAGTTTCAAGCTCTTATTCAGCGACAGCCGGATTTTCTGCTTGCACGTGTATATTTAGCGATGGGGTATTTGCGTAAAGGCGATTTTGCAGAAGCTAATCGACATTTTCAATTTCTTCTTCCGCTGACCGAAAATTCCAAAATGAAGGCTATATCTTATCAGGCGATGGGCTGTATTCAATATCAAAGGGATAATTTAGACAAAGCCTACGAGTATTTCAGAAAAGCTTACCATGCAGATCCAACGTGTATCGAACCGCTTTTACTGCTGGACGAACCTTAATTTATATTCCCTTCCGTTCCTCGAATCTGGTATGCTTAGATGGAAAAGCGCCATGAAGGGATAGGAAGGATTTTTTTATGAAATTTGCTGTCATTGATTTTGAAACAACAGGCAGTTCTTCTACAGATACGATTATACAAGTAGGACTTGTCATTATAGATGAATTTGAAATTACGAATAGGTACAATTCATTTGTTAATCCGGGCATGCCTATACCTGAGATAATCACATCGCTCACGGGAATCACGGATGACATGGTGAAGGATGCGCCTTCCCTTGAAGAGGTTATGAATGATTTGGTGCCTCTCTTAACTGAAACGGTATTAGTCGGCCATCATATCCCGTTTGATCTATCCTTTTTGCAAAAATCGCTCGATGAAACGGGTTATTCGCCATTTCCGGGTAAAGTGCTGGATACGATGGATATGCTGCGTATGCTCTTCCCATCGATGGGCAGCTTTCAGCTAAGCATGGTAAGCGCAGCGTTCAATATTCCGCATGAGCGTCCTCATCAAGCTGACAGTGATGCTGAAGCGACAGCGCTGATCTGGCTGTATTGCTTAGAACGCTTATTAACTTTGCCACTAATTACAGCTCAAAGACTTAGCTATCTGCATGAGCCATCCGGCAGTGATTTAAGTTGGTTTTTGCAGGAAATTCGCAGTTATAAAGAAATGAATGCAAAGTCTGACGATGAGACAGGACAAATTTTCAGACAATTTTCATTAAAAGTTACGGACTGGTCGGAAGAAGAGCAAACCCGGGAAAAATTGGATTTAGATCCTTTATCCGTTGACTTCGATATCTTTTATGAAGAGTTTAAGGAGAAATTGAGAGCGTCCTTTGATCATTTTGAAGAGCGGGAAGCGCAGGACAGCATGAGCAGGGCGGTAGAAGACGCTTTCGACAGCTCAACACATTTAATGGTTGAGGCTGGAACGGGAACAGGCAAATCACTGGGATACTTGATCCCATCTTTGTACTATGGCATCAAACATGATAAGAAAGTCGTTGTAAGCACCCATACGATTAACTTGCAGGAACAGCTTCGTGAGAGAGATATTCCGCTGCTACAGCAGATGTTTCCTGTTCCTTTTCGTGCTGCAGTGATGAAAGGGCGAAGCCATTATTTATGCTTACGCAAATTTGAGGGCAAGATCAACAATCGCGATTATGATCATCTGGGCAAAGAGGATCCGCAAACGGCGTCGCAGATGATCGTATGGCTTGGCGAAACGAAAACCGGCGACGAAGAAGAACTCAATTTTAACAATAAAGGGGCTCAGTTTTGGCATTCCGTCTCTAGTGATGCGGATTCCTGCTTGAATCGGCATTGTCCCTGGTTCCGCAAGTGCTATTATCATCGCGCGAAGCACGAAGCAGGCGTAGCGGATGTCGTCATTACCAACCATTCCATGCTGTTTACAGATGTGAAGGCAGAGAACCGACTGCTGCCTAGCTATAAACATCTGGTGATTGATGAGTCGCATCATTTTGAAGAAGTTGCAGGTAAACATCTCGGCTTTGAGCTTTCTTATTTCGGCTACTTAGGTACCATGCAGTGGCTGTATAAAGACAGCCGTTCCGGTCAATTGCCTGTACTGAAAGCTCGTATCTCAAAACTGGATGTCAGTCAAGAACGTATAGATGCCTGGCAGGAGCAGATTGAGAAAACGCAGCCTAAACTGTTCGCGATGAAAGAAAATTGGGATGCCTTATCTGAAAAATTATATGAAGGCCTTGTATCGCGAAGTAACGATCCGGGACAAGGTGAGAACGGGCAATATGTGCTTAGATTGAAAGCAGGCGCGCCATTACCGGGATGGCAAGAATTGCTGGAGCTTGAAGAACGTCTTTATATGGATGCAGGGGACACGATTAAGGTGATGGAAAAGCTGTTATCCGATCTCAAAGAATTGGATGAAGCGGATGATTTGCAGGGGACTATTACCGATCTGAATGGGGCCAATAAAGAGCTGATCACATATCGGGAACGGCTTCGCGCATTTATGAAGGTAAGCGATGACGGCTCTGTATATTGGTTAGAAGGCGGCGCTTATTTACGCAATAAGTCGTTATCCTTGAACTGTGTTCCTATTGATGTCAGCCCGCTGCTTCAGGAGTATTTTTTCAAGAGCAAAGAAAGTGTCATCATGACGTCCGCAACCTTATCCGTGGACAAGTCATTTCAATATTTCGCCGATCAAATGGGATTCAAATCGGCCGCATATGCTGAATATCCGGCTGCTCTCGCATCAAAAACCGAGAAACAGGTAGTGCAGGACTGGACGGCAGTTCAGCTGCCGTCTCCATTCCAATATCGCGAACAGGCATTAGTTATTATTCCGCGCGACTTTCCGACGATTAAAGGAGCTTCTGGGGATACCGTATTTAACGGAGCTTTAGTGGATTCTTTAGCTGAAGTAGCTATTGCTATGGGCGGACGGATGCTCGTGCTGTTTACTTCTTCAAGAATGCTGAAATCGGTTCATGGCGAATTAAAAGAACGTTTGAAGCCGAGTGGAATTGGCGTTCTCGGACAAGGTGTTGACAGTGGCAATCGAAGCAAGTTGACACGCTTGTTTCAAGATCATCCGTCCTCTGTGCTGCTCGGTACGAGTTCATTCTGGGAAGGCGTAGATATTCCAGGCGATGCATTAAGCTGTCTTGCCATCGTACGGTTGCCATTTCAACCACCGAATCATCCGCTTGTTGAAGCGAAGTGTGATAAAATTAAGCAAACAGGCGGGAATCCATTTATGAAATTATCTGTCCCGCAAGCGGTAATACGTTTTAAACAGGGTTTTGGTCGATTGATTCGGACAACACAGGATAAAGGCATCGTGCTCATTTACGACACACGCGTGATCGAAACCAGATACGGCAAATATTTCTTATATTCATTGCCGGGTCCGAAGATTGAGCATATGAACCGAAATTTAATTGTGCCGAGAATCCATGAATGGATGGAGGGAATCCGGCAATGAAAGCAATGAAAATTTCAGAGGCCGTCGTCAGACGGCTTCCCATTTATTTGAGATATTTGAACGAGCTGGCATTCAATAACGTCTTAACTGTTTCTTCCCAGGATCTGGGGCAAAAGCTAGATTTAAACCCCGCTCAAATTCGTAAGGATTTGGCTTATTTCGGCGATTTTGGCAAAAAGGGCATCGGTTACGATGTCACTTATTTGATCGAAAAAATTCGCCATATTTTGAAGTTGGACCGCAATATCCCGGTTGCCTTGGTAGGTGCAGGGAATTTGGGCCGTGCGCTTAGTAATTACAATACTTATTTGCGGGATCATATAAAGATAGTTGCTATTTTTGACGCTTCAGCTGAAAAGATAGGCGATATAATCAATAATCTGACGGTTCAAAGCATGAATCAACTATCGGGGACTGTCAGAGGTCTGGGTATCCGCATCGGAATTATAACGGTTCCAGCAGCGGAGGCGCAAAACGTGGCAAATGCTTTTGTCGATGCCGGCATTGAGGCGATTTTAAATTTTGCGCCTGCTGTTATTAAAGTGCCGCCGCATGTTCGCGTGCATAATACCGATTTTACAAGTGATTTGCAAAGCCTGTCATACTATTTAGACTAAAAGCATAATTGGAGGAAAATATCATGGCGTCTATTCCAATACCTAACCTTTCAACAAGACCTTTTAATCTGACGGTTGAACGCAAAATGGATGCATCGAGCGATGTTATTTTCAGAGCATGGACGAAGCAATTTGACCTCTGGTTTGCGGTGCCTGGGAGTGTAATCATGCAGGGTGAAGTCAACACATCCTTTTTCTTTTACACTGCTTTCGAGGAACAACGCCATCCACATTATGGACGTTTTTTAAGGCTTGAGCACAACCGTCTTGTCGAAATCACTTGGGTTACTGGGGCAGGGGGAACAAAGGGTGCAGAAACGGTTGTTACGGTTGAACTTGAATCTAATGACAGCGGGACACAATTGCGTCTGACGCATGCGGGGTTTCCGGATGACGAATCGAAGAACCAACACGAACAAGCTTGGCCGTTTGTGCTTGAACAGCTCGACAAGCGTATGATGGGGAAATAACTAATAATAAGAAAATTAGCTTGATGACACAAACGGCCACCGGATTAATAGCCCGGCGGCCGTTCTGATGTATTCGGTCATCACACCGTACCTTACTGAATTTCTTCCAGAAACGCTTCCAGATTGTTCCAAGTCTCGGTAATACCTTGGAGCATTCCCATATCCATTACGGTTTTGATTGCATCGGCTGATGCGTATTCAGCGTGACTGATCAATTTAGTCTTTCCTTCATGTTCGACGAAAGACATCGTGATCAGCGTTTCCGGCATTCCCTCTACGATATCGCCTTCCGCATTGGAAAACGAGTCAAAGTAGACAATCCGCTCCGGCTCTATAATTTCGCGATAGACTGCTTTGCCCCAAGATTTTTGCCCGTAATATTCCTGTTTCTCATCTATACACTTCATACAGAAATGCCAAACCCCGCCTGGACGGAAATCGATGTTGCAAACCGTAAGCGGCCAGCTTTTCGGCCCAAACCAGCGCTTTAGGTGTTCGGCTTCCGAAAAAGCCTTGAAAACTAGAGTTCGAGGCGCATCAAATATACGCTCCTATATAAGTACCCGGTCTTCTACCCTCGAAATCATTTTGTTTGCAGCATTTTTGGTGGTCATATTAGTAATTCCTCCTCAATTGGTTTCATATCGAATGCTACGTTCGTCAATTCTTTTCCTTTTCCTGCAATACTAGTAGGTAAGCATCTAACCGGTCGAAGTTCTCGTTCCAGACGCGGCGGTAGGATTCCAACCAGACGTCCAATTCTTGGAATGGCTCAGGCCTCAACTTGTAGATCCGTCGATTGGCGATAGCATGTAACTCAACTATCCCTGATTCAAGAAGGACACGTAGATGTTTCGACGCTTGAGGCTGGCGGAGTCGAAGATGATCGGCGATTTCCCCTACGGTGAGTGAGCCTTCGCGCAATAATTCAACTATTTAAACGGTTGGGTTCAGCGAGAGCACTTAATGTGTCGTATTCATAATACGATCATTCCCTCACAAAACGATTCTCTTCATTTGTTACATATAGTTTATTCATTTCAGCTTTATCAGTCCTCCTGCTGTCCAGCGAAAATAAAGTTTTAGACTGAAAAATAAAGTATTAGACTAGGAAAATAAAGTTGTAGACTGGTTGGGGCATTAACGGGAGGATAGCGGAATAATACATCTTTTGTTTCCTATTTGACTTGGCCAATCGATAGGCTTACCTTGTAGTTGCCATACTTCAAGAGTTCGTCGAGGAAAACATTCAGTTCTATCGGTGTGTCGACACGTACCCGGATTAAGTAGCAGCCTTCTCCACTTACGCGGTGCGTTTCAGCGACCTTATCGTTTTGTTGAACAAACGTTTGAAACGAATGATGGGCTGTGTTCGATTTCATAAAAACGGTAACAAAGGCCTGCACCACTTGCCCTATTTTATCCGGATTCCAGCGTAGAGTATACCCTTCAATGACATTGAGATCCTGTAGCTTTCGCACGCGTGCGCCAACCGCTTGCCCGGTCAAATGAACGAGTTGACCAATTGCCTTGTGGGACTGGGTAGCGTCCTTCAGCAAGTAATTCAAGATGCGAAGATCGACTTCATCGATAGTTTGGTTGCTCAACATAGGGGGAATTCCTTTCAATGTGAAAATGAAAGCCGATTTTTCGTTTCACCATGACGTATGCGTGTATTCCGGCTTATCCTATAATTGTAACAGAACCACAATATAAAAGATAAGAGGTATACGACAATGAAACTTCAATTGATCCGCCATGCAACGCTATGGCTGCAATATGCAGGAGTGTATTTCTTAATTGATCCGATGTTCAGCGACGCAAGGGTGAACCCACCGATCATCAATTCGACGAACGATAGACGCAATCCGCTCGTTCCTTTACCTTTTGCAATTCATGATGGACTTCATCCGGACGCAGTGCTCGTGACGCATTTGCACCGGGATCACTGGGACGATGCGGCTGTAGCGGCGCTGTCGAAATTAACTCCGATCCTATGCCAGCCGGACGATGATGCAACGATCGTTTCATCTGGTTTCACTTCGGTGACTACGATCATTGAGGCCATAACGTTCAAAGGCGTGACGATCATCCGAACATGCGGGCAGCACGGTACAGGTGATATCGGAAAGAAAATGGGGCATGTATCAGGCTATGTTCTAAAAGCGGACGGCCAGCCGACGCTGTACATCGCGGGGGACACGATTTGGTGCGATGATGTGAAGCAGGCGCTAGATGCGCATCGACCAGATTTGACTATCGTTAACGCTGGCGGCGCGCGGTTCGCGGTGGGTGGCCCGATTACGATGGATGAGGACGATGTGGTAAGCTTATGCCAGTACGCGCCATATACGAAGGTAGTTGCTGTGCATATGGATACGATAAACCATTGTCTCGTCACGAGAGCGGATTTGTACAGTCGGCTGGTGACCGAAGGACTGCTTGATCAAGTCGCGATCCCAGGGGACGGTGATTGGATATGACACAGACAAGAGTTGCTTGTGACGCACACATTTCGTGCGACCGCAGTTTGCTGGATGAGACGTTTGTTTATCAATATTTGAACGATAACATGTATTGGGCGAAGTCGCTGACTTTTGAAGCGTTTAAGCGGTCGATACTCCATTCTGCCATCATATTCGGCGTCTATGACCACCTAGAAGATGGCAAACGGCAAATCGGTTTTGCAAGAGTGGTTACTGATTGCGCGACGTTCGCATATTTGACGGATGTATTCATCGTGGATACGTATCGCAGCCAAGGGCTATCCAAGCGACTCATGCAGTCGATCATCGAACACCCGCAGCTACAAGGGCTGCGCAGATTCCTGCTCGTGACCGAAAATGCGGGTGGGTTGTACTCCAAGTTCGGTTTTCAGCCGCTCGCAGATGCGGATCATTGGAGGCAATTTTTCATGACTTTTAAAATGAAAGTCCAGCTCTGTAGTACATGTTGCTCCGATAGTAAGTACTATTTGAATTTTATTGCAGTCTAGAACTTTATTTTCATGCTCTAGGCTGCTACGCTGTTGTTTATGGGGTTCAGTCTAAAACTTATTTATCAAAACCTGACAACTTTCCGAATCAAAAACCACGCCAAATCAATAACTCCAGTCTAGTACTTTATTTTCGCTGAACACCTGCCTTCATTTTACTAAGTCATCTTATTTACATTTTAAATATAAACCAATAGGAATATTCATGTAATGGAATATTTAATAAGTCAAAATGTATACTAAACCTTGGCTTTAACGTGATAAAGTGGTTGGAACTCTTGGAGTTGCGGCTGTTATGTAATGGACGGGTGTTGCCGATATGACATAGAGGCTTACGTCCTTTAGCTTACAGGAAGATTACACTAATAGATTAAATATTTAGTTGTTCAGGTAAACCATGTCAGGTATTATGAAACAAAGTGAAAGGAGATGTATTTATGGGTGGGCTTGGGTTAATCTCACACTAGAATTGGTCAGCAAGGTCTTCTTGCGTTTAACGGAATTAACTGCTTGGTGATTAGGGTGGGTATTCAGAAATCAGCAATAAAGGATTACTGAGCCATTTATTAAGTTGTCTGTTAGTGCTTGCAGCACTAACGGGTAACATTACACAACGACACTAGGCTGCCGGAAACATCGGCAGCATTTTCAGTAAATGGATATGGTATCGGCGGCATGTACTAGATCAACTTTGAGTCCGTTGTCATTTGATGAAGTAATTTTTTAGTATAATAGGAGTAAATCTCTTTTCCCAAACGGAGGCGGTCCTTTATGGAAACCTTATCTACACTCAGAACATTTGGTACGACGGACTTGCGGTTGTCCCCACTAGGGCTAGGCTGCTGGCAGTTCAGCAAGGGCCAAGGCTTGGTCGGCGGATTCTGGCCGAATCTGGACGAGAAAATCATTTACGACATTGTTCGCATCAGTCTGGGAGGCGGTATCAACTGGTTCGATACCGCTGAAATCTACGGACGCGGTCAATCCGAGCAGGCGTTGTCTGCAGCTCTGAACGAGCTCGGAGCAACGAATGAGCAAGCTCATATCGCGACCAAATGGTGGCCCATGTTCCGCACCGCCAGAAGCATTCCGGCTACTATCGAGGACAGGCTGAAAGCGCTAGGAGGTCGTTCGATCGATCTCTATCAGGTACACCAGCCGTATTCCTTTTCTTCCGTACAATCGGAAATGACACAAATGGCCAAGCTCGTCCAGCAGGGGAAAATCCGGTATGTCGGAGTAAGCAACTACTCTGCCGCCAAAATGCGGGAAGCCGACCGCGTATTGAAACAATATGGCTTGAGACTTGCTTCCAATCAAGTCAAATACAGCATGCTGGACCGCCGCATCGAACGGAACAGCATTTTGGAAACCGCCAAAGAGCTAGGCATCGCGATCATCGCCTATTCGCCGCTGGAGCAAGGTATTCTTAGCGGGAAGTTCCACAAGAATCCCGAACTGGTCAAAAGCATGAAAGGTCCGCGCAAATGGGGGGGAGGCTTCAAGCCGGAAGGACTGAACCAAACACGTCCGCTAATCGACCTGCTGGACAAGCTGGCCGAGCGTTATGGGGCTTCGCCAACACAAATTTCTTTAAATTGGATCATCAACGTTCATGGCGATATAGTGTTTGCCATTCCCGGAGCATCCAAACCTCACCACGCCGAGGAAAATGTAAAGGCCACCTCCTTCCAGCTCACAACGGATGAGATCGGCGAACTGAGTGAGCTATCCGCTTGGGTTGGCCGGTGACAGGATCGAACCTGGAGTCGGGGGTATTTTGCATACCCTTTTTCACATTATCGATGTGGAGTGGAGTTGGATTTAGTCCCTGAATGGAAAATCAGGTTTTCAAGAAAGTTTTGAAAGTTACAAGGGTTTGGAGAAGGTTCGCAAACTGGAAGCGATGTTGCGGCCGGAAGTGAAGAGTTTGTTCAGTCTTGGGACGTGAGTATGGAAACTCGTCCGTTTTACGATCCCCAACTGGATGGGAATATGGCCGTCGAATCGTAGGGTGAAGTACTGCGTCACGTAATCGCACATGAAATTCACCATATTGGCCAATTATCGGTCTGGGCTAGAGAAGTCGGCAAAAAGCCTGTGTCAGCAGATCTTTTAGGTAAAGCTAACGGTTAACGATAGTTTAATACCCAATCGGGTTAATTCTAATCAGAGGTTTCCATTATTGAAATAGGAGCTGTCCAGCAGTCATCGAAATGACATGGACAGCTCCTTCTTAATGATATTTTATGTTGTCGTCAACATATCATGATCTACGTAACGCTCACCGTTGATTTCACTAAGCAAGTTAATAGCTACTTTTGCGCCATCGCCGGCAGTAATAATTGTATGAACACTGACGCCAGCAGCTGTACCAGCGGCCCAGATGCCTTCAATGTTGGTTTTGCCTTGTGGATCGGCATCAATAACCGTTTTGATTCTTGGCTCAGTACCTGGTTTGGTCTTTATGCCAACAGCCTCAGCCAAATCTTGAAAAAGCCCGGTTGCGAAAATAATTTGAGTTCCTTCAAACGATTCTTGTTCAGACTCCACTAGAAAGCCATGATCTTGTTTAGTAATATTCGTCGCTTTAGTTTTAACAACGAGGGCGCCGAATTTTTGTGCCTGTTTTTTACCAATCTCTACAAGATCCGGTCCGGCAATAGCATCAACGCCATAATGGTTTTCTACCCACGCTCGTTTCGTAATACTCTGATCGCTGTCAATGATCAGCGTTTTTTTGCCTGCTTTGGCTGTAAATAGGGCAGCGCTAGCGCCAGCTGGACCTGCTCCGATAATGATTACGTCATACATTGCATGTTCACTCCTGCCTCATGGTTTCGAAGAAAGACGGATCTATCCTCAACTCTTATTATAGTCTTTAATGGAGAAAAAACCAAACTGTCATTTTTATTCTAACAATTTTATTTCAAGTAAAAAGAATTTCATGCTTTTAGGTCATTATTGTGAAATAAAAAAATAAATACTTGAACATGATAGTTAAGGTTGGTCCAATTAATAAGTCAATGAAAAAGCTAGCAATGAAAATTATGGAAGCGTTGCCAAACATTCATATGCTTAGCAGGTATATAACCCGTGCATACTAGAATCATCAAACACAGGGAGGTGATAAACATGGCAGCTGTTCCAGGAGCGCAAGGAGCACTTGATCGTTTAAAAATGGAAGTGGCAAGCGGAGTTGGCGTTAACCTCAAAAGCGGTTACAACGGTGACCTGACATCTCGCGAAGCAGGTCTTGTAGGCGGTAACATTACAAAACGTTTAGTACAAATGGCTGAGCAATCTCTTTCTGGAAAATAAAAATAAATCAAATGGGAGGGACCCCATTTGGTTTATTAAAAAATCATGGCAGAATGAGCAGAAACAAGATTGCTGATATTCATCAGCCTTGCATCACACTCCTCCTTTTAGCTACTAAAAAATGGACTGCGCTCGTCGCGGTTCATTTTTTGCTGTTTTCCTGTCTTACTTATAATGTCCATAACATTAGAAAAGGAATACCCTCAGTTATTTTTTAAGGCATTCAAAGCGATACACATATTCGAACAGAAATTCGAATGCTTCCAGATGGCGCTTAGCCTCGAAGGCATTGGCACCCCAGGCATAAATGCCGTGATTGCGCAGGACGATGCCCGGAATTCGTGGGACGATAGCGTCAGCAACCAGTTCAGCGATTCGCGGGATATCGGTGTAGTTCGGCAGAATCGGAATATCGATCGACACGTTTTCTTCCCATATGTTGAAGGCTTTGATCAGTTCCACACCCTGAACAGTAACTCGTCCTTGTTCGCCGTACAGCTCGGAGACAAGATTATTGAACACCGTATGCACATGGAAAATAGCGCCTGCACCGGTAGCTTTGTAAATTTCACAATGGATTAAAGTTTCAGCGGAAGGCTTGAGTGAGGTTGGTTCACTTGGCTTTCCGTTTTCATTAACCAATAGGAAATCTTCCGGTGTATGTACCGATTTATCTTTACCGCTTGCCGTGATGGCGAAGTCGAACTGTTCCGGAGCAAATTCTCCAACTCTGACAGAGAGGTTACCGCTGGTGCCCGGGAACCAGCCTCTTGCAGCAAAAGTGCCTTTGACTTCACGCAATTCAGCGAATGCGCGTTCTTTTTGTTCAAGAAAGATTGTACGGCTCATAAGTAGGGGATTTCCTCCAGTTTCTGAATAATGTCATGAAAATTGTCGTAAGGGTAGTAAGGCAATCCTAACGCTTCGCACTGTGTAATGAGTTCATGACGAGCAAAAATGGTATCAACCAATTTAGCGCCTTGAAAATCGGAGACGCTGTCGCCAATGAGTATGCGATGATAGTCTAGAGGATCAAAGCGCCTTATTATCGTCGTTTTGCACATGCCGCAATCGGTGCTGCAATGTTCGTCGCAGCGGTACGGCCATAAAATCTCAAATTTTTCGCCTTCAAACGTGCTTTGGTTGCAAAATATATGTTCCTGTGGAATCAGATAAGGTTTAAGCAAAGGATAGACAAAGAAGTCGATACCGCCGCTTGTGATTAACAGTTGAATTTGGTTTGACTTACAGTACGTAACAAAGTCGCCAAAACCATCGCGTATTTGTGCGTTGGCAAGAACGAACTGTATAACTTCGTCTCTGCGAGAAGAAGGAATAAGGGCAAACATGCCGCCGACGCATTCCCTTAGAGTAAGTTGCTGCTGATAAAATCGATCAAACAAATCCTTCCACCCGGGCGGGTCAAAATGCTTCATAATGGCTACGATGTTGTCCTTTAAGGTTATGGTACCGTCAAAATCGCAGAAGATGATGGGTTGTTTGTTGTTGACGGTGCTCACTGCCTAACCCCCCAAAGTTCAATGGCGGTTCTGAGTTCCTCATGCGAGGAAGCATATTCCTGCAGCGATATGCTCTGCAGAGTTGCATCGATGGCTTGACGGAATGCTCTGCCGCCGGCTGCAGCACCCTGCGGGTGTCCATGAACGCCGCCTCCGGCATTGACAATCACATCGGTGCCGAAGTCACGCAGGATCAACGGCACAAGCCCAGGATGAATGCCTGCGGACGGAACAGGAAAGCAGGTGCGTAAATCGTGCTGCAACGCAGTTTCAACAGCTTCGCTATAGAGATAATCTTGCTGCATGTCCGTCGACAACAGAACTTTCTTAATTGACATATTTTCTTCCCTTGGCATAACGACAGAGCCATAAGGGGAAGGGAAGAGCACGATGTCTGCGCCGGCAAGACGCATTAGCTTGCCAAGCAGAACCGAGGCGGAGATTCCGTAGTTGGGCACAGGATATATGGCTCCGGCCATAGCCGGATGCGCCATAATCGGGATGTTAATTTCCGGATCTGAGCTAAGCTCGTGAAGAACGTCAAAGCCGTAAGCGAGCACATTGAACAACAAAGCATTTGCGCCTGCTGAGATGGCGAGCTTAGCTTGAGCGGCCAGCTTGGAGGTAGGACCTGTTATATTGACCGCATACAGCAGTTTTTGACCCGTTACATCGCTTGCCTCACGTGCCGCTTCCATACAAGCTTCCACGCGTTTTTGGATAGGCGTGAGCGGATTGTCGAATAAAATTTCGTCATCTTTTATTAGATCTACACCTCCGGCTGCCTGTAAATAAAACTGCTCGCGCAGCGCGGGAAGGTCGTAGCCGATAACAGATTTAAAAATACTCATCAAGAGCGGACGATCATGAACGCCTAACAGGCTCCGCAAGCCCTGCAGTCCAAATTTGGGCCCATGAAAAGCAGATAGGAAGCTGGCAGAAAAATGAAGGTCAATGAGCTTAATTTGTCCATCCATAGATAATTTACCGAATACCGTAACGAGAAGTGCGGGAATATCCTTGCTGAAATTAACATCCGGATATGCAATCTGAATGTCTGCATAACGCACGGATGCCCGATCTCCGGCAGAAGGCTCATGTACCTCTACAGAAACAACCTTTCCAAGGTGCTTTTCCATTTGCGCTTTTTGCGCCTCGGGAAGCTCTGTCCAGCTGCCGACCGTTAATCCGACGGCAATACTCTGTGCTTTTTTATGAAAATCAGCTTTCTCGTCAAAGCTGCGATAGGTCGCTAAACAATACGAATTCATTCCTTGAACCTCCGCTTATTTCTTAATGGGGACGGCAATGTTATCGCCCATTTCTTTGGATCGTTCGGCCGAACGGAAAACAGCGCGGATAATACCATCGGTAAATTGATAGGCATCCAAAGCTTCTATCGATGCTTGTGTTGCCCCGTTTGGCGAAGTGACTTTACGACGAAGCACCTGTGGATCTTCGCCGGTCAGCTTGACCATCTGCGCCGCACCGAGCAGTGTTTGGAGCGTTAACTGATGGGCTTCTTCTCTTTCGAGTCCGCCTTCAACGCCTGCCATGATCATCGCTTCCATGAAGTAGTAGATATAAGCCGGACCGCTGCCGGATAAGCCCGTAACGATTTCCAACAGATCTTCACGGACAACAGACACAATGCCAACCGCTTCAAATATTGCAATGCCCAGCTCTTGCTGACGACCATTAACCTGAGAAGAGAAGGAGATTCCAGTAGCGCCAAGGCCGATTGTGCATGAGGTGTTCGGCATCGTGCGTATGATGGGCAGGTTAGCGCCGAGCAGCGATTGCATCTTGTCGATTGTTAGGCCTGCAATAACGGAAATAAGCAGTTGACGCTCGTTTAGCAGCGGTTTCAATTCTGAGAATGCGTCTTCCACATCTTTAGGCTTCATGGTTAAAAAGACGATATCTGCATCTTGAATGGCTTGTTTTTTGGCCTTAGAGTCACTTACTGTATTCACGCCATAACGAGCTTCAAGGTCTATTAAGTGCTGTACATTTTGACGATTGGTAACCGTTATTTGTTCTGCCGTTGTAATATGTTGTTCCAGCAAGCCTCGGAATATGGCCTCAGCCATCGATCCGGCGCCAACAAAGGTGATCCTAGCGTTAGATAAAGCGGTCATTTTAAATTCACTCCTAATCGGCGTCATTAACTGCGGATTTGTCCGCTGCCTCTAACGATATATTTGGTGGATGTTAGTGCAGGCAAACCCATGGGTCCGCGAGCATGAAGCTTTTGTGTAGAAATGCCAATCTCCGCGCCGAATCCGAATTCAAACCCGTCAGTGAATCTTGTGGAAGCATTATGATAGACGGCAGCAGCATCCACATTTTGCAAAAAGAGGGCTGCATGTTGTTCATTCTCTGTGACAATGCATTCGGAATGCATTGTACCGTGTTTCGCTATGTGATCGAGTGCCTCATCTAATCCTGCAACTATTTTGACATTTAAAATATAATCGTTGTATTCGGTATCCCAATCTTGTGTCGATGCCTGTTTCATAGAAGGAATGAGTGCTGTTGATTTCTCGCAGCCGCGTAATTCTACATGTGCCGATTTAAAAATGTCAGCCAGATCGGAAAGATGCTTGGCTGCATAGGCTTCGTGTACAAGAAGTGTTTCCATTGCATTGCAAACAGAAGGGCGCTGCGCTTTAGCATTAACAGCAATTTGTGCTGCCATTTGCGGAATGGCGCTTTCATCGATAAAAGTATGGCATATCCCTGCTCCTGTTTCAATAACCGGCACTGTCGCGTTTTGGACAACATTCTGGATTAAGGAGCTGCCTCCGCGGGGGATGAGCACATCGATCAGCCCGTTCAGTTTTAACATCTCATCTACGGAGGAACGTTCCGGGTTCATGATTATTTGAATCGCATCCGCTGGTAAGCCGGCAGCGTGCAAGCCTTCATGAAGTACCTGTACAATACGCTCATTGGAATGGAGTGCCGCAGATCCGCCTCTAAGGATGACAGCGTTGCCGGTTTTTAAGCATAAGCCTGCTGCGTCAACGGTAACGTTAGGCCGCGCTTCATATATAATCCCTATAACGCCAATGGGAACTCGTAATTTTTCGATTTGAAGACCATTGGGTCTCGTTATGATCTCCAGCTTATCGCCGATCGGATCAGGCAGCTCAGCAATTTGTCTCAGCCCGTCTGCCATTGCTTCAATTCGAGTGTCCGTTAGAGCCAGCCGATCCAGCAGCGATTCGTTGATGCCAGCATTGCGGCCGCGCTGCAAATCGATCTCATTTGCTTCGAAAATTGAGCTTTTATGGGCAATTAATGCATCTGCCAAAGCCCGTAACGCATCATTTTTTTGAATGGTAGTCAATATGCCAAGCAGCGGGGCAGCGGCTTTAGCTAACATGGCTTTTTGAACGACTTCACTTATATTTATAGATGTCTGCATTTGGTTTCAACTCCTTAAAAGATTGTTATCTCATGGATACCCATTCGTCCCGATGGATCACTTCAAGGCGGATAACGTCAACTCTAGCAGGAACTTCATCCGTAGATAGCCCTGCAACCGCCCGAAGCTGCTCGGCCGCATAATTCACAATGCCTCTGCCGATACCGCGGCCGTCTATATCTACAACTTCTATCACATCGCCGGGATGGAATTCGCCTTCAACAAGTCGTACGCCAACGGGGAGGAGACTTTTACCTCCAGACAGAAGCGCTCGTTCTGCGCCTTGATCAATCATGACTTTTCCCTGAGTATCCGAATGAAAGCCAACCCATTGCTTCTTGATCGATAAGTTGTGATCCGTTTTACGGAAGTAGGTGCCTTTGCCGAACCCATCTGCAGCAAGGCAAAGATCGCCAGGCTCTAACACCCTGCCTATAAAAACACCGATCCCCCCCATGGTGGCAATGCGCGCCGCTTCAATCTTGGATCGCATTCCGCCTGTACCAACGCTGCTTCCTGATCCTCCAGCACCGCGGTATATGTCTTCGCTTATTTCTTCTACATGGTCGATACGGCGGGCATCCGGATTTTTCCGAGGATCGTCGGTGTATAAACCGTCCATATCAGTCAAGATGATCAGTTGACTGGCTTTTACTAAATTGCCTAAGAGCGCCGATAGTTTGTCGTTATCGCCGAATTTCAATTCATCCACTGACACCGTATCGTTTTCGTTGATGATGGGTACAGCGCCACAGCGCAGAAGCTCTTCGATCGTCATGGTAGCATTGTGGATACGTTTACGGTTAGAAAAATCGTAACGGGTAAGCAAGATTTGAGCTGTTCCAAGACCATATGCAGCAAAAGCTTCTTGATACGCCTGCATTAACAGCGCTTGACCGACAGCAGCGGAAGCTTGTTTCTCATGCAAATGCTTAGGTCTGCTGATATACCCTAACGTAGAGTATCCGGCAGCAACTGCACCTGAGGTAACCAGCAGCACCTGTTTGCCGCTTTGCTGCATAGCAGCAAGTTCAGCTGCAAAAAAATTTACACGTTCGCGGTTCAATCCACCGCTGTCCGAGGTTAGCGATGAGCTCCCGATCTTGACTACAATGCGCTGCTGCAAGGGTAACACTTCCTTCTCTTATGAAAATAAAAAGACTCCCGCCCTTAATAAAAATAAGGACGAAAGTCGTGTTTGGCTTCCGCGGTACCACCTTACTTGAGGCAGCTAATAACTATAAAAACATAAGCCGCATCCTGCTCGTAAACCCCTCGATAACAGGAGGGAGCTGTTCAACTCATCGTTGACCGTTCAGGGGCGGGTTCAAAAACGTTCACGGTGTACTCTCTCAGTCAAGGAGTTCACTCTCTGTTAGCGTGATGATGATTTTCTACTATTCCCATCAATACGTTATTATTTTCATTAGCATAGCATGGGAAAAACTGCTTTGTAAAGGGAAGAACGGCTAGCAGATGCCGATTGCAGCACTGGTTTTTATGCTGGCCGTTCCAGTAGCTTTAATCATTCGGTGTAGACGGCAAGATTATCCAGAGAGGATCTCAAACCAACGTCATGATCTTCCTTCCGTATTCCTTCGGGTACGTTCTCACATAGGGTCTACGAATGCCAGATAGATAGTTTGCGGTGATGCCATAATCACTCTAGAAGAAGAGTCAGTTCTCTTTTTGCTCGATGGATTTATCACGATTTCAAACCACCTTTTTGGTTTTACGTTAAGTCTCTTGAGTTATTTCTGAATAATCATTTAGCGAACTTGACGGTATTCTTCTCTAACCGAATAAATTCAGCTTTCCGATACGTTCAACGGCTTCCTCCAAGCGGGCTTCCGAGGTTAGCAAGCCTGCGCGTACATAACCTTCGCCATGTTCGCCGAATCCAATTCCCGGCGCTACAACGACTTTGGCTTCCTGCAAGAGCTTATCAGCCATGCCGGCGGAAGTATAACCTTTAGCCACCGGCAGCCAAGCGAAGAAAGAGCCTTGGGAACGCTCAGCTTTCCAGCCGATCCTGTCTAATGCGCCGAACAAGGCATTACGCCTGCTTTCATATAATGCGTTAAGCTGTTTGACGTTGTCTTGAGGAGAGGTTAGTGCCGCTGCCGCAGCTGCCTGAATGCCGCCAAACAGCGAAACATAATAATGGTCTTGTATCAAATTAATCATACGAATGACTTCTTTGTTGCCAAGGGCAAAACCAACCCGCCAGCCGGCCATATTATAGGTTTTGGACATCGTATAGAATTCGACACCGACTTCTTTAGCGCCCGGCGATTGCAGGAAAGAAACAGGCTTTTGGCCGTCAAATCCAATGGCACCGTACGCAAAATCACTTGCTACTACGATGCCATGTTTCGCAGCAAAAGAAATTGTATCTTCATAGAAAGAAGACGGCGCGTTGACAGCAGTCGGATTATTAGGGTAGTTAATAAACATAAGCTTAGCTTTCTGAAGATCATGCTCTGAAATCGCGTTATAATCCGGCAAAAAGGCATTTTCCGGGCGAAGCGGCATAAAAGCCATACGAGCGCCGGATAACGCAACGCCTGACCAGTAGTCCGGATATCCCGGATCAGGAACAAGGCAGACGTCGCCTGGGTTAAGCAGACACTGACTGATCTCGACGAGTCCGGTTTTACCACCAAACAAGACGGCAACTTCGGACTCCGCATCCAAAGTAACACCATAGTCCTCTTGGTAACGGTGAACGATCGCTTCTTTCAAGAATTGAAACCCGCTGAACGGCGGATATTTATGAAATTGTGGATTGCTGGCAGCCTGCTGCAGCGCCTCAACGATATGTATGGGAGTAGGCTGGTCGGGATTGCCTTGTCCAAGCAAGATCACATCGTGGCCGGCTTGGATCTGTTCATTCGTTTTTTTGACTAACTGGGCAAAAAATTGCGTTGGCAGACTGTTCAGCCGATCTGCCGAAGTGATTCGAAATGCGGATTCCGCAGAGGGGCTCCCGTGACTCTTCATGTTAACACTCGCCTTCCAACCTCAATCATCGTTTTTTATCTCCTAATTTATCACGATTTCGAAGGATTGTATACGAGTGGCACTTCACCCTGCAAGAGGCATTGAACTCCTTCTTTAGTTGCACTATGATAAGCGTAAATAAGAATGCGGATAAGCATGGATTAACCTAATACTTATGAGGAGGAAACAAGCGCTATGTCATTATTAAATGTCGCTTTATTGCAAATGGATATTTTAATCGGCGAACCCGATGCGAACTATAAACGTTTAACAGAACTTCTCAAGCAAGCTGTGCAAGCTCCAGTCAAACCGGACGTGATCGTATTTCCAGAAATGTGGAATACCGGATATGCGCTGGATCGCATCCAAGAGCTTGCTGATGTGCAAGGGCAGCGGGCACACGCGCTGCTAACTGACTTCGCTAAAGTACACAATGTCAATATTATTGCCGGGTCCATTGCCGATAAACTGCCGGGTTCCGATCAAGTGCGCAATACTATATATGCCATTGACCGAGAAGGAAAAGTGCATGCCGAATATTCAAAAATACACTTGTTTCGCTTAATGGATGAGCATCGCCATTTAACGGAAGGAGAAAGCATCGGGCGGCTGCAAATTGATGGTTTCCCTGCAGGCATGATGATCTGTTATGATATTCGGTTTCCAGAGCTGTCTAGGAAGCTGGCGCTTAGCGGAGCACAGTTATTATTCGTTCCTGCCGAATGGCCGCATCCACGCTTGCACCATTGGAGGACCTTGCTTATGGCTCGAGCAATTGAGAATCAAATGTACGTGATTTCCTGTAATCGGGTTGGCACAAGCGGCACTACTCACTTTTTTGGGCATTCAATGATTATTGATCCTTGGGGAGAAATATTGGCGGAAGGCAGCGAGGAAGAAGCCATCATTCAGGCGACGATCGATCTAAGTTTGGTTGAGAAGGTAAGAGCTAAAATTCCTGTCTTTGAAGATCGCAGACCTCAGCTCTATTAATCCAGCAGCTTTTCAAGTTCGCGATTGTATTTGGAGATTACAGAAGAGGTTGCAATAAAAGGCTCTATTTGTTCCACCCGTTTAAGCTTTTTTAAAGCGCGCACAAGCGGGTAGGGGATAAGCAATAATGCGTAAAGCAGATGTCTGTCCTCGGCGGACAGCGGCCTAATGCTGTCATAATATTCGATCCATCGCAGCATGCGGTGCCCGCGCCACGGAAAATTGCGATGTAAAATGTGGCTTAAATCCGTCATTCGCGCTGAAATGGAACAGTTATCAAAATCTATCATATGAATTTGGCGCCTAGTATCCAGCATTAAATTAGGGTAATTATAATCGCCATGCACAAAGGCATTTTGCTTTAACTCACTAGACAGTGCCTTTTCACAATCCGCATGTTCGAGCTCGTTATCCGCTTGATCGCACAGTTCTATATATGGCATCATATCACCAACGTTCATGTGCTGCTCTAAACAACTGCGGCAATTGCTTATAGTATAAGGCAAGTGATCCATTCGCATTCTTGCCTGTGGAATTGAATCAGGGAAACCTTCTGCAAGGCGGTGAAACTTGGCAAGTCTTCTAATCGCTTTTCGGTAAGTTGTCCAATAGCCAAAATTGGGCGTTTTGCCGTGCACCCAATTCGTCAGTACATACCAATTATTGTTGAGTTCCATGCACCAAGTATCTTCAGTCGTTTTTTTCACACGGGGGCCATATTTGAATCCGGATTTCCGCAGATAAACCATTGCATTGGCGACAAAATTGGATTCGCTTTTACTTGTACTGAGAGCCTTCAAACAATAACTCCGTCCTTGAGCAGTAGTCAAACGATATACGTCTCTTACGGGAATGATCCTAGCCATTTTAATGCCGTAATGTGTGTAGACTTCGCTCTTTAAGGACATGCGGTATTCCCCCTTACTCATAGTCCTCTGGATCGGTTACTTTCGCCCACGCTTTAAGCCACTTTACAGCGGATAATCTGGCGCCCCAACATGCGGTCAGCACTTCAAACAGGTTCGAATCCTTTCCATAGATAATTTTTTCTGCGGAACTCCAAGCCTCTCTAGGCAAAAGAAACAAGGCGCTGATTAACTGTTTTTCGTCTGTGGTAAAGCTTGTTTTAGACTCGTAGCCATCCAAGAACGCTTCCATTTTACTTTTGTTGAACCCGCAAGTATTGGTCATTGCTTTTACAATTTCCATGTAAGGTGAACCTCTGCGCATTTGATCTAAGTCAATTAAAAACAGTTTATTAGAGGTACAGATCACATTGAAGCGGGTTACATCACCATGAATAATAGAAGAGTTCTCGTTCTTAATAAGTTTTTGAAGCTTTGAACTCTTCAGTGCTTGGAGGGCTTCTATTGCCAGTTCATTGCAGGCGGAACCGTTTCGTCGGAACCACTTTCCTGCCGTGGTGTTTAATGAAGCTAGCTTAGATAAACGTCCGCGAAAAATACGGTATTTTTTTTCGAGATCAAGAATATTTGATTGGATATACGTAGTGGATCGTTTTGGACTTTGTGTAGTTAAGTTATGCAGTTTAGCAAGAACACGTCCGAGCCGATAATAATCATTCATCTCATTATCCAATAAAGTGCCTTCAATCCAATCCTCGACATAGAAAAGCCTTTTTTTTCTTACCCAACCCTTACCTGAACGGGTGTAATGCCATTTAGGCACATGCGTAAATTCTTTTTTACGTAAAAAAGAAGACAGCCTAATGAGAGACTGTAAACGGGGTAATGTTCTTCTATATGGCTTAAGCAGCACATAGCCTCGGTCAGTCGTGATTCGATAGGCTACATTTGATTTATAATAGGAATGACAAGTGCGGATATGCTCTGTACGGTACCCATACTGCCGTATGATGGTTTGGATGAACATTTTGGAATATGCGTTCAACGGCAAGTTCCTCCCTCTCGGCCGGACAGGACTTTTATCCAAGCCAACCCATTTCTGTAATGTATGATCACATGGCTTTAACGGTGTAAATGAATACCTACGTAAAGCTTGAAATGGGTTAATATCAAGAGTGGGAGCATCAAATTATTGAGCGTACATGACTTCCTTTATGATGCGAATAAACGATTCAGCAGCTTTGGAGAGGTAACGTCCTTTACGATGGGCTATAACAAGAGTACGGGCAGGCCGACTGGCAATTCGCAAGTAGACCGGCGTTAATCCGCCTGCTGTTTTCCTGGAAATCAGAATGGGGACGAGCGCTATGCCCATGCCGGCAGCCACGAGCGACTGCACCGTTTCCATATTGCTGCTTTCGAAGGCGATACGCGGAGTGAAGCCTGCCTTTTGACATAGTTCAAGTGTGATCTGACGAAGGCCTTGCCCTTTTTTTAATGCGATGAAGGATTCATCCTTTAATTCATCAATAGAAATGAGCGGTGAGGACTCGCTAGCGTATTTGCGGACAAGCTCGTGATCCGGATGTACAGCGAGTACAATTTCCTCATCAAGAAGCGGATCCACGTCTAAAGTGTCTTCTTGGAGGGGCAGAGAAAGCAGGGAGATGTCCGTTCCGCCGGATGCCGTAAGTGCAGCTAGTGTGCCTGAAGTTTCCTCGACAAGAGCAATATCGATATTCGGAAAGGCAGCTCGAAAAACAGGCAGCACGAGGGGGAGGATCGTCGAGCCTGTAATAGGCATTGAGCCGACAATTAGCCTGCCTTTTTTCATTTGAGAGATATCTTCCATTTCCTGTTTCAATTGCTCTACCAAATCCAGAACGCGCTGCGCTTTATCTACGAAAAGAGAGCCGGCGTGTGTCAATTCAACAGAATTCGTCGTACGCTGAAACAGCAGCAATCCAATCTCCTTCTCCAGTTTAGAAAGCTGCTGGCTGAGAGAGGGTTGTGCAATGTGCAGTTTTTCGGCGGCGCGTGAGAAACTGCGTTCCTCGGCGATTTGAACGGCATATTGTAATTGTCTAAGCTCCATTTGGAACCACCTCTTTCATAGTTAATACCTATCAACCTTATAGATATTATATCTTGGAACAATGAAGAAAGAAATGTTAGGATGAATCTAAGCAAAAAAGCATTTCACGGATATCAAACATTGGGGTGAATTAGATGAGTAAGAAAACGATGTTCGAAAAAATTTGGGACAATCACGTCATTCATCAAGAAGAAGGCAAGCCAAGCGTTATTTATATCGACTTGCAGCTTGTACACGAGGTAACTTCTCCGCAAGCGTTCGAAGGATTAAGACTGAGCGGCCGTAAAGTGCGCCGTCCGGATTTGACATTTGCAACAATGGATCACAATGTACCAACGAAGGACCGTTTTAACATTACGGATCCGATTTCCAAGCAGCAGATTGACACTTTGTCTAAAAACTGTGCAGAATTCGGAGTTACTTTGTTCGACCTGGACAGTCTTGATCAAGGCGTTGTTCACGTTATGGGACCGGAGCTCGGATTAACTCATCCAGGCAAAACGATCGTCTGCGGCGACAGCCATACTTCCACGCACGGCGCGTTCGGCGCTCTCGCTTTCGGTATCGGAACAAGCGAAGTAGAGCACGTGCTTGCTACACAAACGCTTCAACAGTCTAAAGCCAAAACGTTGGAAGTGCGCATTGCCGGCAGCTTGAAAACCGGTGTAACCGCTAAAGATTTAATTCTTGGCGTGATCGCGAAATACGGAACGGACTTCGCAACAGGTTACGTAATCGAATATACAGGCGAAGCGATCCGAGGCTTGTCGATGGAAGAACGCATGACCGTATGCAATATGTCTATTGAAGCGGGAGCAAGAGCTGGCTTGATTGCGCCGGATGAGACGACATTTAACTACCTGCGTGGCCGTAAATATGTGCCGCAAGGCGCAGCGTTTGACGCAGCGGTTGAAGCGTGGAAGAAGCTGACAACAGATGCAGGTGCGAGCTATGATCTCGTTGTAGATTTCGATGCCGATTCTTTAATTCCGCAAGTGACCTGGGGTACGAGCCCGGGTATGGGAACAAGCATTACTTCGTTAGTTCCGGATCCGCAAAGCTTTCCAACCGAAAACGAGCGCAAAGCTTCAGAAAAAGCGCTTGAATATATGGGACTCACACCGGGAACGCCAATTACCGCTCTAGATGTAGACTATGTATTCATCGGTTCATGTACGAACGGCCGTATTGAGGATTTACGCGCGGCCGCTAAAGTAGCACAAGGCTACCAAGTATCCGGGAAGGTAACTGCCATTGTAGTTCCTGGCTCAGGACGCGTTAAAATTCAAGCGGAACAAGAAGGATTGGATAAAATATTTACCGAAGCAGGCTTTGAGTGGCGCGATGCGGGATGCTCGATGTGTTTGGCGATGAACCCTGACGTTCTCAGCCCTGGGCAGCGCTGCGCTTCGACATCGAACCGCAACTTTGAAGGACGTCAAGGCCGCGGCGGCAGAACGCATCTGGTGTCTCCGGCAATGGCAGCGGCAGCGGCCATCGAAGGACATTTCGTAGATGTCCGCGATTGGAAATTCAAAACCTATCAACAAGCTTAATCTAGCAAAGCGAGGAGAGAACGGACATGGAAGCATTCAAAGAACATACCGGTTTAGTAGGACCGGTCGATCGTGTTAATGTAGATACAGACGCGATTATCCCGAAACAATTCCTGAAAAGAATCGAGCGTACAGGATTTGGTCAATTCCTCTTTTTTGAATGGAGATTTGATCAGCAGGGTAATGTTATTCCTGAATTCAGCTTGAACCAACCACGTTATCAAGGCGCATCTGTCTTGATCTCAAGAGCTAACTTCGGCTGTGGATCGTCCCGTGAGCATGCGCCTTGGGCGATTCAGGATTACGGCTTTAAAGTGATCATCGCACCTTCATACGCTGATATTTTCTATAATAACTGCTTCAAGAACGGCATTCTGCCGATCAAACTATCAGAAGAGCAAGTAGAAGAGCTGTTTCAGCGCGCAGCGAAGCATACAGGTTACAAATTGCAAGTAAACTTAGAAGAGAAAGTGCTGACGGACGATTTCGGATTATCCATCACCTTTGATCTCGACGAGCATCGCAGACAATTTCTGCTTCAAGGATTAGACGATATCGGCTTGACGCTCCAACATGAACATTTAATTACCGCCTACGAACAACAGCACGCAGCGCGACTCGCTTACAAATAACTTATTGTATATACGCGAATCAATATGATCTCCACGCCTCTGATTAAAATTAGAGGCGTGGAGATTTTTTGTTTTCGACATGAGGATTCTGTTTACAGCTCACAATAATATTTATAAAAATTCGGTATTTGATATATATTTCCTCTTGTATCCCTTTGCTCTTCTTTTTTTGCTAGAGTATCAGCAACTTTTTCCAGTTAAAGACGTCTATTGTTAATACAGGTCAGTTGTCTAAGACTGTCTCTTTTTATCGAAAATTGTAAATTATCAAAAATGATTCCCGGGGTGCACAACATGAAATTTTGGTCCTTACTTTTTTCAGTTATGATGTTTGTTATGATCTCGCCTTCAATTACCCATGCCGCTGCTGCAGTTAAAGCTCCAGTGTCTGCTGTAAAAGCTCCTGCGGCTAAAGCTCCCGCACCTGCTGCTCCAAAACCGATCAGCTTAGAAATGGACGGTAAAGTTTTAGTACCGCGCGTTGCTCCGAAAATGATCAATAATGATACCATCGTTGTCCCGGTCAAAGTCATTTCGGAAGAAATCGGAGCTAAAGTAAATTGGGACTATAATTCGCAAACCGTAACAGTAAGTACGGATACAATCACTATTAAAATGATCATAAATAAAAAAGAAGCGTTTGTTAACGACAGTACGAAAGCAATGAGAGTGGCGCCTATTGTGGAAAATGGGACAACCTTAGTGCCTATAAGTTTCGTGATGGAAAATTTGGGCATTACCTATGAGTGGGAATATGCAACTCAAACGGTTCATATGCACGCACCTCCGAAGCAGCCCGTAGTGGACAAGCCTCCAGTAATAGAGAAAACAGGCGAACTGCAGCAGATCATTGTAGAAGGAGACAATGTTAAGCTTCAAACCAAAGATTTAGTAGAGCAGCCTGTTATTACAACACAGCGGAACCCTTACCGCATCGTGCTTACATTTGCGCATATGAAGCTTAGTGATGCGCTTAATAAGAGCCTGGTCAATGCGGAAGGGCTTCAGCCGGCAACGCATCCAACGATTGAAAAAATAAGATATTCGCTTTATGACACAAATCCTTCAACGGTTCGTGTCGTTCTGGACTTGAAGCTGACGTCTGATTATCGTATACTTCCGTCAATAGACCCGAATCAATTGCAACTGGAGGTGAAGGAGCGTCGGTTCAAAGTTGTGCTTGATGCCGGCCACGGCGGCAAGGACCCGGGTGCGAATTCGGTGATCGGCAGGCAGGAGAAAGAATTTACACTTGCAATGATGCTGAAATTGCAAAAATGGCTTTCAACTGACCCCAAGATTGAAGTATTAATGACACGTACTGACGATACATTCGTTGAGTTAAATGATCGTGTAGCGTTTGCAAATAATCAGAATGCCGATTTATTCTTATCCATTCATGGCAACAGCTATTTGAAATCGTCGAACGGTGTGGAAACCTATTATTATCGCGATGAGAGCCTGGATTTTGCCAATGCGATTCATGCTACAGCCGTCCAATCAACGGGTTTTGCTGATAGAAAAGTGCGGAACAATAATTTTAGGGTAATCACATATACCAATATGCCTGCAGTTCTCTTAGAAGTTGGATATTTGTCCAATCAGAGCGAAGCAACAACCATGTATAACGAGACGTTCCAAGACAAAGTTACAGCCAGCTTGGCGGATGCGATTCGCGTCTATCTGAAGCTGAAATGAGGAGATGTCGGCAATGAGAAAATCACAGGTTCAATCCATCGTGATTATTAGTGCGGCAGTTTGTATGCTGGCAGGCTGTGGAATGAAGAATCAACCGGCGTCGGTTATCGTTTCCGAGACTCCTAAGTCTGTTGTTATTGCTACGCCTACAGTGGCTACTCCAGCTCCAATGCTTCAAAGTGAAGTATCCGTCTATTTTAGCGACAACGATTTGAGCAAGCTCATAGAGAAAAAAATAAATGTTACATATGCAAAGCCTGAGCTTAAATATGAAGCTGCTTTTAACGCCCTCAAGAAAAGCGATGATCCCGCAGCCAACTCTTTGTTCGAGGGAGTCACATTCCGTTCCTTGGAACTTAAAGCGGACGGGCTGCATATGGATATCAGCATTGATCCTAATAAGCGTTTTGGAGCACCGGGCGAAGATTTATTTATTAAAGCCTTGCAGCAAACTGCTTTTCAGTTCCCTGAAGTTAAGGCGGTATTTGTGCTTGTTGATGGGAAACAAGTAGACAGCATCATGGGGCATGTTGAATTGAAGTTTCCAATGAATAGAGCTAAATAAGAGGGATATGTATGAATAAAGCGCAAGCCAGGCACATTTTGGATACGATTGGAGATCTGTTCCCGGATGCGCATTGTGAGTTAATACACGCCAATGCTTTCGAACTGACCCTTGCGGTCCTCTTATCTGCGCAATGTACGGATGAGACTGTGAATAAAGTAACGGCTTCGTTATTTCAAAAGTACCGCGAGCCGGCAGATTATCTTTCTGTCCCGCTGGAGGAACTTGAAAATGACATCCGCAGAATCGGTTTGTTCCGTAACAAAGCGAAAAACATTCAAAGCTTATGCCGGCTCCTGCTAGATACATATGACGGTGAAGTGCCAACTACACACGAAGAACTCGTAAAGCTTCCCGGTGTCGGTCGCAAAACGGCGAATGTCGTAATGTCGAATGCCTTTGGTGTGCCTGCCATAGCGGTGGATACTCATGTTGAGCGTGTGTCCAAACGTTTAGGGATGGCCAAAGAAAACGACTCCGTTCTTGAAGTGGAGAAGAAGCTTATGAAGCTTGTTCCCCGTGACGAATGGACGCAAACACATCATCGATTGATCTTTTTTGGCAGATATCATTGCAAGGCGCAAAATCCCCAGTGCGAGGTATGTCCGCTTGTCGATGTTTGCAGGGAAGGAAAAGCGAGAATGAAAATCGGGAAAACAAGGAAACCTACTAAAAAAATTACTTGAAGCTATGAAAAGGAAGGTACATGCTAAATGAAATGCATCGCGGTTTACACAAAGGATTTTGAAGTGTTCTCTGATATCTTAGAAGAAGTATTAAAATTGAAGCTTGCCGATCAAGAAGAAAAAGAAATAGAAGGTATTACAGTCAGCGATTCCGGAGAAGTGCCTGAGCATTATCTTGAGAAAATGAAAACTAAGCTTGACGTTGTCGTTATGAAAGTCAAGCATTCAGACATTACCATTCTTCAACACGGTGAAGTTTTTGAAATTCTCATTCCGAGCAACGATCCGGTAACCGTATCTTAATACCTTATTAAGCGCCTTCTGTGATGGGGGGCGTCTTTTTTTTGCATTGCATTCCTTGCTGTCCCGCATTACACTAAGTTTTAGGCATGTTAAGTAAGATAAAGAGAGCGTAAAGCACGGATAGGGAGAGCCATCATGTTAGATTTAATCGATCAAAATAAAACCTTAAAAATAAGTGTACTGAAACAATTACAGGATCTTTTAGTACAAGCTGGCGATGTAGAAAGAGCTGACAAATTTGAGCAGATCATCGGGAAAATGTCGAAGGGACAGCTTTTTTTCGCTTTTTGCGGACATTTCTCTGCAGGTAAATCCACGTTGATCAATAAGCTTTGCGGATATGACTTATTACCGTCAAGTCCGATTCCGACTAGTGCGAACATCGTAAGTATTGCCAATGGCGCTGCGGAGGCAAATGTCACACATCGAGTAAGCAGCGAGAACAATGGCCAAGTCCATAATGTCTCACTTAAGAACCTTGAGGCTTACTGCGTCAATGGTCAAGATATTGAATCGGTAGCTATTACCTACCCCATCCCATTCCTAGGGGAACATGCGGCTTTGCTGGATACGCCGGGGATTGACTCGACCGACGGTGCCCATCAGATGAGTACGGAATCAGCGCTGCATTTGGCGGATGTCGTTTTTTATGTCATGGATTACAATCATGTGCAATCGGAGACGAACTTTGCATTTACCAAAAAGGTTAAGGATTGGGGGAAACCTCTTTATTTAATCATTAATATGATCGATAAGCATAGGGAGCAAGAGCTTCCTTTTGAGCGATTTCGTGAAAGTGCATGGGAAGCATTCCGCAGTTGGGGAACTGAACCCGATGGTTTATTCTGTGTAACGATGAAAGAACCGCAGCATCCTTATAATGAATGGGCTCAGCTGAAACAGCTGCTTAACGATTTAGTAAGCTTAAACGGCATGCTAAGCGACTATGGCACTTCCGTTGCCACTCATCATTTGCTGCAAGAGCACGGTACATGGATGCGTGAGCAGCAGGCGGATGAAAGAACAGCTTTGCTTGATTTGCTTGACGGTTATATGTTCGATGAGTTGAATGAGCTTTATGACAACGCAAAAGAAAAGTTAGCGATCATAGAGCAAGCACCTGATAAGATGACGGCTGCTTTGCGGAGTGAAATGACTTCCATCATCGAAAATGCAAATATTACACCAGCGGCAACACGCGATTTGGCTCATGACTATTTACTTAGCCGCAAGCCTGGTTTTAAGGCGGGATTTCTGGCAGGAGCCGCTAAAACAAACGCAGAGATCGAAAAAAGATTAGGCAAGTTTTTTGCCGCTTTTCATGAGCAGGTGGAGGCTGGACTAGATCGACATCTGCGCAGCGCTCTTAAAGCCGGTTTGGAACAATATCATCTGCGGACTGCCGCATTAATCGATCTAATGGAGAATTGGAAGGTCGAGATTACGCCTGCTTGGTTGGCCGAACAAGTGAACGAGGGAGCGGTATTCGGCAATGAATATACACTCAATTTCAGCAAAACAGTTGCAGCTGAGATCAAGCAAAAGTATCGGCGCGCCGCTTTTGAGATCATCGAGGAGATGCTGCTTGAAGCACAGAGTCAAGCGCTCGGACAAGCAGGAATTAGCGAATCCGAATTGAAGCATCTGGATAAACAGCTGTTCAGCGCACAGCGAATCAGCGAGATGGAACTTCAAATAGAGCAGCATGTGAGCAATTTGTTTGAACTTACTGCACCACTAAAAGCGAAGCTGCCGCTTATGCCGCAAATCGCTTTGAAAGCTGATACCGTCCTGTCAGAAGATGTCGGAGCATCGAATCAACCATCATCGCTGCGTACAACTTCGATGGATACGATACTTTCAGCAGCTCATACGAATCTCGATCGGCCTAAGCTTGAAACTGTAGAAATTTCTAATGAAAGATCGGCCTCACCTTCTTCCGATTACGCTGCTTATTCCCAGCGTTCAGAACGAAAGATTCAACAATTGATTACTGCAAGCAGCGAGTTGGAAGAATTGCCCGCGATGAAGTCCATCGTTCGTTCGCTGCGCGAGAAAGCGGCTAAACTGCAAGAAAGAACATTCACAGTTGCCTTATTCGGCGCATTTAGCGCTGGCAAATCCTCCTTTACGAATGCGCTGCTCGGGCAGCGTGTACTGCCTGTTTCACCGAATCCAACTACGGCAGCGATTAATAAAATTGCTGCCCCTCGCGAGGGATGGCCGCATGGAACGGCTAAAGTCATGATGAAGCAAGCTCATCATGTCCTGCAAGACGTGCTGCAATCACTGGAGCTTCTTGGCAATCCGGCATCGGATATGAAAGAGGCAATACGAACGATTCGCACGCTCTCACCTGAGCATATTACAGCGCAGGGGAGATCGCTGTACAGCTTTCTAAAAGCGGTTGAGCGCGGGTGGGGAGAAGCGGAATCCAAGCTGGGTCAGGAGCTTCGCATAGAGCGGGGGGAATTTCAACGATATGTCGCGGAAGAATCACTTTCTTGCTTTGTCGAGTGGATCGAACTTTATGATGCCAACCCGCTGACTGAACAGGGCATTGTTTTTGTCGATACGCCTGGAGCAGATTCGATTAATGCACGGCATACGGGCGTTGCTTTTAACTATATTAAAAATGCCGATGCCATACTTTTCGTTACGTATTATAATCATGCCTTCTCGCAAGCTGATCGAGAGTTCTTACTGCAGCTTGGACGCGTGAAAGACAGCTTTGAGATGGATAAAATGTTCTTTATCGTCAATGCGGCCGATTTGGCAAGCAGCACTGAAGAGCTGAACGGTGTGCTGCATCATGTCGAAGCCAATTTGCTTCAGCACGGCATCCGATTCCCTAGAATGTTCCCGATATCCAGTCAACTTGCAATGGAAGCGAAGCTGAGCGGTGATGACAAGCTGCTTGATGCATCGGGCATACGGCCATTTGAGCTCGATTTCGGGCGATTTGCTTTTGAAGAATTGACCGATATGGCGCTCCATACGGCAGATCTGGAGCTTAAGCGTTCCGTACAAACGCTGGATCGATGGTTGGTCAGCGCGCAGGAAGGTGAAGCTGACCGCATTACGCGAATCGATAAATTGAAGGATGCCGTAGTTCATGCAAAAGCTCTGGTAGCTGCAAGTGCAGCGGAAGACTGGGCGCAGGAGCTGCATAAAGAAATCCGCGATTTGCTGTTCTATGTTAAACAGCGGACGATGTACCGCTTCGGTGAATGGTACGGCCTCGCTTTTAATCCTTCCTCTCTTAGGGGCGATGCGGGCGATGTTAAAGTACAGCTGCAGGCCGCATGGCATGATTTGGAGCGCTTGATTGCTTATACGCTTACGCAAGAAGTGCTGGCGACCTCACTGAGGATTGAGAACGCGCTGAACAAATATGGACGCAAACAATCGGAGGTATGGCAGCAGCAGCTGCAAGCCATTCTGGATGGATTTGAGTTTGGGGCTTTTGAACAAGAGAAATTTGATACGCCGGATGTTGAAGTGAATTTGTCGATTACAGGCATAACATTAAGAACGATCCAGTCGCATTTTAAGCATCCAAAACACTTTTTTGAAGGAGAAGGCAAAACTTCATTAAGAACAGAAATGGAACCGAAGGCGGCGGATAGTGTCTCGCACAACGTAGATGCTCAAATTGCCCTATTAGAATCGCACTATAGACCGCAATTAGACGCATTTCTTACACGGATGCGCGCTGACTATCATAATCGCATTGATGAGCATGCCCAAGGGTTGCTCGACGCGCTTGAAATGAAAATCGATCTTGCTCGGCTGCAGCAAAAAAGAGATCGAATCGGTCAACTTCTATAGTTTATCGAAAAAGTTTCGGAGCATGGCTCCGAAACTTTTTTAATGGCTACATTCGCTAAGGATTTGAATGATTTCCAAGCATACAGGTGATTATCGTTTAAAAATGCAATCATATCGGATTATATGGAGGAATATGCTGACTCGTTGAGATTGCCCGTGCCATTTCCTAGTGTTAACATGACACTCAGAGTTAAAAAAATTCAATAAAGTCCCAAAAATAGACCAGATGAACAGGAGGACAGGATGAGGATTTTTCACTATTTGAAACCGTACATTTGGCCGGAAAGAAGACTATTTATTGGATCGATTTCTTTTCTTGTTTTAACGACAGCACTCGGATTGGTGTATCCAAATTTACTGCGTTATCTAATCGATGATGTGATTGCCAAAGGAAATTATGATATTGTCCCGAGACTTGCGCTGGTAGTGATTTGCGTTTCAACTGTGAAGGGATTATTTCAATTTCTGCATGGTTTTATGGCAGGACGATTTGGGATTAATGTTATTTACAGGCTCCGAAATGCCTTGTATATAAAGCTGCAAACGCTCTCTTTTCCTTATTATGATCAAGCACGTACAGGCGAGCTAATGTCATTGCTGACTGCTGATTTGGAAGCATTTCGATTGTTTATCGCCTTCGGCTCAACGCAATTATTAAATGTTTTTCTGATGGTATTGTTTGGCGCGGGTGTCATGATGACGATTTCTTGGAAACTTACGCTCATTACTCTGGTAACGATGCCTTTCCTTGCTTACGCGGGAATTCGTTTTGAGAGCAAGGTCCGTCCAGCTTTCCGTGCTGTACGAAATTCCATGAGCGGCATGATTACAGCGGTTCAAGAGAATATTACCGGCGTGCGCACAGTCAAATCATTCGCTCGCGAGCCATATGAAGTAGAGAAATTCATGATTCGCAGCGAATCGTACCGAACGACAAATATCATGACAGCCGGGATCTGGGCATCCTATTTTCCGCTTATGGAGTTTGTCGCTAATATCAGTGTTGTGCTGCTGCTTGGCGTTGGCGGCTATATGGTTATTCAAGAGAGCCTAACAACAGGCGAGCTGGTAGCCTTTTTCAGCATGATTTGGTATATCATCGGCCCCATATGGGGTATTGGCTTTCATATTAACAACTATACGCAATCAATGGCATCCGGCGAGAAAATCGTTGAACTGCTGAACCATTACATACATGTAAAAGATAGCCCGGACGCAAAGCCGCTGGTGCAAAATGAAGTTCAAGGACATGTGCGTTTTGAACACGTGACTTTTGCTTACGGAGAAAACTTGCCCGCCTTGCATGATATAGAGATCGATGCCCAGGCTGGTTCGGTCATTGGCATTTTAGGAGGCACAGGCTCGGGTAAAACAACGTTAATCAACCTGCTTATGCGAGCTTATAATGTCAAAGAAGGACGCATTACCCTAGATGGTCAAGATATTCGCTATGTAACGATAAACAGCTTGCGCAAGCAGATTGCAACTGTTTTTCAAGAAACATTCCTGTTCTCCTCATCTATTCGCAACAACATTTCCTATGGGAATGAGCATATAACTATGGAGGAAATTGAGAGGGCGGCTAAACTGGCAAAGGCGCATGATTTCATCTGCGAGATGCCGCTTGGTTACGATACAGTAGTTGGGGAACGGGGAATGGGATTATCCGGGGGGCAAAAGCAGAGGATTGCCATAGCGCGAGCGCTTCTTATGAATCCGAAAATTCTAATATTGGATGATGCTACAAGTGCAGTGGATATGGAAACCGAGCAGGAGATACAAGCTGGATTTAGAGAGCTGATGAAGGGCCGGACAACATTCATCATCGCACACCGTATTTCTTCGCTGCGCAATGCTAATGAAATCATAGTGCTGGAACAGGGCCGAATTGTGCAGCGCGGCACTCATGAGCAATTGCTCAACATGCAGGGGCCTTATGCCGATACCTACCGCATTCAGTACGCGGATGGCTTGGAAATCGCCTCTCATGCAAGCCATAATGACTTAGAGAGAGGAGGCGCATCCATTGAGCGAAGTCAAAGACTCTAAATTGAAGGGCCGGTTTCAATACAGCGATGACGAATTGCTGGAGCAGCCATTCGATTGGAAGCAAGTGCGCAGGCTGGCTGGATATATGAAGCCATACCGTAAGCAGATCATACCGATTATTGTCGCTATGATGCTGGTAGGCGCGATCACGAAACTAACAGTGCCGCTCATCATTTCTCATACAATCGATCATGCTTTAGTGAAGGGCAGCGGCAATGTTTTACTATGGATGAGCCTTTCCATGTTCGGCGTGTATTTGATTCAGTGGATAGCCAATGCATTTCGGATCCGATATACGAATCATATTGGACAGCGTGTTATTTATGACCTGCGCTTCGATTTATTCAGTCACATTCAGCAGCTGTCTTTTCGTTTTTTTGATAAAAGGCCGGCAGGTTCTGTACTTGTCCGAGTAACGAATTATGTCAATTCGCTGCAGGATTTGTTTACGAACGGTGTAGTCAACCTCATGATGGACTGCGTTCAGCTGCTTGGCATCATCGTTATTTTATTATCGATTAATGTAAAACTTGGTCTTGCCATCATCGTCACCGTACCTATCATGTTTGTAGTCTCGGGTAAGCTGCGCCGCAGCATCCGACATGCTTGGCAGGATGTGCAGGTCAAGCAGTCGCGCATAAACGCCCATCTGAATGAAAGTATTCAGGGTATCAAAGTCACGCAAGCCTATACGCAGGAACAAGAAAACATCGCTTTTTTTGATGGCATGAATCGTTCAACGCGGAAATCCTGGAGACGCGCTTCCATGATGAATCAAAGCTTTGGTCCGATTATTGATGTGACTGGCGCAATCGGGTACTGTGTTCTGTTCTGGTATGGCGCTCATCTCATTCAAGGTAAAGAGATCTCTATCGGCATGCTGGTTGCCTTCGCGAGCTATATCGGTTACTTTTGGGAGCCAATAACGCGCATGGGCCAAATGTATTCGCAGCTGCTTGTTGCGATGGCTTCCGCAGAAAGGATCTTCGAGTTTATGGATGAACAGCCGAATGTAGCCGAGTCTGCAAACGCCATTGAGCTGCCGCCTCTTCGGGGAACTGTTAAGTTTGACCATGTTATTTTTGGTTATGAGGCGGATCGTCCGGCGCTAAAAGGCATCTCAATGGACGTGCAGCCAGGCCAGTCCATCGCACTGGTTGGCCATACCGGCTCAGGAAAAAGCACGATTATGAATCTGCTCTGCAGATTCTATGATACCGAGCAAGGTCGGATACTCATAGACGGAATTGACGTTAAAGACGTTACCATTCAAAGCTTGCGTTCACAGATCGGCATCGTGATGCAGGATACATTTATTTTCTCAGGCACGATTCGGGATAATATCCGTTTTGGCAGGCTGGATGCAACAAACGATGAAATTGAACAAGCTGCGAAAGCCGTTAACGCGCATGAGTTCATTGTCTCTTTACCGAAGGGCTATGATACGGAAGTGCAGGAGCGAGGCAGCGTGCTTTCGATGGGACAGCGGCAGCTTTTATCGTTTGCCAGAGCGCTGCTTGCCAATCCGCGTATTCTGATCTTAGATGAAGCTACAGCCAGCATTGATACCGAGACAGAACTCAAAATTCAAGGTGCGCTTAAGACGCTGCTTGCCGGCCGCACCTCGTTTATCGTCGCTCATCGCTTATCTACGATTCGCCATGCTGATCGCATATTCGTATTAGATCATGGTGAAATCAAAGAAAGCGGCAATCACGAAGAACTGATGCAGAAGAAAGCCATTTATTACGGTCTGATTCAAGCGCAATATC
This sequence comes from Cronartium ribicola 11-2, assembly GCA_000500245.1. Taxonomy (NCBI): domain Eukaryota; kingdom Fungi; phylum Basidiomycota; class Pucciniomycetes; order Pucciniales; family Coleosporiaceae; genus Cronartium; species Cronartium ribicola. The sequence continues at coordinate 156,530 of AWVX01048674.1, forward strand.
GTTTTTTAAGTGATGTAGGATAAGAGTAACACAATTAATCATTAGCTATTTGAACGAAGCCATCCAGATTGTCTGGGTGGCTTTTTGTTGAGGCTTATTTGCAAAAAAAAGCCGGAAGTCTTACTCTTAATGTTAATAGTATCTTTTAACGTAATGTTAGAAAGTAGGGACTGATAAATGAAATCGTCGCGAATTGCAGGTTCCGTGATCGGAATTACAGCTGTTTTGATAACCATTTTGTTCGTAAGCGGCTTTGTCTATGCCTTTAAACAAATTATTTTACCGCCTTCCTTAACCGCATCAAATACCGCTGTATCACCTGAATCTACACCAGGAATAGCATCAGAAGGGATTAGGATCGTTGCCTTAGGTGACTCTTTGACAGCAGGAACAGGCGATTTAACCGGTAAAGGCTACGTCCAGCGGGTGCGGGAAAAATTGCAATCACAAACAGGCAGACCAGTTTTCATACATAATAACTTAGCCATCCCGGGCGATCTGACGGATGGATTGCTGCAAAAATTAAAGCAAAAAACAGTTCTCGATGCTGTAAAAGAAGCCAACTTAATTTTGCTGACGATTGGCGGAAACGATATCAATAATGGCGTGCTTTCACCTGAAACGGAACAGTTTGATTGGAGCAAGGGTGAGGCTAATGTGGCTCCTGCGCTTAAAAATTTAAACCTTATCCTAAGCGCGATACACCAAGCTAATCCAAATGCTGAAGTGCTTTATGTTGGTTTATACCATCCCTATTTAGATAAAGACAAGGACAAGCAAGGAACAACTGTGCTTCAAAAATTCAATAACGGCGCTTTTGAAATCATAAATTCTTTTAAAAATATGACGTTTGTGCCAACTTACGATTTATTTGAGCGGGATGGACTTAAATATTTATATTCGGATCATTTTCATCCCAACCAGGACGGCTATGAGCGAATTGCAGATAGGATTGTTCAAATATTGAAATAACGAAATAGTTGTTCAGATCCACGCAACGTTAACTGTGTCCGAAAAGGAGGAACTCTCGTGCCAGAACAGTCGAATGTCATCTTATCCGTTAATAACGTAAAGAAAAGTATTGGTGCCAAAGAAATTATTAAAGGGATTTCCTTTGACGTATATGCCGGGGAAATATTCGGGTTTCTTGGACCCAACGGCTCCGGCAAAACAACGACCATTCGAATGCTTGTCGATCTGATAAGACCCACAGAAGGAAGCATCACCATATGCGGCTACGATATACATTCCCATCATAACGAAGCGCTCAGCCAAGTCGGCTGCATTGTTGAGAACCCGGAATTATACCCCTATTTAACAGGTTGGGAAAATCTTGAGCATTTTGCCCGCATGCTGCAGGGAGTGGGTGCTGACCGGATACGTGAAGTCGTAGACATCGTTGGGATGAACCAGCGCATTCACGATAAAGTTAAGACCTATTCGCTGGGTATGCGGCAGCGGCTCGGTATCGCGCAAGCCTTGTTAGGCCGTCCAAAGCTATTGATCTTGGATGAACCGACAAACGGACTAGATCCGCAAGGCATAAAGGAAATGCGGGAGTTTATTAAACAGTTGGCTGCAGGCGGCCTAAGCTTATTCGTATCCAGCCATCTGCTTAGCGAAATTCAGCAAATGTGCGATCGCGTTGCGATTATCTCACATGGTAAGGTGATGCAGGTTGGCAAGGTGGAGGAGCTAATCGCCCAAGCTGGCAGTACAGTAGTCTGGTCATTAACGCCGCTGGAGAAAGCAAGGGAGATACTTGAAGCCAATGCGGGAGTCCAACTGATTAGTAAGGAAAATCCTCCGAAATTGCGTGAGGGCCAATCGTGGAAGGCTCCGACCAAATTTACAACGCAAATGGACCTAGATCATATTCCAGAAATCAATCGCCAGCTTGTCTTAGCAGGTGTTCAGATTTATGGGGTTGAAATTCACAATCCAACCTTGGAGGACTTATTCTTAAGCGTGACGGAGGGTGAGAAAATTGAATAATTTGTTTGGACTCGTTAAGAACGAATGTATCAAAATGATCAAAAAGAAACGCTTTTATGTCGTCGTCCTCATCTTACTGGCACTTATCCCTATGTTTACATACGCACAAATGCGGGTCGCTCAAAACACCCAGAAGCAGTTCGGTACAACAGATTGGCGCGTCACCACGAGGCAAGAAGTGTCCGACATGACCAGAAGGATGAACTCACCCCGTATGACCGAAGAGATTAAACGTTATATTCAAGTGCAAATTCAAATTAAAAATTATTATTTGGATAAAGATATTGATCCTACATCGCCTGATGGCGTTACTTTTACACGTAAATTTGCTGAAAGCGCCATCTCTCTTTTTATACCGTTAATCGTTATGGTCATTTCAGCGGACATTGTTTCCTCCGAGCATTCGACAGGAACTATAAAATTATTGTTGACAAGACCGGTCAAGCGTTGGAAAATTCTGTTGAGCAAATTGATTACTTTAGTGCTGTTCAATTCACTGGTTGTGATCACAATGGGTGGACTATGTTATTTGATTGCAGGATCTGTCTTTGGCTTTGGAGGCTGGGGATTGCCGCAATTTATCGGTTTCAATTCCAGCTTGAACGACGTGGATTTCTCACATGTGCGGCCTGTCAGCCAAGCGTTGTATTTATGGATGGAATTTGGTCTCGTTTGGTTTACCGGACTGGCCGTAGCGATCCTTTCAATGATGCTTTCTGTACTGGTTCGCTCCACGGCGGCAGGAATGGGCATTATGCTTGCCGTATTAATATCGGGTACAATTCTTTCGAATATGGTATCATCGTGGGAGTCAGCCAAATACTTGTTCATGGTTAACCTCAGGTTAACGGATTATTTAAGCGGTTCTCTGCCCCCCATACAAGGAATGACCTTAGGTTTCTCCTTGACCGTGTTGTCGATATGGACGATTTTTTCACTTTTTGTATCATTTACTGTATTTACGCGCAAGGATATACTTAATTAACGACATTTTATATTCTTACGATTCCCATACTTACATAACTTTTAGGAGGTCCTCATGACCGATCAGCTAGACTTTTTCGAAGTAAGTCCGCAACCAAGCGCGCTTGCTGGCAATAATCCTCTCTCGGATTATAACGCTGATGATATTCAAGTACTCGAGGGACTCACGGCTGTCCGCAAAAGACCGGGTATGTACATCGGCAGCACAAGCGCATCGGGCTTGCATCATTTGCTGTGGGAAATTGTCGATAATGCGGTAGACGAGCACTTGGCCAAACATTGCTCCAAAATCGCTGTTACCATCCATAAGGATCATTCTATAACTGTTCATGATAATGGACGCGGCATCCCGACCGGCATGCACAAAACAGGTATACCGACGCCGCAGGTCGTTTTTACGATTCTCCATGCAGGCGGTAAATTTGGCGGCGGGGGATATAAGAAATCAGGCGGTTTACACGGCGTTGGCGCTTCTGTAACCAATGCCTTGTCCGAATGGCTTGAAGTGGAAATATTCCGCGACGGCAAAATACATAAGCAGCGCTTTGAATTTTGGGTTGACGACAGCGGTAAAGAGCATGTCGGCGAGCCGGTAACCGGATTAGAGGTCATCGGCAACACGAATCGCACAGGCACGAAGGTCACATTTAAACCGGACAAACGTGTATTCCATGCAGGCATTGCCGTTAGCTACGATACACTCTCGGAAAGGCTGCAGGAGATTGCTTTTCTGAACTCAGGCCTTGAAATCGTAGTTAAAGACGAACGCAGCGATAAAACGGATACTTTTCTATATGCAGGCGGCGCCAGCGAATTTGTAGCCTTTCTGAACGAAGACAAGACGGTGCTTCATGAAGTGATCCATTTTGCCTCGGAAAAAGACGACATCGAAGTGGAAGTAGCGATGCAGTATAACGACGGTTATACGGAAACCATCGCATCCTTCGTGAACTCCATTCCGACGCGCGGCGGCGGTACGCATGAAACGGGTTTTAAAACAGCGTACACACGTGTGATGAATGAGTATGCCCGTAAAGCAGCAATCTTGAAAGAAAAAGATAAAAATCTCGACGGCACGGATCTGCGCGAAGGCATGATGGCGGTCATTAATATCAAAATGGGCGAAGTCGAATTTGTAGGCCAGACGAAGGACCAGTTGGGCAGCGCTTCGGCTCGCAGCGTTGTGGACGCGGTTGTAACTGACAAAATGTCGGTTTTTCTCGAGGAAAACCCACAAGTTGCGCAAATGATGCTGAAAAAAGCCGTACAAGCCTCCAGAGCTCGCGAAGCAGCGCGCAAGGCCAGGGAAGAAATCCGCAGCGGCAAAAAGGGCAAGAGCGAGAGCTCCAACCTGAACGGCAAGCTGACGCCGGCGCAGTCAAAGGATTACACGAAGAACGAACTGTTTATCGTGGAAGGGGACTCAGCGGGAGGTTCTGCTAAGCAAGGGCGCGATTCCAAGCATCAAGCCATATTGCCGCTCAAAGGAAAACCGATGAATCCCGAAAAAGCCAAGCTGTTCGACATTATGAAAAATGAAGAATATAAAGCGATTATCTCGGCAATTGGCGCGGGTGTAGGTTCAGAGTTCGACGCGGAAGAGAGCAACTATAACAAAATCATTATTATGACGGATGCGGATACGGACGGCGCTCACATTCAAGTGCTGCTGCTGACGTTCTTTTACCGCTATATGAAGCCGCTAATTGACTCAGGCAAAGTGTTTATCGCACAGCCGCCGCTCTATAAGGTGACGAAGAAGGCTGGCAAAGCAAGCTCCGTCAATTATGCTTGGACCGATGAACAGCTGAATAAGCTAACCAAAGAAATCGGCAAAAACATTGAGCTTCAGCGCTATAAAGGACTTGGCGAGATGAATCCCGACCAGCTGTGGGAAACGACGATGAATCCGGAATCCCGTACGCTGCTGCAGGTACAGATTGAAGATGCAGCCAAAGCGGAGCGCCGTGTGTCTACACTGATGGGCGACAAGGTGGATCCGCGCAAACGTTGGATCATCGAAAATGTCGATTTTACCGAGTTCGAATTATAATTGCAGTGGATTGATATGAACATGAGGTGAATGGGATTGAGCATGTTGGAAAAGTTTTTACCGGCTTACCTAGAAGAAATCGTCGGAGACCGATTCGGCCGATATTCCAAATATATTATTCAAGATCGCGCTATTCCTGATGTTCGTGATGGTCTGAAGCCTGTTCAACGGCGCATTCTTTACGCTATGTACGACGCTGGCAACACACCGGACAAGATTTACCGCAAATCCGCCAAAACCGTCGGGGATGTCATGGGTAATTACCATCCGCACGGCGATTCCTCCATTTACGAGGGTATGGTTCGGATGGCGCAGCCATGGAAAATGGGCCACGTCTTAATCGACGGTCACGGGAACTGGGGTTCCTTGGACGACGATCCAGCCGCAGCGATGCGGTATACCGAAGCACGCTTGTCCGAGATTGCAATTGAGCTGCTGCGTGATATCGACAAACGAACCGTTGTATTCAAAGATAACTTCGACAATACGACCAAAGAACCGGTTGTGCTTCCGTCCCGTTATCCGAATCTGCTCGTTAATGGCGTCAGCGGCATTTCCTCGGGTTTTGCAACCGAGATTCCCGCTCACAATCTGCGAGAAGTTATAGATGCCTGTATCCAGGTGATGGACGTGCCTGAAACGACAATCGAGGGCATTATGAGTATCGTGCACGGCCCTGATTTCCCGACCGGCGGTATCATTATGGGCGAAGAGGGCATTCGCGAAGCTTACCAAACAGGTAAAGGCCGCATCTACATTCGTTCAAAAACGGCTATCGAAGACATGCGCGGAGGCAAGCAGCAAATCGTCATCACTGAAATTCCATACGGCGTGGTGAAGTCGCGGTTAGTTACGGCGATGGAAAACATTCGTTTGGAGAAAAAAGTCGAAGGCGTAGCAGAAGTAAGAGACGATAGCGGACGCGATGGCCTTCGTATTGTGATCGAGCTTAAGAAAGATGCGGATGCCGGCGGTATTCTCGCCTATATGCTTAAGAAAACTGACTTGCAAATTACATATAACTTCAATATGGTCGCGATTGTGAATAAAACACCGCAGCAATTAGGCATTAAGCCTATTTTAGATGCGTATATTGCCCATCAAAAAGAAGTTGTAACCTTCCGTACACAATATGATTTGGAAAAAGCGGAAGCGCGTGCGCATGTGCTCGAAGGATTAGTTAAGGCGCTTAATATTCTTGACGATGTAATAGCTACTATCAAGGCGTCAAAAAATCGTCTGGATGCGCAAAATAATCTCGTCGACAAATACGCTTTCACAGAACGCCAAGCGGACGCCATTTTAACCTTACAGCTGTATCGCTTAACGAATCTTGAGATCACCTCTTTGGAAAAAGAACTCAAAGAAGTGCAAAAATTGATCGCTCATTTGCAATCCATTCTGAACAGCCCCAAAAAGCTGATCGGAGTCATCAAAGAAGAGATGCTGGATATTCGCAATAAATTCGGCGTAGACCGCAGATCGGTCATCCAAAGCGAGGTTGAGGAGCTTAAGGTAAACCTGGAAGTGATGGTTACGCCGGAGGATGTGTTCGTTACGTTATCCAATGAAGGCTATATTAAGCGTACAAGTATGCTTTCTTATACCCGTTCCGGCAGCGAATTAGATGGCACTGGACTGAAGGAAGGCGACTTTCTTAAGCAGCTGCTCAGCGTAAATACGATAGAAAGTCTGCTTATCTTTACGGAAAAAGGGCAGTACTACAACTTACCCGTTCATCAAATTCCTGAATACAAATGGAAGGAAACGGGTACGGCGATTGTTAACGTAATTCCAATTGCTAAGGATGATCGAATTGTCAGCATCATTCCGATCAAAGACTTCCAATTACCGGATAAAACACTGGTATTCGTTACGAGACGCGGTCAAGTAAAACGTACCGAGCTTAAGGAATACTATACGAATCGTTCGATCGCCATCGTTGCTTGTAAGGTAGCGGAAGGTGATGCGATCGTAAAAGTGCATCTGAGCGATAATACGAAAGAAATTTTGTTGATTTCGAAGAATGGGATGAGCATTCGTTTCCGCGAGGAAGAAGTAAACCCTATGGGACGAGCGGCTGCAGGCGTAAGAGGCATTCAGCTGAAGGAAGATGATGCAGTCGTTGCTGCGGAATGGATTTACGGAGATGAAGGCGAAGTGTTGGTCATATCTGATGCTGGCTATGCAAAACGCTCGCTGGTCGTTGATTATCCTATTCAAGGACGAGGCGGGAAGGGAATCGTTACCTTCGAGTTCAAAGAAGGGAAACGTGTAAAGCCAAACGGCTTAAAGCTAATTTCAACTTTTATTGTTAAACAGGATTATGAAATTACGGCTGTGCTTAGCAATGGGGATAAAATACGTTTTTCCACAGAAAAAACGCCGCTTGAGGATCGTAAATCGATTGGCAAGCAGTTGATTCCTGTCACGAAAACAGATCAAATTCTCGATGTAATACGCTATCCGCAAGCACAAAGCTTAACCTAATTAGAATAGAAGCTAGCAGGTGTGCTATCAATCATAACTGTAATATGGGGGATCTATTTTTTCGAGCACCTCCACAAACATTTCCAATATGACCCACAGTGGAACAGCTTCATCTAAAGAATGCTCCCACTGCGGGTCTTTTATTATTCCGTGACGAGTCGCTTTCTTGAATAATTCTTCTTTCCAAGCTTCCATAGGGCATGACCCCTTTACGATATATTTACCTACGTTAATAATGTATGTGGTAATCCATCAAAAGGTTAGCTATAATATAAATAGCATATTATGGAAGCGCTATAACTCTCAGGAATCCGATGTTGAAAGAGGAGAGATTGCGATGTATTCAACGGAGTTTGCCAAGCTGTGGTTAAAGTTTTCTAAAGAATTTAAGACGCGCATGGAAACGGGACTATCGCCTTCTTTAACCGAAGGGCAGCTGCACGTATTGGAGCTGCTTAATAGTCATGATCCGATGAAGCCATCGGATTTAATTGATCATTTGTCAACCACGCCTGCAGCGGTAACAACTTTGCTGGATCGGATGGAAAAGAACGAATTGATCGTTAGGGAACGGGATGCGAAGGATCGGCGCATTGTGTGGATTGTTATGACAGAAAAGGGAAAAGCGGAATGTGCGAGAGGCGTTGAGGTAAGAGAGCAGCTGTTGAATACGTACTTAAACCGTATCTCTGCACACAATCAACAGCTGCTGGTTTATTTACTCGGGAAGGTTGCGAATTAGCTCAGTCCAGCCTTTCCAAGGCAGCTCTTCCGGCGGACATGAACGGAAACGTATGATTTCTTTGTTAATCGGATGCTCAAAGCTCAATAGTGTACTCCATAATGCGAGCTGTTGGCCGCGTTCGTTCACGCTGGCGCCGTACCGTTGATCGCCATAAAGCGGATGGCCGATGGCAGCAAGCTGTACGCGTATTTGATGAGGCCTGCCTGTGTGTAGCTGGACTGCAACAAGCGCCAGACCATCTCGGTTATCTAATACGGAATAATCCAAAATCGCTTCCTTAGCACCTAAGATGTGGGAACCAACAACTGAAACGGTATTCGTTGATGCGTCCTTTAACAAATGATGCTGCAGCGTAGCTTGGTTACGTTCCGGCAAGCCTCTAACAACGGCTGTGTAAGTTTTGGATAAGCTTCTAGTCCGAATCGCATCGGATAAACGGGAAGCGGCCTTCGAGGTTTTGGCGAATACCATCACACCGCCTACAGGCCGATCGAGACGCTGGACAAGGCCTAAGTAGACATTGCCTGGCTTAGCGTATCTTTCTTTTAAGTCATCTTTAAGCGCTGTCAGCAGATCTAAATCTCGCGAATCATCGGCCTGCGAAGGCATATTCGGAGGTTTCACAACGACTAGCACATGATTGTCTTCATATAATACCGGAATACGGGCTTCACCCGCATATAAGAGAACCTCGCCCACAACTTAAGCCTCCCAGCGACCAAGAATGCCGCAAGGCAGCGTAAGTCCTGAAGCTGTAATCGGAAGGCCAATTTCACCGCTAGAGATACTACCTCCAAATTTACGCTGCAAGCCTAAGGTAAGGATGTTATGCAGGACAGTTGAAGAAATGCCTGTTGTATAACTATTTACAAGAAGAAACAAAGGCTTGTCCGATAAAATGCTCTTACATGTCTCCAAGAATGGGAACAAATCCGTTTCAAGCTTCCAGGTTTCACCGTTTGGTCCGCGTCCATAGGATGGAGGATCCATGATGATCGCGTCATATTTGCTTCCGCGGCGCTGTTCGCGCTGAACAAATTTAAACACGTCGTCCGTAATGAACCGGACCGGCCTTGATCCAAGACCCGATAATTGCAAATTATCTTTGGCCCACTGCACGACACCCTTCGATGCATCCACGTGGCACACTTCAGCACCCGCACTTGCACAAGCTACCGTTGCACCTCCGGTATAGGCGAATAGATTTAATACCTTGATCGGACGACCCGCTTCAGCAATTTTGTCCATCATCCAGCGCCAATTGGCTGCCTGTTCCGGAAATAAGCCCGTATGTTTAAACCCTGTCGGTTTAATATGAAAAGCAAGTTCACCATATCGAATCGTCCAGCGCTCAGGCAGATCCTTACGAAATTCCCAACTACCTCCGCCGCTTGAACTGCGATGGTAACGACCGTCCGCTTCTTTCCATTGACGGCTTTCTTTTTCAAGAGGCCATATAATTTGCGGATCAGGCCTGCGCAGCACATAGCTGCCCCAGCGTTCCAGCTTTTCGCCTTCTCCTGTATCGAGTACTTCGTATTCTTCCCAATCTTGCGCAATATACATATATACGACCCATCCTTAGCAGTGTGTGTTAAAGCATTCATTAATTGTACAACACCATCTTGGTAATTTCCAATGATCTTCACAAGCCATTCAGATAATTGGAAAGGAATTTACTAGTTTATGTAGTATTCTTTATGAAAGAAGAATAAATAGAGAGAGGGGCGTTCAACTATGGGGAACAGCAGCTTCAATAGGAACGATATTTTTTTGTTCCATGAAGGAACGCTCTATGAAAGCTATCGGATGATGGGCGCGCATTTGTGCAGTAGCGATGGCTCGAAAGGAGCCCGTTTTACGGTTTGGGCGCCTCATGCGCGTGATGTATACGTTCTCGGGGATTTCAATCGTTGGAATCGTGACGGCGCAATGATGGAGAGGTTAAACAATGAAGGCATTTGGACGATTTTTGTACCTGGCGCAAGTGATGGGGATTACTACAAATACGAGATTGTAGCTGCGGACGGACGAAGTATTTTTAAAGCGGACCCCTATGCGTATTATTCCGAGATAAGGCCGGGAACCGCTTCACGCATTGCTGATTTGAAGGGCTATAAGTGGTATGACGGTGAATGGATGGCTGCAAAAGAAGAACGCTCTCCTTTTAACGAAGCTATGTTAATCTATGAAGTACATCTGGGCACTTGGAAGAAGAAAGAGCGTCACAACTTAGATGCCTTTTACACGTATCGTGAACTGGCCGACGAGCTTGTCGATTATGTTACTGAGATGGGTTACACCCACATTGAACTCATGCCGCTTGCCGAGCATCCATTCGACCGTTCATGGGGGTATCAGGCAACAGGGTATTATTCGGTGACAAGCCGTTTCGGAACACCCAAAGATTTCATGTATTTTGTGGATTGCTGTCATCGGAAGGGCCTTGGCGTCATTATGGATTGGGTTCCCGGACATTTTTGTAAAGATGACCATGGACTTCGTCAATTTGACGGTCAGCCCCTGTACGAATATGAAGATCCTCGAAAAGCTGAAAAAGTCGAATGGGGCACATTAACGTTCGATTTCGGCAAACCGGAAGTTCGCAGCTTTTTGATCTCGAATGCCTTATTTTGGATGGATGTGTATCACATCGACGGCATCCGGGTAGATGCTGTTGCCAGTATGCTGTACCTCAATATGGGCAAACCGCATGACATGCATATTACGAATGACTATGGCGGCAATGACGATCCCTATGCAATCTCCATGCTTAAACAGCTAAACAAGGCAGTATTTCAGTATTATCCGCGCGCTTTAATGATGGCGGAAGACTCCTCAGATTGGCCTCTGGTAACCGCTCCTGTTCATGACGGGGGACTCGGATTCAATTATAAGTGGAACATGGGCTGGATGAATGACATGCTTCGTTATATGAAGATGGACTCTATTCACAGGCAATGGCATCACAACCTCATCACGTTCTCATTCATGTATACTTTTTCTGAAAATTATGTGCTCCCGCTTTCACACGATGAAGTCGTTCACGGCAAAAGATCGCTTATGCATAAAATGCCCGGTGACTATTGGCAAAAATTTGGAAACTTACGTGTTTTTTATGGTTATCACATGGGACATCCCGGCAAAAAGCTGCTGTTCATGGGCGGTGAATTTGGACAATTTGACGAGTGGAAGGATCTCGAAGAATTGGATTGGTTCCTGTTGGACTATGAATCGCATAGTCAGACGCATCGTTATGTGAAAAGTCTGAATTGGTTTTATCGTAAAGAGCCGGCGCTATGGGAGCTTGATCACAGCCCAGACGGGTTCAAGTGGATCAATCCGCACGATAACTCGCAAAGTATTGTAGTTTTTGAACGAAAGGGCAGGAAGAGAGATGACGATCTGATCGTCATCTGCAATTTTACACCGGTCGTTCACGGAGATTATCGCATCGGAGTTCCCCAATCGGGCACCTATGAAGAAGTGTTCAACAGCGACCTTGCCGAATATGGGGGTTCCGGACTTTCTAATAAGGAAGCTCTGATTAGTGTACCTAAAGAGTGGCATAGCCTGACCGATAGTTTGTCGCTTATGGTTCCGCCGCTGGCAACCATTTTCTTGAAACGCCAAATAAATTTAGATCAAGATTAGAGCGAAGGGAGTCATGAGCATGCGGGAAAAAGAATGCGTGGCGATGCTGCTGGCTGGTGGGGAAGGAAGAAGGCTCGGCGCACTCACGAACAATTTGGCGAAACCTGCCGTTCATTTTGGAGGCAAATACCGGATTATCGACTTTACGCTCAGCAATTGCACGAACTCGGGAATTGATACGGTTGGGGTGCTGACCCAATATCAACCGCTGGTGCTGAATACGTATATTGGGATCGGGGCGCCTTGGGATTTGGACCGTAAGCATGGAGGCGTGACAGTGCTTCCGCCATTTGTAGAGCAAGGCGGGGGAGATTGGTATAAAGGAACGGCTAATGCCATTTATCGCAATATTGGTTTTATCGAGCAGTACAATCCAGAATATGTGCTGGTTATCTCAGGCGACCATATTTACAAAATGGACTATGACTTAATGCTTGATTTCCATAAAAGCAAAGAAGCGGACGCCACGATAGCTGTGATCGAAGTAAAGTGGGAGGAAACAAGCCGCTTCGGTATTATGAGCGTCGATGATCAGAATGCTATTACCCAATTTGCCGAAAAACCAAAAGAGGCGCAAAGCAACCTGGCCTCTATGGGTGTTTATATATTTAACTGGAGCATCTTGAAAGCTTACTTGATTCAAGATGAACTCAATCCGAATTCCAGCAAGGATTTCGGTAAGGATATTATCCCGCAAATGCTACGCGACCAAGTCTCCTTGTTCGCTTATCCATTCCAAGGCTATTGGAAGGATGTCGGTACAATTGAGAGTCTGTGGGAAGCAAATATGGATTTGCTTGACAGCGAATCGGAGCTCGACCTTGGCGATGGGGATTGGCGTATATATTCCTTGAACCCTTACCAGCCTCCGCATTATGTATCTCCGACTGCGACGATTAAACGCTCGTTAGTAAATGAAGGCTGCTCCGTGTTTGGCGATGTTGATCATTCTGTACTGTTTTACGGTGTACAAGTAGCTGATGGAAGTGTGATTTGTGATTCCGTCATTATGCCGAATGTGAAGATCGGTACTAATGTTGTCATACGCAAAGCGATTATAGGTGAAGGATCAGTGATCGAGGATGGTGCGCAAATCGGCGACGGGCAAGAAATTGTGCTGATTGGCAGCAATAGTCAAGTGAGCAAAGCGATTACCTCAAACGTGAAAGGATGATAGCGATGAACAGAGTGATGGGCGTCATCAACTTAGTCAACGAACCGAACGATTTAGAGGAACTCACGCTGTCGCGCTGTACGGCTTCTGTCCCTTTTGGCGGCAGATACCGTTTAATCGACTTCACGTTGTCCAGCATGGTCAATTCAGAGATTAGTAACGTTGCTGTATTCACGCAGCATAAATACCGTTCATTGATGGATCATCTGGGATCCGGTAAGGAATGGGATTTGAATCGCAAACGCGGCGGATTGTTCGTTCTGCCATCCGTACTGGATGATCCGACAGGTATGTCCAGAGGCGATCTCTATCAGTTCTATAATCACCGTGATTATTTCCATAGAGGAAAAGAAGAGTATGTGCTTATTACGCGCAGCCATATGGTATGCAATATTAATTTTAATGAAGCGGTGCAGTGCCATATCGACAAACACGCTGACGTAACGGTTATTTACAAAGAAAGCAACGAGGAAGAACCGGCAACCTACCGCAGATTAGCAGTAAAAGAGGATGGCCGCGTCACCGTAATGGAAGATCACACTGGGCGCCTTAGAACGAACAACATCTCGATGGAGATGTATATTATGAATAAGTCCTTATTGCTGGATATGGTGGAATCCTGCTTAGCAAGAGGCTATGACAATCTCGTACGCGACGGCATTATGAAAAATATAGATAAGCTTTCGGTTTACGGATATAAGTTCGGCGGTTATCTTGGCATTGTTAACTCAATTCCGAGCTATTATAAACATAGTATGCAGCTGCTCAATCCCCGCATTTTAAGCGAATTGTTTTTTCAAAAAGATCTCATTTATACCAAAATCAAAGATGAACCGCCGACGCGCTATGATGCAAATGCGATTGTCAAAAACTCACTAATTGCCAACGGCTGCTCGATCGAAGGGAAAGTGGAAAACAGCATTCTGTTCCGCGGCGTCAAAATCCGTAAAGGCGCCTATGTGAAGAACAGCATCATTCTGCAGAATGGCGAAATCGAAGACAACGTGATTATTGAAAATGCCATTCTAGACAAAAATGTGTTTATTACCAGAGGGCGTGTGTTGACCGGGGACATTAAAGCGCCATTCATCGCATCAAAGACCAAGGTCATATAAAAAGATAAAGGATAAGGAGTGGAAATGATGAAGGTATGGTTTGTTGCTTCTGAAGCATACCCGTTTGCTAAGACAGGAGGACTAGCCGATGTAATCGGCTCGCTGCCGAAGGAACTGCGCAAGCAGGGTATGGATGTGAGGGTGATTATCCCTAAATACGAAGCCATTCCTGCTCATTTCAAGGAAGCCATGGAAGCACAGACGATTGTTCACTTCGATATTCAGCTTGGGTGGCGTAAGCAGTATTGCGGCATTCAATCCGTTGAATATGAGGGTGTCATCTACTATTTCATGGATAACGAATTTTACTTCAAGCGGTCAGGGTTTTATGGCTACGAAGATGAAGTGGAGCGATATGCGTTCTTTTGCCGCGGGGCTATTGAATGCTTGCCGCTCATCGATTTCCAGCCGGATGTGATTCATTGCCATGATTGGCAGAGCGGTCTGGTTCCTGTGCTGCTGAATGCGCATTATCGCCACTTGCCTTTTTTTGCTTCGATCAAGACCGTTATGACCATTCACAATCTGAAATATCAGGGCGTATTTGCCAAAAGCAAGCTGCAGGATTTGCTCGGCCTTAACGATGAATATCTAAATGGGAATCAGCTGGAGATGTATGGTGGCGCGAGCTTCCTAAAAGGCGGACTGCAGCACGCCGATAAAATTACTACTGTCAGTCCAGCGTACGCGGATGAAATTCAACAGCCCTATTACGGCGAGCATCTCGACAGCTTGCTTCGCTGGCGCCACAACGATCTGCGGGGCATCCTTAATGGGATTGATTATGAGCTTCACGATCCGATGAACGATCCGAATTTATATATGAATTATAGAGATTCACTGCCTAAGAAACGAATCAATAAGTCAAGATTGCAGGAGCGGTTAGGACTGCCGGTCAATGAAGATGTGCCGATGATTGCGCTAGTCTCAAGGCTTGTGCAGCAAAAGGGACTTGATCTCATCGCTCATGTATGGCCGCAATTGATGGAGTTGAATGCGCAATTTGTAATCGTAGGCACAGGCGAATATCGGTATGAAGAGATGTTCAGATATGCGGCAAGAGAACATGGGGATAAAGTATCGGCGCAGATCGTCTTTGACGAAAGCTTGGCACGCCAAGTGTATGCAGCGTCGGATCTATTCCTGATGCCATCACAGTTCGAACCTTGCGGAATAGGGCAGTTAATTGCCCTAAGATACAGATCCGTACCTATCGTGCGTGAGACTGGCGGCTTGAAAGATACGGTGACATCTTATAACGAGTTCACTGGTGAAGGCACGGGCTTCTCCTTCGCCAACTATAACGCACATGAAATGCTGCAAACTATAAGAAAAGCCGTCTATTACTATGAACATGATCGAGAAGCATGGCAGAAGCTGTTGCGCAATATTAAAAAGTGCGATTTCAGTTGGCGCAAATCGGCACAGCAATACGTGGATTTGTATGAATCCATGAAGGACTCCTATATTCATGCCTAACGGATAAATGAAATAAGAACAACCCCATCCAAATGATCTTTTGGATGGGGTTGTTTGTCATTAAGAACCTATTTTTTGTCCCACAATGTGATCACTGGGCACGAAGCCAATTTCACGGCTGTCCTTACTGTGATTACGGTTATCTCCCATTACGAAGTAATGGCCGGCAGGTACAGTCCATTGTTGATCGGGTGAGTCGAACATGGTTTCATTAATATAAGGCTCAACCAGCGCTTTGCCATTCCGGAAAACAGTGTGATTCTTAATTTCCAGATGATCGCCCGGTTTACCGATTACTCTTTTAACGAAGAAAATTTCTTGCTTCTGCGTTCCGCGAATCCATTGCAGGATAGGATTGTCCAGAAAATCATCCTTCCAACTTCTTGACCGGTCAACGCGGCTGTCTATGATGACAATATTGCCGTAATCAGGTGCAATTGAGAGCGTGTGCTGCACCTTCCATACGTAAATTCGCTGTTGGTCGTGAAGCGTAGGGTCCATGGAATGGCCTTCGACTTTCGTCGGTTGAATAATAAAGGTGCTGATCAAAAACGCAAGAATAAAGGCTATCACGATGGAACGCACCCAACTCCATAACTCAGAAATCCATTTCATAGGTATTCGGCCTTTCCTTCCTATAGATGATATACTTTTTAAACGTGATTTAACGTTGCAAGTTGTGATGCTTTTCTTATGTCTATTGTAACAACAAATTGCGTAGAAGAAAAATGTTGACGATTATGTTAAAATTTATTTGGTTAAGATGTATCTTCTCACACTACTTTAACGAATTGGGCGTGTATCCTATGTTAATCGATTTAAAATCAAAATTACATGAAAGCGATGTAAAAGAGTTAATTGGCTATAGCGGTTTCGATGAACCTGAAGAATTGGAAGCGTATATAGAAACATACAAGACAGATGATAAGCTAGCGTTGTATGGCCTTGAATCTGAAGGGGAAGTCGTTGGAATCATAGGTTTTCGAGCTGTTGAAGGGAATAGCATCTATATTACACGAATTGCCGTAAAGCCGGAGTGCAGAGGATTGGGTTTTGGCCGCGGGCTGCTGTTAGAAGCGATTGATAGGATTCACCCCGACCAAATCATAACGGAAACCGATGAAGAATTTGTTGATTTTTATAGAGCTGTTGGATTTGTGATCGCTAGTTTGGGGGAGACGTATCCGGGAAATGAACGATTTAAATGTACTTATCATACACAGATCATAAGTTAATCTATTATGACATCCCTTCAGGAAAGTAGGGTTAGGAAATCATGTTCTATAATTGGAAGTTTCCTTTGATCGGCATCCTCATTATAGGTTTAGCGGCTGGATTAACGCCTCTTTTCCATTTGTCCGAATATGACAAAACTGTCCCTCTATTTATTCTCTTTGTAATGTTCATTGGAGGACTGCAAGTTCTAGAATACATAAAACGGAAGACTAAAAAGAATAAAAGGGATTTTTAATACGAGGTTAAAAGGAGTAGCCGCCAGGCATAAGCCAGGCGGCTTTTTCGATTGTTGAAATTGATTGAGCAAATACGGATCACGCCTCAGCTTGCTGCTCGCCTTTAAGTAAATCGACACGTGTCAGCGTGAAAATTCCAATAACAAAGAACAAGATTAATGACAAGATCGCAACACGACTGGAGCCGGTCCATGTGCCGACCAATCCGAAAACTAAAGGACCAACCATGGAAGAGAATTTACTGGACACACTTAGAAAACCGAAAAATTCTGACGTTTGGGCTTTCGGAATAAGTCTGCAAAATATAGATCTTGCAACGGCCTGGCTGCCTCCTTGCACAAAACCTACCATAATAGCAAGTATATAAAAATGCAAAGCGCTGGTCATAAAATAGCCCAATATAACAATACAGGTATAAATACCGAGTGAAATATAAAGAGATGTCTTCGAACCCAAACGTTCCGCAATTTTGCCGAATAACAAGGAGAAGGGAATGCCAACGAATTGCGTGATTAATAGGGCCGTTATAAGATGACTTGTTCCTATACCAATACCTCGGCCATAAATCGTAGCCATCGTAATTATGGTGTTGATTCCGTCATTGAAGAACCAGAAAGCGATCATGTATTTAAGCAGCTCTGGATAGCGGAGGATGCTTACAATTGTCTTCCCTATGCGTTTAAACCCCGCCGACGTATAGCTAAGCGTCGAAAGCTTGGTATCACTGCGATTGTCAGGAATGTGTCGAAACAATGGGAGGGAGAATAAGAACCACCAAATTGCTACCGTGACGAAAGTGACTTGCGTTGCAATTAATGTATTGGGGAAACCGAAAAAGCTTGGCTTTTGGATCATAAACAGGTTTACAGCTAAGAGCAGACCACCGCCCAAATAACCGTAAGCATATCCTTTAGAAGAAATATAATCCCTCTTTTCCGGTTCGGCGACTGTTGGAAGCAGCGCATCGTAGAACGTATTTCCGCCAGCAAAACCTATAGTGGAAATAATGATCAGGATAGAGGCCAACATATAATCACCTTCGCCTACAAAAGCAAAGCATGCTGTTGCCAGAATGCCCAAGTAAGAGAAATAACGCAGGAATTTCACTTTTTGTCCCGATAAATCGGCAACGGCACCTAGCACTGGGGCTAATAATGCAACGAATAGCATGGCTGCAAATTGCGTGAAGCCCCAATAATTCTCAGCTATATTGCCTGCTAAGTGTTTTCCAGCTACATCTTTGTAAAAAATCGGAAGCACCGCTGCGATCATCGTGGTGGCAAATGCCGAATTTGCCCAATCGTACATCATCCATGCGCGAACCGCTTTGCTGTTCATTAACACACGCTCCTAATAGAAATCTTAATGCCTTATTTCTACAATTTATGCGTTTATCCTGCATTAGCTATATTAAAGATTATATTAAGTCCATGAGGCGTTATGTGAAATTTGAGAAACTTAATTTCTATTCTTTAAATTTATTTGTAGATGGTATTTATAATATAATAGAGATTAAAATAATAGAGACATCGGGGTGATATTTTTGGAGATTAAAATCGATGATTTAACTGGATCTGAAGTGGCTGAATTAGTGGGGAAGCATCTTCAGGGTATGGCACAACATTCCCCGCCGGAGAGTGTACATGCCCTAAATCTTGATGGACTGAGGAAACCGGAAATTACTTTCTGGAGTGTATGGGAACAGGATGAATTAGTTGGTTGCGGGGCACTTAAAGAACTAGATGGTCAACATGGAGAGATAAAATCTATGCGAACTTCTTCATCACATCTAAGAAAGGGTGTTGCAAGGCGACTCCTTGGACACATCATTGAAGAAGCCAAGAGACGCGGCTATCGCCGATTAAGTTTGGAAACGGGCTCAATGGATGCTTTCGAACCAGCCAAAAGATTATATGCGAGTTTTGGTTTTCAAAATTGTAAACCGTTTTCGGATTACATTGAAGACCCCAATAGTGTATTTATGACAAAGGAATTGTAATACAACCAAAAGGGATACCTGTAGGGGTACTAAACCCAATAGGTGTCCTTGTAAATTTAATAAATTATACAAGAGGCTTATCTATTAACGTGGCAAAATTATAATTATAAACATGGCCATCATTGAATGTCGTAGAGCCATTTACAAAATGGACGTGCGGTTACTCCGGCAAAACGGTGATTATTTCTGTCATTTCCTTTATTACGAATATATGTGTGGACTATAGCCTAATACACAAAAAAAGGATATAGAATCTTTTCTATGGAAGAAAAGTTCTATATCCTCATTTTGACCTTTGTTTTTATAAAATTACATGGCCATTTCTCCGCTGTCATGGTTGAATTGCCATCCGATACCAAACTTATCTGTGAGTTGGCCGTAGCATTTGCTCCAGAATGTTTCTTGCAGCTCCATACCTACAGTGCCGCCTTCTTTCATTTTATTAAACAACAATTTAATGTTATCAATGTCCTTACTGCTTACTGCAAGGCTAATGTTATTTCCTACAACAAAGCTCATCCCAGGAAAGCAATCAGAAAACATAACATTGCTTCCAAGAATGTTAAGCCGTGCGTGCATAACTAACTTCTTTGCTTCCTCTGGAAGAGGGAATTCCGGGTGAGGCGGCGTTTCTCCAAAGGTCATAAATTGCGGTTTTTCAGTTCCAAATACCTCTGCGTAAAACTCTACTGCTTCACGGCAATTTCCATCAAAATTAAGATAAGCATCAACTGACATAATCTACTCTCCTTCGTTTCGAATTGTTAATCATTGTTAAATGATTCTTATCCTATTGTACCATTTATAGGTACATTATCAACTTATCCAAAGACGGAATACTGTGATTTATGGATGAAGTTCTTCGATCAGCGACACTATTAATATTTTTTCTGTTTCATAGATTTTTTGAGTGATTTCGATGATTTGATCCATTAAATAGATTTTGTTTGTCATCCGGAATTTGATGATGAGGCCTTGGACAATACGGGTAGCGTCTGCTAGCTTTTTAAACTCGTTATAATAAAAGTCTGATTTTAAAAAATGATTATCCTGCAAATATCTCATCAATTCTAATAGAATCATTTTTTGCTGGACCAGAATGAAAAAAGCCCTGGAATCAAATTGAATGCCCTCGCTTACGTATAACTTTAAATTGTTCAGTAATACATCATATACATGGATTCCGAATTCGCGGTTGGTGTCATATTGAACCCAGTGTTTTTGAGCGTCAACTAAAGGAGGTTTTGCAGCATTGCTGCCGGCATTTATTCGAGAAAGATCGAAAGTTAACTCATACGACGCACTGACTTGGGAAGTGAAGTAGTCGGTTAAAATATCTTTTATTTTCTTAAGATCAAAGTCGTACGTATGACCGTCCCTGTAAGAGAAATAGTTGATTACTGCTCCAAAATCATCTTCCAAACTTAATCCGGCATAACCGTCAACAAGTTCCTGAAAGGTTATTTCCACAAACTTGAACATGCCATGACGGAAAAAATCCCCAACATAGAAAATCTCTCTCTGAGCATCATAGCCATGAATAAATATCGGATGCTGGAAACGAAATTGTTGATATGCCGCATAAGCTGGAATATGGTAACCATCCACACCTGCATAAATATAATTACCATTGTCAATGAGGTCCTTAAATAGTTGAACGATATCTCTATTTTCTTCATTAATTGTTGTTCTGGATATGGAATTCGAAATTATAAACGGACATGAAATAATCGAATAGCAAGAGCTGTAGAAATCTACTAATGTTGTCTGTGAGCCAAAACTGACCAATTGAATATAATTCGTATAAATCCATGGTAGATGCTTGTCATCATTTGCCAAAATGGACAGGATCGCTGTATGATGGGCGAATGGTGTGATAATCGGCGGCTTCACTGGTAATATTGGCATGGCTAACCTCCTAGAGTTGAGTCTATAAGATGGCAGATTGTTCTGTTAATTCACATCGTGCAGTTTAATTGAAAAATTGACTCCTCTACGTAATTTTATCCAAATTGTATAGGAATGCCTTGATATTATCAATTTAACCAGTCAATTACCGTAATATAACACACAGTAAGAGGAGCTCAAGCAGCAGGAATGTCATCAAAAAGACTCAACATTTATAAAAGATGTTGGGTCTTTTTTGTTATAGTTGAGATTTATTCGTTCTGATCCGGCTCTTTCGGTTCGCTCTCCGTATCATCCGGAGGTGCGTTTCTCGTTTCTGTGATCGTGCAGATTACTTCTTCCGGATCGCTATGCAGCGTTACACCAGTCGGTAGTGTCAAATCGCGCGCATGCAGGACGTCACCCACATTAAAGTTTGCGATGCTGTGTGTGATCGATTCCGGAACATTGGTCGGCAGGCAGCGTACGGCGACTTCTCTTGTTTGCTGCTGAACCATCGCACCTCTGCTTTCTACCGCTTGCAGACCGTCTAGAACAACCGGCACATCGGCGTTTATCGGCTCATTCAAGTTCACGGCATGCATGTCGATATGCAACGGACGGCGCTTCATAGTTTCACGGGTAATTTCGTTGATCATGGCCGAAATATGTTCGCCTTCCAAATTCACATCAACAAGAATTTTGCCATGACCTTGTAGCTGTTTGAACGAGTCAGCGGTGATGTAGATCGGTTGTGCTTCTCTACCTTTGCCATATAAAACGCCCGGCACATGACCTTCTTTGCGCAGACGGTTGCGTTCACCTTTGGTCAATTCGGTGCGAGGGTGCGCTTCTAAATGAATGTTGTTCATAACATATCCTCCCAGTTATATACTGTCTTGTATTTTATTATGATACCCATAATAGGAATTAAAATAACCCAGACCGTCTGCCTGAGCAGAAGCCGGGGCTATTCTGAACAACATCCAAGGGAAGATGTGTCCACTTTCTTTACATAAAGAAGGCAGTGTCAAAAACGTCTATTGCTTCATTTTTTCATCCAACAGCTGAAATGCCTTTGTGACGTCTTCTTTTGACAGATCAGCATATAGATCTCCCAAACTGACTTCATAAGAACAGGTTTTGTCATCGATTTCTACCAAATAGCTCGTGAAGCCCATGCCTGTTGCTTGTTGAACCTCTGTCAGAACAGATGCCGCTTGCTCTTTAGCCTTATGAAAATGAACGTGGAACATGTTCGAAACAGGCACGACCGGCAGCGTTGAAACGCCGTGGCAGGAATTGAAGAGCTCCGCAAGCTCTTTTGCATCTTCCCAATACTGACCCATTTTATGTGACCGTTGATCAAAATAATAATCCGCAGAGAGGATATACGGATACAAGCTGATCAAATCACCGCCGTGGCGCCTTTTCCAAACTTTCGATTGCGCTATGAAGTCTTGATCTCCGGCCAGAATCGCTCCTGCAATCCCGCCAATAGCTTTATATAACGAGATAAAGACGCTGTCAAAAAGAGCGCAAACTTCAGCGGCAGACTTTTGATAATAAGGTAAAACTTCTAAGAGACGGGCTCCATCCAGATGCAGCTTAATGCCTTTATCACGGCAATACTCCGAAATTTGTTCAAGTGTTTCATAACTCGGTAATTGGCCGCCGATTTCACGCTGAGGCAATTCCAGCAATACACAAGCGATGCCTTCCTCCATATTCACAACATCATCCAACTCGATGACACGGCTTTTGTCAGCCAGTAAAATTGTATCGATATGATGCAATTCTTTTAAGCCATCTTCTTCGTGAATTTCTAAATGGCACAATGGATGATAAGCAACTTTTCTTATGCCTTTTTCATCACACCAAATGCGCAAAGCAATTTGCTGAGCCATCGTTCCGCTCGGGAAAAAGACCGCCGTCTCTTTTCCTAGCAATGCAGCCATTTTTGCTTGAAAATCCTCAATAATCTGTCCTTTTCCATACATATCACTTTTTAGTTGCCCATCAATATGTTGAAAAGCTTCTTTTAATACGCGGATATCGCGTTTTCCGTGATTGGCCAATTGGTATTTGGTTTGGTCAAAGGATTCTTTTAATAGGTTAGTTTCGTTCATGTTGTAGGCTCCTGTCTTTTGTCAAATACTTGAATGATGTAATATACTATATCAATTATCACAATATAATTCGATGAAAATATTGATGACAGTTGACAACAATAAAGAGCATGACGAGGGGCTCAAAAGCTTGAACTAGTTGGTCGGCACATGGAAACGACCCTGGTCAGATAACCTACGAATGGTTGGACGGCGGCTTTTTCCTCATGCAGCACTTTAACCTGGAACAGCATGGTCACACAAGGGGATCGAGATCATTGGTTATGAGAGAGAATTTGGCGCTGAATCACCAAGTGAGAACATAAAATCGCGCATCTATGACAACGCTGGCTATACCTTTGACTACATATATGACTAGGATCAAATAGGCGGGGCAGACCGTTCCGTTATCCAATGTTCCAGTGGTCAACTACGGATGACAGTCTACTATATTTCAATTGTATAAGAAGTTATTTCTTTTATTTTTGCATGTTTAGCACTGCTGCCATAGCAATGACGAATTCCTTAATCAACTCTTTTTTGGGAGCGTTTCCGCAATCTTCTGCGCAAAATATAGTAAGGTCCCCGAATCCAGATTTTATATAACTCATGCTTTTCCTCTCCATTATTTTGAATTTAATAATAACTTCATTCACAAAGTATAACACGCATCATCTGCAGTTAAAGTAAACGACAGTCATCTACACAGATTCTGTATCATATATCCTTAATAATGATTATACAAAGAATGTTTATGAGAGGAATCATTGAAATGGAAATTCCGAGACGGTATCAAGGTATGATCGAAAATGTGCCGCAGCCCATCCGATATGACGGCGCTGGCGGAATTGATTCCGGTCCCCGCGATATTATGCGGGATATTGAAAACCCTGACATGTTAGTTCCACCTGAAACGGATTCCGGCTTGCTCCCTAACTTGAAATTTTCATTCTCAGACACTTTTATGACATTAAGTCACGGGGGGTAGTCGCGGGAAATCACCGTCAGGGAACTACCCATTGCAACTACGCTTGCAGGTGTAAATATGAGCTTGACACCCGGTGGGGTTCGGGAATTGCATTGGCATCAACAAGCAGAATGGGCCTATATGATATTAGGTCGGGCTCGAATTACGTCAATCGACCAAGAGGGGAGAAATTTCATTGCCGACATTGGCCCAGGTGACCTTTGGTACTTTCCTCCTGGACTCCCACATTCCATTCAGGGGTTGGAACACTGCGAATTCCTGCTCGTCTTCGATAACGGCAGCTTTTCTGACCTTAACACTTTATCCATCTCGGATTGGTTTGCACATACGCCAAAAGATGTGCTATCTGCCAATTTTGGGGTATCAGAGAGTGCCTTTAGCAACATTCCTTCAAAGCAGGTGTATATTTATCAAGACAAGATTCCCGGTCCGCTTGAAAGTCAGAAGGTCCAGTCACCTTATGGTACCATCCCCCTAAGTTTCAAGCATCAGCTGCTAGCGCAAACACCAATAAAAACACCTGGTGGAAGCGTACGAATCGTAGATTCTTCTAATTTTCCTATCTCTAAAACTATCGCAGCGTCGCTTGTTGAGCTTGAACCGGGCGCAATGAGAGAACTGCATTGGCATCCGAATAACGATGAGTGGCAATATTACCTTACCGGACAGGGACGCATGACAGTATTTGCTGGAAATGGTATAGCCCGTACATTTGATTATAGAGCCGGTGATGTTGGTTATGTACCATTTGCTGCTGGGCACTATATTCAAAATACGGGTAACCAAACCTTATGGTTTTTTGAGTTGTTCAAGAGTGACCGATTTATGGCTGTGTCGTTAAACCAATGGATGGCACTTACCCCCAATGAGCTGAGTGAGAGAAACTTACATGTAGGACCGGAACTAATGAACGCGCTGCGCAAGGAAAAATGGCCCGTCGTCAAATATCCGGGATTTTCTTATTACCCTAAATAATGACTTTGAACCACCGCTTACCAATGGTAGCGGTTTTTTTATGGAGTGGTATAAGTTGGTTGTGGGTGGTCACAACAATCCTATTCGCATTAGCAACTTATGGTCAAATAACTGGATTGACATTTGATAAATTGCAGTTTAAGATAAATTTTATATTTAGTAAATTAGTAATTTAGTAAATAAGTGAATTAGTAAATAAAAAATGTGGAGTGTGAAAAATGAAAATACCAACAACTTTAAAACATAAGCCTGTTGTTGTATCGGAAAATTATGAGCAGGTTGACGGCCGATACGCCGGGAACACAGATGCAAAAGGTCTATCCCTGGGATTGGCTCAGTGGAATGATAGGGGAAAGGTCGATATCTCGGCTAAAGTATGGCGATATACAGGGGAAAAATGGTCCCGTCAGTCAGAAGAGCTTCCCATGCACCGCGTACTTGACCTAGCCATATTGATTTGCAGAAGCAGCTTGCATTTTCAAGATGCATATCGTTTTCCGAAGCTGTATGACCCTGATAACACTACGATTGACCGTATTGGGCTGCAAGGGGATGCTATGACTGTATCCGTTTGTGCAGAAAATCCCATGATTGATAATGATATTAAGTTGTTTGCTCAGGCTCTTAATGATGATGGAGAAATGATAGGAGAACGTCTTCGAGTCTTATCCCGACTACTGAAAGAAATGGGATTTTAACCAAGTTTGGAATGGTGATTGCCTGCAAAGTTGGTTCGGATTATCGCTCGGTATCTGTGATGGTTGTAGTCATTTATAGGGCCTGAAAGGAGAGAAACGTATGGACAAGAACAAGCGCAGGGAGCTCCAGGAGGAATACAAGCAGCTTAAGACCTACATGGGTGTAATACAAATAACCAACAAGGCCAACGGCAAAATTTACATTGATTGCTATCCCAACCTGAAGAACAAATGGATGTCCCTACAGGGTCAACTGGACATGGGAAGGTTTGTAAATTCACAGTTGCAAAAGGACTGGAAGGAACTGGGGGCCGGAACTTTCACCTATGAGATGCTAGAGGAGAAGGAAGCTGACGGAGTTACCGACGTGCGCTGGGAGCTTAAGCTCTTGAAAAAGCGGTGGCTGGAGAAATTGCAGCCCTACGGAGACAGAGGATATAATAAGCCACCATTGATATAATATATGGAATGTTCATGAATGAATTCACTAAGATTAATCTGGACTGAACCCCGTTTGTGAGACGAGAAAAAACACCTAGCTTACCTGTCTTCTGTATTCTACAGGAGACAGGTAATTTAATTTACCCTGAATGCGTTCGTTATTGTAATAATGGATATACTCATTGACGATCTCAATTACATGTAAGTTTGTCGTGTTACTAATATCTTCTACATAGAATGCTTCAGATTTCAAGTGAGAGTGGAAGCATTCAATTACGGCATTATCATGACAATTCCCTTTACGGGACATGCTCGTGGTAATGCCTTTCTCTTTTGCTAGGCTTTGAAATGTCTTGGAAGTGTAGATGCCTCCTTGGTCCGAATGAAGGATTGTATTCTCAACATCGATAAAAGATGAGGGGTCTTATTTATTTTAGCTAAATTTGAAAGCCTTTTTTTACAAAAAGCCTTATGCGTGGTAGGTATCTTATCTTTCATATAACAAATAGTGTTATGTACATTGCTATTTGTATAATAAAATCATCAAACCAATAAAAAGCATTAAGACATCAGATAATTTTAAAATGAAAAAAAGAAATTAATATTTGATTATTTTCGACATAAAGAAGTTAAAATTACATTATTATTACAATATGAAATTAAATGTTGATTATTTATTGAATTTTGTATAATATATAAATCAATAATCATATGTTATTTAATGTAACATAATGAGACACATAATGAGACATGGATGAGAATGCTAAAACAAAAAAAAGGAGCTGGTGGGTATGTTTACCAAGAATCTGAAGAATGAGTTAAAAAGTTTTAAGGCAATTGACCTAGTAGTTGCAGTTATTACAGGCGTGGTAGCATGGGCTTATATGCTTGCTGGTTCGCCGCTCATCAACAGCGTTGCACAAAGCATGGGTCCAGTAGGATTGTTAATTGGGGCATTTCTTCTAGCGATACTGTACATCTTGCTAACTCTCGGTTATCCGATTCGAAAAAGCGGTCTTGTCATACTCGTTGCCATGCTTGTTCAAGCGTCTATGCGGCTTCTGACAGGTGATGCATTTGGTTTTATTGCTCTGCAAGCTTATGCAATTGGCGGTCCGTTAATCTGGTTCGTTACTTTAATGTTCAAGAAATACAGTAATTCATTTTGGAACTGGCTTCTTATAGGTGCTCTTTGTCATTTCCTTGTTGATGGAATCTTCTATATATACTTGGGTGTTGCGCCCTTATTCGGATCTATCTTGTTAGGATACCTGTGGGCTTACGTAGGGGCAAGTATTGTCACCGGTACTTTAATCGCCATTGCTCAACAACAAATCTACAAGGGGCTGGAACGCAGCAGAGCCATTAAGCAAATATGGGTAAAAAACAGAGATGAGAACACTTTAGGTTTTTAATGCTCAATTCGAGGTAGGGAAGAGAGGGATAAACATTGACAGAGAGCAACGAAATCATTCAACTTGATAATGTTTCTTTTCGATACGAACCTGAGCAGGATGCTGTTTTGAATAATGTTTCAATTTCTGTATATAAAGGGGAAAGTATTCTGATTCTTGGCTCTAGCGGCGCAGGGAAGAGCACTTTTCTAATGACATTGGCTGGCTTTATTCCGCGCATTATTCCGGGTCAAGTAGATGGTTCCATTAGGCTTAGAGGGGTAGATTCTGCCAATACGAGAATGGTTGATTTTGCTCATACTGTTGCTACCGTCTTACAAAACCCGGAAAGTCAGCTTACTTGTCTAACAGTTGAAGATGAAATTGCTTTTGCTCTGGAAAATTTCAAAGTTCCACAAAATGAAATCAGAAGCAGAGTGGATGAAATCATAACCAAGACTCGAATGGAGGAACTTCGGGACAGAGAGGTATACGCTCTCTCCGGCGGTCAGCAGCAGAGGTTGGCCATTTCTTGTGCGCTCGTAAGAGAACCGGAAATTATTGTACTTGACGAGCCGATTAGTAATCTGGATCCGAGCGGCGTTAAAGAAATAAGCGAACTCATTGGAGACTTGATTACTCATAAAGATTGTTCTGTTATTATGACAGCCCATGATTTTTCAGCATTCAGCCATTTATTTAAACGCATAGTGATCATTGATGAAGGTCGGATTATTAAGGACGGACCGATTCGAGAAGTGCTGGCGGATGTTCCGTTATTCCGAAAATTGGGGTTAGAACTTCCTTACTATGTAACTTGGACTTATCAAGCTCTCGGAGATTCCATGACTCATGCACCGCTTTCAGTTGAAGAAGCCTACGAGATCGTATACAAAACCAAGACGATGCCCCCGCGAATACATTCCAAACCAGAACAGTTGTATCCCAAGACTACTAACAAGCCAGTAGTGTTACAAGTTACAAATCTCAGTATCGCTTTCGGTAAAAATGTTGTTGTAAAAGATGTAAATTTTAATGTATATGCCGGGGAGATTGTTGCCTTACTTGGCTTTAACGGTTCCGGAAAATCAACGCTAGCCTTATCGATAGCCGGAGCCATCCGCCCGAAAACAGGCAGCATTGAAGTGCTTGGAGAACCGCTGTCATTTAAAAAGAGTAAACGAAAACAAATGAATACTAGAGTGGGTTATGTGTTTCAATATCCCGAACATCAGTTTATTTACGAATCTATTATTGAAGAAGTCATGCATGGACTTGATGATTCAGAGGTTCCGCGCATTACTAATGAACTTATTCAACTTGGTTTAAAGGATGCACAGCGACATCCTTATGAATTAAGTGGTGGGGAGAAACGTCGACTCAGTGTGAAGAGCGCTACCATTCACGAACCGGAAATCCTTATTCTGGATGAACCGACGTATGGTCAGGATGCACGTTATAGAGCCATGATCGAAGAGGATCTTTTAAATCTTAACGCAAAAGGAAAAACGATATTTATTATCACGCATGATATGGGATTAGTAGATCGGATTGCAACCCGGACATTGATAATGCGACAAGGGGAATTGGTATATGACGGAATTCCCAGACATTTATTTCAGAATGAAGAACTTTTATCATCCTATGGTTTAGAGATGCCTTTAAACCATATATTATTCCATCACTCGGATTGCTATGAGAAGGAGGCATGAGCAATGACTGGTGAATTCAAACTCGGATATATATCCGGCACATCAGTACTTCATAAGTTAGATCCGCTAACTAAACTTATTGCTCTTGCCGGGGTCATACTATTCGCCATTGGAGCATCACCTCTTAACAATGTGCTTCTGATAGTCGGGGTGTTGTTTATTGTTCCTTTTTCCGGTGTAAGCTTCAAAGTATTTATCCAACCATGGAAGGTGTTGGCTCTGCTTTGGTTGCCATTTATTCTGTTCCCGCCTATTTTTTTTCATCTGCAGCGCGGGCTTATCGGGATTCAGGGTCAAACAGGATATTTGGACATATTTAGTATGCATATCCCTTATTCTATCTATGGTCTTAATTACGGTTTAAAAATAGCAGCTCGCGGAACTGTTATTTGTATCGCTTCGCTGCTTCTATTATGGACAACGCATCCTAGAGAGTTGGTACAATCATTTGTTGCAGAGTTTCGAGTTCCTTATAAATTCGCTTGGTCCAGCTTTCTCGCTTTAGTGTATGTGCCTATTGTCGGTTATGAGGCTAGAATGAGGGACTATGCGCTTCAGATCAGGGGTGTTGGATATCGCAAAATGAGTTTACGAGGAATTCGATTATATGCAATTCCGGTGGTGATGCGTTCACTTCGCCGCGGCTTTACTACTGCGTTATCCATGGAATCAAGAGGATTCGGCGTATTTCCGGACAGGGTATTTCGTTATGATATTATTCGGCCGAAGCATGTGGGACTTATTAGATTGTCCATTGTTGTCATTTTTGGCATACTCTTTTACTTGCAGTTCTAAGCGGTGACTTCTCTGTCTCATTAAAATATAAGTATTTGGAGAAGGAGGATTACACTTGATTGATCGTATTTTTGTTAATCATGCGCCAGACGCAGTTGCACCATATGCTCATGCTTGTAGAGCAGGTAATTTCATCTTTATTACCGGTCAAATGCCCATTGACCCTATGACTAATGAATACATCCGGGGAAATGCAGCCGATCAAACGACAAGAGTATTGGAAAATTTGAAAATTGTTTTGGATAGCTGCCGTGCATCTTTTAAAGATGTGGTGTCTGTTCGTGTGTTTTTAACCGATATGAGAGATTTTGAGATGGTTAACGACGTGTATAAGACGTATTTTCAGGAAGGTCTCCCGGCTCGAACTTGTGTAGCTGTCACTGGCTTAGCCGGGGGAGCGGATGTGGAAATTGATATGATTGCCTATTCGGATGATAAAGATTGTTAATGGAGGTTTGATAATGAAGGTTATAAATCCAGTGGTTCCATCCTTACATGCAGGAGCTTTTCATACCTTAAAAGCAAATTCGAAAACCGTTCACTGGGGATATTTTGATAACGCCATACAACCTGTACTAGAAATAAATTCCGGTGATGTTGTTTATGCTGAGACGATAACTCACCAAGCTGGTGATGCGCCAGAACTGATGATGGATGAGGAAACTAAAGAAATTTATGATAATATTCCTCAGGAAGCTAGGATGCCTGGACCGCACATTCTTACAGGGCCGATCTATGTCAAAGATGCGAAGCCGGGAGATATGCTTGAGGTTCAAATCCTGCAACTAACTCCTCGAAACTCTTACGGAACAAATTTATTAGCCAATTGGGGATATTTATACGAAGAATTTAATGAAACAGAAAGGGTTACGATTTATGAGATAGACCGTTTTGCTCAATGGGCTTCAGCTAAGTTTGCCTATAAGTATCCAGGAAAATATGATAAAGTAGGAAGAATTATACAGAACCATGAAATAGAAAGAGTTCCTGCCCTTCAAAATATGAGAGTTCCTGTAAGACTTCATATTGGAAATATGGGGGTGGCCCCTGAGAACCCAGGACGGATTAGCTCCGTACCTCCTGGGAAGCATGGCGGCAATATTGATAATTGGCGAATTGGTGTTGGATCAACTATGTATTATCCAGTAGGCGTTGAAGGTGCGCTTTTATCACTAGGCGACGGCCATTTTGCTCAAGGAGATAGCGAGCTTAGCGGTACTGCGATCGAAGCATCTTTAAATTGTTTGATTCAAGTTCGTGTCAGGAAAGATATATCCTATGCTTCGCCGATTTTAGAAACGCAACATGCTTGGATCACACATGCATTTGACCCTGATTTGAATATTGCAACAAGGAAAGCATCGTTAGAAATGCTTCAATTCTTACAGACCCATTATGGTTTATCCAGGAATGATGCGTATTCATTTTTAAGCATATCGGCAGATTTCTCCATAACTCAGGTGGTAGATGAGAATCGTGGCGTACATGTATCCATACCGAAAAATGCGTATTCTTTATAAACTCGACAATAACCTATAGAGTTAACCTATAGAGTTAATAAATCCCCCCTATGCTATTGCATAAGGGGGATTTATGTTGTGGACAAGACTATATATTTATACCATCTTGTTTTTTGAATCTTTTTAACAAGATGTGACTTTCCACTCTAACGATTCCTTCTAATGAATAGACGTAATCCTTAAGAAATTGATCAAGCACATTGTGGTCTTCCACGAGAATGTGCGTATGCAAAGTGCATGGCCCAGTCATCTGATACAATACAGCAACCATTTCATTGGCAGCAAGCGTATTTGCGACAACATCAAAGTGCCTCGGTTCCACTTCAATCTCCAAGAATGCGGATATCCTTTTCCCTAATTTCTCAGCATTAATCACGATCGAAAATTGCTCTATCACACCTTGCTCGACTAGTCTGTCTATACGCTCTCTGATGGCAACCCTCGATAACCCAATTTCTTTGGCGAGATCAACGTAAGATACTCTGCTATTTAGGGATAATTGCTGTAAAATATGAGTATCGATTTGATCCAACATTTATTTTCTTCCACCTCTGCTTTAGATTTAATTAGATTGTACCAAAAATAAATGAAATATTAAAACTCAACACTACTATTAGGGTTGTGTTGCAAATATTTAAAAATAGTAGTCTTCATCATAGATTATATATTAATTTAATAAATTGCTTCATTTGTTTATAATTATTTAATAAGCTGGAAATTAATTTTTGGCAAGACAACTTATCAGATATTCGAAAGATATTGGTCATGTTGCGAGGATTCAAATGCCCCTGAAAATGCCCGAATTATTGCAAACGAATTAAATCAGATGTCAAAAGTGATTTTCTCGACAACACTTCGGGAAGAAACTTGGGAGAATTCGGTGCTATTTAACGAAAATCTTGCAGAGGTATAATTAAATTAAAGCAATCGAATGGCGGAGATATCACGTTTTTTTTGGCAGCGGTACGATTGTACAGCAAATTGAGGATCAAGGTTTAATTAATACTTTACCGCCGATATATGCAGGCTGTCGTTTGTATGACACACTGAAAGACAACCGTTCTCAGCAATTCTTTCAGCAAATCTTTATCAGAAATTCAGCTTATTTTAAGGTAAAAATTACATGTCCAAGCCATAATTAAATTTAGATGCTGGCTCAATTTATAAGCAGGCAACTATATAGAGAGGAGGGATGAAGCTATGACCTATCTATTAAAAAATTCTCATTTTATCGTAAATCACATTCCTATTGCGATGCTGATCTTCAGTTTTATTTTCGACTTGTGTGCAGTAATGATTAAGAAGAAAGACTGGCATATAGCTGGATTTCTTTGTTTAATTATCGGTACACTCGGTGCAATTGCCTCCGTACTTACAGGACCAGACGGACAGCAGGAAGCTAGAAATCCATTGTTCCACGATCACGAGCTCTTTGCAAATTTGACGATGTATTTGTTTATCGTACTGAGCTTGACACGTTTGTTTTTCCATTATAGAAAGAAGATAGACATCGGGAAAACAATAATTTACTTATTTATCGCGTTCATTGGTGTAGGTTTGGTTACATATACAGGTCATTTAGGCGGTAAAATGGTACATAAGGATACAAATTTTAGTGGCGGTCAAGGAGGACAAGGTCAAGGAGGCGGCTCAGGAGGTCAAGGTAAAGGCGGCGGTCAAGGTCAAGGAAGACAAGGTGGTCAAGGCGGGGCAAACGGGCAAAATGGCGGCGGTAATAACTCAAATAGCAATAATACTAGCGGCAGCCCGACTCCAGCCAAATAGTTTAGTCATACACCTGCAATCTGGGAATAACAAAGACCAATAGCGTTAACACTTGTCCCTGTACAATCGGCTTGGATGAGTTGCCCTTCAAGTAAATAATAGGTCAAGCCCACCTGCGGTTAGGGTGGGTTTGTACTTTCACTTTATTATTTTTAATAATCGCAACAAGATAGATCATCATAAAGACCCAAACATCGAACTTTTACTTCTGTCATTTGCTCCCGATCGTAGGATGCGGCTTTCTATGCTGTAGTGCCCTAACGAATCGCCCGCCTAGAGCAATCGATGGTTTTTCAACCAAGCCGTAGGATAAGGCAGATACCGCCACCGTGATAGCAAAAGAAAGCGCGGCAATCCACCACACGTTCATTTCGGCGGCCAGCCATTTCAGCAGAATAATCGTCACCACCGCGTGATATAAATAGAAGCTGTATGATATTTTACCGATAAAATGAACAGGTTTTGCAAGTAGCACCCGAGCCGTTTTGTATGAGGATAAGGCAGCAGTCATAATCAGTACGACGCCCGCTGCTGTCACCCAGTCGCTAGCCATATATGCGAGGTTTTCGCCTTCCTTGCCGGGCCAGATCTTGGCTGCGATATACAGCGACAAATACGTGCTATAACCGAACAAGCCGACTCCTGCAAGCAGTGCAAATAGTTTCAAGGAGGCAGAACACTTTTGGAAAGTTCCAATCAGCTGATCTTTGTGTTTGGCCATTAGCGCGCCGATCAAGAATATACCCATGTAATGGAGCGACATAAAATAATTCGTGTATGAGACCTCCGCCTCTGGATAAACCATATGGTTAAGCGTAAAGCCGAGTACAGATAGACCGACCGCCGAAGCAAGCGCGTACTTACCATGAAAACGCATCGCGATAAACGAGATAACCGGAAAAATAATTGAGATCCGCATTTCGTGCACAAGTGACCACGCCACCAAATCGATCGATGCGCTGTTGAAATCATCGAGCATCAGCACATGTTGTATAAACACGTGAAAAGGTACCGGCGTACCCCAAAAGGTGTTGAACCAGCTGTACAACTTGCCGCCATTAGATCTATACATAAACATCGAGCCCGTAAAAGCAATACTGATCGAGACGAGATACGGGATATAAATGCGGAAAAACCGTTTGATTAGGTACGTTCCATATGCCGGCTTGTCTGAGCGGAAAAATTGAAGCGCCAACACAAAGCCACTCAGTACGAAAAAGAACATGACTGCTTCGTGCCCTGCCCAGATAAAACGCAGTGGACCTTTTATCAGTTTCTCCATCCAATTGTTCTCGGCAAAGCTGGCATAAATGAAAGGCATCAAAATAAACAGATGATACAGCATCACTATAATGGCGGCGACTCCCCGCAGCGAGTCAAGCTGCTTGTAACGCATCATACGGTTTCTCTCCTTACATTAATAGTGATTATATATGCTATTGTAATCATTTATTAAGATACAATATGTATCATACAATGGAAGGCTTTTAGATGTCAACTGCATTGTGGCACAACGTTTATAGATAGATGATTTAGTCGAACTAACTCTACTGGAAGAAGCACTAACCCATCGTTAGTGTCTTTTTTCTGTGTATTTGGATATTATTAACATGGATACGTACAAATAAGTGGAGGTTTACATAATGGAGATTAAAAAGGGACAGCAGCCTAATAAATTGATAAATGAGAAATCTCCATATTTACTTCAACATGCTTATAATCCAGTAGAATGGTTCCCTTGGAGCGAAGAAGCGTTTGACCATGCGAAACGAGAAAATAAGCCTGTCTTTTTATCTATTGGCTATAGCACTTGCCATTGGTGCCACGTCATGGAAAGAGAGTCCTTCGAGGACGAAGAAGTAGCGGAAGTATTAAACCGCGACTACGTTTCAATCAAAGTGGACCGCGAGGAGCGGCCTGATGTCGACCATCTGTATATGTCCGTCTGTCAGGCGATGACAGGGCATGGCGGTTGGCCGTTAACTGTGCTGATGACACCGGAGAAGAAGCCTTTTTTTGCAGGAACATATTTTCCTAAGCATCGGAGACAGGGTCGCTACGGCTTGATGGATGTATTGGGACAATTGGCTCAACGATGGAAAAACGATCCCGATGAAATGGAGGAAGTCGGCAATCGTGTTGTGGAGTCGATGAACCAGAATCTGATTGCGAATTTGCCGGGCAGCGTGTCGGAACAGATGCTGGCAAGCGCCTTTCAAGCATATGACGAGATGTTTTCGGATACCTATGGCGGCTTTGGCAGCGCTCCGAAATTTCCTACCTCGCACAACTTGTCTTTTTTACTGCGATATTATGTGAAGACTGGAAATGCTCGCGCGCTTGAAATGGTAGAAAAAACGCTGGATGCCATGTACAAGGGAGGGATCTACGACCATATTGGATTTGGCTTTTCTAGGTATTCTACCGATGAAAAATGGTTAGTGCCGCATTTTGAAAAAATGCTGTATGATAACGCGCTGCTAGCTATGACATATATCGAAGCGTTTCAGGTCACGGGCAAGCAAAAATATGCCGATGCGGCAGAGCAAATATTCGCTTATGTGCTTAGGGATATGACAGAT
Organism: Cronartium ribicola 11-2; assembly: GCA_000500245.1. Classification (NCBI taxonomy): domain Eukaryota; kingdom Fungi; phylum Basidiomycota; class Pucciniomycetes; order Pucciniales; family Coleosporiaceae; genus Cronartium; species Cronartium ribicola. The sequence goes on from AWVX01048674.1 coordinate 192,575, forward strand.
GCGGACGGCGGATTTTATTCGGCTGAGGATGCGGATTCCGAGGGGGAAGAAGGGAAGTTCTACGTCTGGACACCGGAAGAAATGCATGAGATTCTAGGTGAAGCCGATGGCGAATTTTACTGCGCCTTATTCGATATTACGGAACAAGGCAATTTCGAGGGACATAACATTCCTAATCTGATCCAGAGGGATCTGGAAATTGCAGCGAAATTGCAGGGGATATCGCTGGATGAATTGCTTACCCGTGCGGAATCTTGCCGCTTAAAGCTGTTTGCTCATCGTGAAGGAAGGATTCATCCTTACAAGGACGATAAAATTTTAACCTCTTGGAACGGTCTGATGATCGTTGCTTTGGCGAAGGGCGCAAAGGCATTAAGCAGCAAACGCTATGAAGAGGCAACGCGCAAAGCAGTTGAATTCATCTGGACGCGCTTAAGAAGAGAAGACGGCAGACTTCTGGCTCGTTACCGTGATGGCGAGGCAGCCATTCTAGGATATGCGGATGACTATGCTTTTTTTGTATGGGGTCTCATTGAGCTGTATGAAGCAACTTCTGATATTATTTATTTGCAGCGGGCAGCAGTGCTGAACCAGGATATGCTTCGTTTGTTCTGGGACGATGAAAAGGGTGGATTGTTCTTTTACGGTCATGACGGCGAAGCTTTGTTTGCTCGAACGAAGGAAACATACGACGGTGCGATGCCTTCAGGAAATTCCGCTGCAGCGCTTAATATGCAGAAATTAGCCAGACTTACTGCTGACGCAAAGCTGGAGCAGACAGCAGAAGCGCACATCGAGGCACTTTCCGGTGCCGCAACGCGATATCCGACAGGACATTCGCTTTACCTGGCTGCACTGGACTTCTATTATGACGGCGGGACAGAGGTTGTTATTGCAGGCGATCCGGATCATGAAGATACACAAGAAATGCTTAAACTGGCACGGAGCGTATTTATGCCAAACGCGACTATTGTGCTAGTCCCGACAGGAGCAGGAGCTGCTTCGCAAGCTGAAGACGTAAGGCAGCTATTGCCGTTAGTGTCGGATAAAATCAGCATTGGAGGCCGAGCAACAGCTTATGTGTGCCGCAACTTCAGCTGCCAATCGCCGGTCACTGAGCTGGAAGAACTGCGGGAACTGCTTCAAGGGAACGAGAGTCATACCTAATCTTTGTTAAAGCAAACAAGCTGGTCACCTTGATCATCAAGGGTACCAGCTTGTTTTATATCGTATTTATTTTTGCTGCAGCATCATTTTCCATAAATCCGCTGTGTCGTAACCAAGACGCCATGCCGCCACTCCGGCAAGATCGTATTTCTTGGCTAGGGCTAATCTTGCTTTTACGGTATCTTCATTTTCCAACCAGAACACATATCGGCTGCCATCTTTTTGATAGTCAACCCGGTATTGGTTATAGGTGCTGTCCCATGTTGTCGTCGCTCCGGTGGATGCGATTAGAGCAGGGATATCCTTCAAGAACACTGCGCGGTTGTTGATTAATTTACCGGAAGCGTCAAGCTGCCATTCTCTCACATAATAAGGAATGCCGATCAGCAGTTTGTCCCGCTGTACGCCGTAGGAGAGAAAATCTTGAATGCCTTGTTCGGTCCACTGCAAGCCTGACACGGAGCCTGGCGACTCACTGCCTTTCCAATACTGGTCGTACGCCATGATGACGATAGCGTCCACGATAGCGCTAAGCTTTTCATGATCATATGCCGAACGGCTGTCCCATCGTGTATCGCCTCGCGGCAGATCCATTGAAACATATATCTTTGACGCATGAGCTGCGGCGGTAAGCTTACTAATAAAGGCCGTATACGCATCGCGATCTTTTCCGTTTAAGCTTTCAAAATCCACGTTAACGCCGTCTGCACCAAGTGCTGTCAGCTTAGAAACTAACGCTGAGATGAACTTATCCTGCGCCGATGGATTCGCCAAAAACTGCGAGGTGAGCGCGGCATCGAATTGATTATGGACAAGCGGATACACTTTATATCCTTGTGCTTTCAACCAATTCACTGTGTCAGCATTTGACGTATCGGTTAAAGTGCCCTGCGCATCCGACAAGTTAAAATAGGTAGGGGAGTCGACATCTAATCCCGTAGTGTTCGAAACATGGTTACGGATCGTAGTATCATTTGAACTGCCGTTCCAGCCCCAGTACTCCAGCTTGCGGAAGTTATCCCACAGCATTTGTCCAAGCGGCGTCCGAATCGAGGCATTGCTGTATTGGGTTGCATTTTGCAGCGCATAATCTAGTGAATTGAAATCAAATACTAAGCTGTCATTTTGATAGATTTGATAGAAGGGCGCATTGCTCCAAATTTCACGGTCCCCTAGCTTTATTGAGCTATGAGCAAATTGTTTGGCATAAGCAATGCTTTCATTCAAACCTATAAAAGCGTTAATGAGTTTGTCATTTTGATAAACTTGATAAGTGAGGGCATTATTCCAGACCGTTACATTGCCCGAGAGATTGACGACTGTCGAATTACCCCATTTGATCGCCTCGTTCACAGCATCCTCAGCATATGCGAACTGCCATTCAGGCTTGCTATTCATTCCTTGGTTCACTTGATAGGCAGGCGCTTGCTTACGAAGAGAGTCTTTGGCAGCAGCGGTGAAGTTATCCCACACCCAACGTTTATTTTCCAGATCGATAATATGGGAACCGCCCCAACGTTTGGCCTCTGTTACAGCAGACTCAAGCGTCGTAAAGCGCCACCCGGACATGGTTTTGTCTCCTTGATAGACCTCGTAACGCGCATAGTTGTTCCATACCCAGCCTCCCGATCCCGTATCGCGAATACTGGCATTGTTCCAATTTCTAGCTTCAGCCATCGCAGCATCCAAAGTAGCAAACTGCCAATTGGGATAGGTAACGCCATTCTGATATACGACATAATGCGGCAGGTTATTCCATAACCAATTGCGTGTTCCAATATCCTCTACATGCGAGAAGGCAAAGCCTTTTGCATAACTTAGTGCTTGATTATAATTCGACCATTCCGTCAAAATATGATTATTTTGATAGACACGATATTTGGTTGTCTTATCCACGCCTGCCGCGAAAACAGGAGTAGATGTCATAAGAACGGCTAACATCGTTCCGGTCACAATCCATGGCTTACTTCTCATTCATCACGCCTCTTTCTTCACAGACTCTACTACTATTAGACGTGAAGAGTGGAAGAATAGTTTCATGGTAAATGATAGCAAGTAATGGGATAATAATCGGTATGATTCAGTATAATTCAGATATAATCTTCAGATCATTAGGAGGTATTCATTTGAAAATTTTACTATTAGGCGGGTCCGTATTTGTAGGCAAGCACATTCTAGATGCCGCGCTGCGACGCGGTCATGAGATTACGACTTTTACACGGGGTCAAACCCCGTCACAAGATAATACCGGCGTTGAGCGATTGCACGGAGATCGAGATGGAAATTTAACCGCGCTTGAGGGTAGAAAATGGGATGCTGTAATCGATACGTCGGGATATGTACCGAGAATCGTTAAGGCATCTGCGGAGCTGCTCGCCAATTCCGCAGCTCATTACACGTTCGTGTCAACGATTTCAGTTTATGAAGATTTAAGCAAACCGAATGTGGACGAACATGCATCTGTCATTAAGCTGGAAGATCCTCTGACAGAAGAAGTGTCTCCCCATTATGGGGGATTAAAAGCATTATGCGAAGAGGCCGTAGAGTCGGCAATGCCAGGTCGTGTGTTGATTGTAAGGCCTGGCTTAATCGTGGGACCTGATGATCCGACGGATCGGTTCACTTATTGGCCAACAAGGGTCAAGAAAGGTGGCCAAGTGCTTGTGCCGGGCAGCCAAGATGTGCAAGTTCAATTTATTGATGTAAGGGACTTGGCTGAATGGATCATTCAAAGTGTGGAAGCGCAATTGACAGGAACGTATCAGATTACAGGACCTGAACCAAGCTTAACGATGAAATCGTTTCTTGAAGCATGCAAGCATTCTCTGAACGATGATGTGCAGTATTGTCCCGTAAGCGAGGAATTTTTGCTCGAACAAGGGGTAGGTCCATGGGTTGAACTGCCGCTCTGGATTCCGAAACAAGGAGAGTTCACTAATTTTTCACATATGATGTCGCTGAATATCAACAAAGTAATAACCACGGGGATAACATTCCGGCCTTTAAGTGAAACCCTTCAAGACACTCTTGCATGGGATGAGCGCAGACCTGCGGACCTGCCGAGAAAAGCAGGTATGAAGGCAGAGCGTGAAAGTGAACTTCTAAGCAATTGGGCTAACAGCGGACAATAAAAAAATCCGCCTCTTTAAGTATAGAGGCGGACCATATATTACTCAGCAATATCAGCAACAATCTCGTCTTCCATGCGAAGCTCAATCTGATCGCGGAATACGCGCATTTGACATTCGCTAAACAAATATTGCTCGATCGATTCCAGTAAATTGGCTTCAATCAGGATTTGACTTCGTCCTGCAGTATGCACCTCTGCAGAAAATCCTTGATCTTCATCCCACATGAGTTCAACATCGACATCAGTGGGTTTGAGCTGTTTGCGCTGTGCCATGTTCACACAGACTGCATTGACGATATCCTGTTCACTTAAACGCATAGGTTAGTACCTCTTATCATCCGGTTTGCGGCGAGATCTAAAGTAACTGAACAGTTTAATGATTAATGCGATTAACAAAGCAATGGCCAGTAAATTAATCATAAAGCCAAACATATTGCCGAAAGCGCCCATGCCGCCGAACATACCGCCAAACAGCATGCCGGCCAAGCCGCCGATCATCATGCCTTTAAAGAAACTGCCGCCGCTAAAAAATCCGCGATTGGTTGAAGGATTCGTACTTGGCGTTCTGGTTGTCGAATTGGCAGGGTTATTGGAAATATTATTAGACGGCTTAGATGGTGTGAAGCTTTTTCTTGGTGCTTTGTATCCTTTGGCGTCTACTGCATGAGGCAGACTTAGTGAGAGAAGAAGCGTGAAAGCCATGAGCAGCATAGTAAATCTTTTCAAAGATAGTCCCTCCTGATAGTTATGTTAGTTGCTGTGTTTAAGTTTCTATACGTAATACTTTGGCTTAGGTTTCCGTTTCTCATCCGAAAATGTACAATAAAGCTAGAAATGCACAAACAATCTAGTAAGGTTAATGTAGTGAAGGGGGATATGGGTTGATTAATTATCCGGATGCCTATTTGGATTATTTAATTTATTTTCATGGTTTTCGCGATTTTTTCGAATGTCATGAGGTGTTGGAGGCATATTGGAAGGAGCATCCTAATGATCCGATGAGCGCTGCGTACGTTGGTCTTATTCAAATGGCTGTAGGCTTGTATCATGAGCGCAGAGGCAATATAGCCGGTGCTGGCAAAATGTTCACCAGTGCTTTAAGCAATTTGAATTTAAACATCCAGCATGCTGAGGCTCTTGGATTGAACGTTGGCCAGTTAACTGAAGACATAGAAGAAAGAATACGGAAATTAGCAGCAGACAGTCCATTTGTCGATTACAATTTGCCTATAAGCGATCCAGCCCTATTGGCTTATTGTAACCAATTGTGCCAACAAAAAAACGTCCTCTGGGGACGTCTTAGTGAACTCGACAATATGCAGATTGTGCATAAACATACGTTACGCGATCGTTCAGATGTTATTCAGGAGCGCGAGAGGCAAGCCAAGCTTAGGTTAGAGGCGAGAAAGCCAGCAACTACGGAGAATGGCGGTTAGTCTTCGATTAACTCCAGTTTTCCGGTAATAGGGTGAATGATCAATCCATGTACGGGTAAATTCCTCGGGAGTAATGGGTGGTTTCGAATAATACCGGCACTTTTGACGATACCTTCCCGCAGATTGTCAAAACCTGTTAACCAGCGGTTCAAATCAATACCGGCGTTGCTGAGCGTGTCCATCACATCATCCGATACGCCCCGTTCTTTGGCTTGATTGAGGACATGTGTCGAATTAAGGCCCATCATGCCGCATTCGTGGTGGCCGATTACAAATACTTCATCCGCCTTTAATTCATAGACGGCTACGATAATACTGCGCATCACGCTGCCGAACGGATGAGATACGATAGCGCCGGCGTTTTTGATAATTTTGGCGTCGCCGTTGCGTAAATTCATAGCTTTGGGCAGCAGCTCGACAAGCCGAGTATCCATACAAGTAAGGATGACCATCCGTTTATCCGGATATTTAGTCGTAATAAATTTTTCATACTTGCGTTCTTGAACGAACGCGTCATTATACGTGAGTATTTCTGATATTAATGACATGAATGAATCACTCCAATCTAATTTATGTACCGGTGATCCGGTTTTCAGCTTTAGGAACGGCGATCAATAATTCTGAGATCGGGATTGTAAATTTGTCCGCTGCTGAACAGTCTCATAGCGCCCGTATCTGGATGGGTATTCACTTGCAATTGGTCTTCAAAATAGACAAGGTGCCTTTTCTCGACGATAACGGGAAAAGGAGTGCCTTCAGCTGTTATTTCATGTGATGCTTGCTCTGAAACCAACCAAAGAACCGGTACCCCATTTGCGGAGCAACCGCAGCCTTCTGCATCAAAAACTAATTTTAGCATTGTACCGGGTTCTTCCATAAAAGGCTGAAGCTGCTCGGCAGCAGCGGGAGTAAATATTATATGCATAAGAAGCTCCTCCTTAAAAAAGTACTGTTTAATTGTACCATAAAACGAGAATCATTTGCTTACAACTCAAGTAGACAGTATGATCGTATTAGATCTTGCATAAAATTAACATTTGTCATCTAAAAAAAGGAGTTGAAATCCATGGTGGAAACGCTTCTGCAAACGAGGCTGGACAGCTTCAGGCAATTAATTCGTAAAATCAAAAGCTATGAGGAAGCCGTAGGATTAATGTATTGGGATTTAAGAACAGGCGCACCTAGAAAAGGGGCAGGAGCAAGGTCCGAAGTGATCGGAGAGCTGTCGACGGAAATGTTCAAACTGTCGGTTAGCAATGAAATGGGCGAGTATTTGGATTTCCTTTTGAAACCGGATCATTTTGCTCATTTAGATGATATAAACCAACGTATGGTAACGGAATGCAAAAAGGAATATGATCGCAGCATAAAAATTCCGCCAGACAAATATCAAGCCTACGTTGTGTTGACTTCGCAAGGTGAAACAGCTTGGGAAGATGCTAAAGCGAATAATGATTTTGATTCTTTTCAGCCATATCTGGAGAAAATCGTAGCGGCAAATTTAGAATTTATTGAACTATGGGGCTATGAAGGCCACAAATACAACACTTTGCTTGATATGTACGAACCAGGTATGACGGTCGAGAAGCTGGATGAAGTATTCGGCGCTTTACGTGAACAAGTGGTGCCGCTGCTTGCAGCGATTCAAGCTGCCCCGCGTCAACCGGAACGTGATTTTCTGCATGGACAGCAGTTTCCGAAGGAGAACCAGAAGAAGTTCTCCAATTATATTTTAAAAGAGCTGGGCTACGATTTTGAGGCAGGACGGCTCGATGAAACCGTTCATCCGTTTGCAACCGGGCTAAATCCAGGAGACGTGCGAATCACAACACGCTACTTGATCAACGATGCAACCTCCGCCTTGTTTGGTACTATACATGAATGCGGCCATGCCTTATACGAGCAGAATATCTCACCGGATCTGATTGGTACGAATCTATGCACTGGCACTTCGATGGGGATTCATGAATCCCAGTCCCGTTTCTGGGAGAATATCGTCGGCCGAAGCCGCGGTTTCTGGTCGCGTTATTACAGTGAGCTGCAGAACACGTTCCCAGGTCAATTCGATGTCGATGCCGAAACCTTTTACCGTGCCATTAATCATACCGAGCCTTCTTTAATCCGGATTGAAGCAGATGAATTAACGTACAACTTACATATCATGATTCGTTATGAGATCGAAAAAGGACTGTTTTCCGGTGAAATTAAAGCAGCTGAACTGCCTCAGGTGTGGAACGCCAAATATAAAGAATATTTGGGTGTAGAGCCGCAAACGAACAGCGAAGGCGTGCTGCAGGATGTACACTGGGCAGGAGGTTCGTTTGGTTATTTCCCTTCCTATGCGCTCGGTAATATGTATGCGGCACAAATGACCGAAACGCTGCGTAAGCTGCTGCCGAATTTTGATTCGCTTATTGCTGCGGGTGATTTCGCGCCTATAAAGGCAATCTTAACGGAGCAAATTTACCAATATGGCAAACAGCGCACGCCGAATGAGATTATTACGGATATGACCGGTGAAGAGCTGAATCCGAACTATTTGGTCACCTATTTGCAAAAGAAATATAAAGATATTTACGGCATTTAATATCAAACAACAAGCTATAAAGCCTGCAAAAAGACGTACTGTCGATTTGCAGGCTTTTTTTTGTGTGCAAACGAATGGGTTGACGTGACTTAACGCCGTTTGTAACGTACCAGCGGATGGACGCATGCATAGTATAGGATACCTATAATTAAACCGGTGGAGGGATTTCAATGAAAAAAAGTTTATTAACGATGCTTGCCGTCATTTTCTTGGTTGGCATTGTTTTGTCCGGATGCGGGGGGAACAGCACAGAGGTCACCAGCATACGTATCGGAGAAGTGACACGTTCTATTTTCTATGCGCCGCAATATGTGGCTCTAAACAAAGGGTTTTTCAAGGATGAAGGATTGGATGTCACGCTCCAAACAACGGCAGGAGGCGACAAAACGATGACCGCGCTTATATCTAACGGCATCGATGTTGCGCTGGTTGGTTCGGAAACTTCTATTTATGTTTACTTACAAGGATCGGACGATCCGGCTATCAACTTTGCGCAATTGACGCAGACGGACGGAACGTTCCTCGTTTCCCGTAAACCCGTGCCAAACTTCGATTGGAGCATGCTGAAAGGAAGCACCTTCTTAGGTCAACGAAAAGGCGGTATGCCGCAAATGGCGGGCGAATTTACATTGAAAAAGCATGGCATCGATCCGCAAAAGGATTTGAACCTGATTCAGAATGTGGAGTTTGCTAATATTCCTGCGGCTTTCTCATCCGGTACCGGAGACTACGTGCAATTATTTGAACCGACAGCTTCTATCTTTGAAAAAGAAGGCAAAGGGACCGTGCTGGCGTCCTTTGGTGTTGAAAGCGGACATTTGCCGTACACCGTCTTTATGACGAAAAGCAGCTTTATCAAGAAAAATCCTCAAACTGTGCAAAAGTTCACCAATGCTATTCAAAAAGCACAGAATTGGGTACAAACACACGAAGTAAATGAGATTGCCGATGCTGTTATTTCCTTCTTCCCCAATACAGATATCTCGATCATTCGAAGCGTTGTGAAAAGGTATAAAGATCAGGGCTCTTTTGCGACGGACGGCATCGTTGATGAGAAGGAATGGAACAATCTGCTCGATGTTATGAAGCAGGCCGGAGAGCTGAAAGGCAATGCGGCATGGAAAGATCTTGTGAATACTTCCTTTGCTGATAAAGCAAAAAAACTTGTGAAATAGGGTACGGGTGATAGGACCATCGGAAAGGCGGAGTGCCCATGGAGCAGGCAGCGTTACAATTAGAGGAAATCACACACATTTATGTGGATGACAGCAAAGCTGCGCTTGTACTGCAGGACATTTCGCTGTCCGTCCAGCCCGGAGAATTCATATCGATCGTAGGACCCAGCGGATGCGGGAAGACGACGCTGTTATCCGTCATCGCAGGATCTTTCCCGGCGTCAGCCGGTAAGGTAAAAATTTTCGGAGAAGAAGTAACCGGTGCATCAGACCGCATCGGATATATGCTGCAGCAGGACTTTTTATTTCCTTGGCGCACGATTTATAGTAATGCCATCATCGGTTTACAAATCAAACAACGTCTTTCTTCCGCTTCTGAAGCACTGGCAAATAGCTTGCTAAACGAAATGGGCTTAACGAAGTTTCGTGATTATTTGCCAGGGCAGCTTTCAGGCGGCATGCGGCAACGGGCTGCGCTCGTTCGCACCTTAGTCACAGAGCCTGATCTGCTGCTGCTGGATGAGCCGTTCTCTGCTCTTGACTATCAAACTAGGCTTCAGCTGGAAGGATTAATTTGGCGTACGTTAAAAAACAAGAACATTACAGTCGTGTTGGTCACCCATGATATTGCCGAAGCCATTGCCATGAGCGACCGAATCTTCATGCTGCAGCCCGGACCGGGGAGATTGCGCAGAGAAATCGCTGTCCCGCGGCATATTCGTGATCTTGAGCCTCTCGATGCGCGTGAAGCAGACGGATTTAATTCTCTGCTCCGAAGCCTATGGCAGGAGTTTGAAGCGATAGAGGGGGAAGGAGGATCGAAGAAAGATGAAGCTCACAGATAAGTTATATCAAGCGCATCTTACTAAAAAGCGAAGTCTTAATTGGCAAGTTCGATCCGTACAAGGCTTGCTGCTGCTTATCTTTCTCATTGGCTGGGAATTGGCGGGGCGTATGAAGTGGATTGATGTTCTTCTCTTTAGCTATCCTAGCAAAATAATAAATTTATTAGGCCAAAAAATAGCGGATGGCAGTATATTTTCTCATATTGGCGTGACGGTGCTAGAGACAATTGCAGGCTTCGTTCTCGGTACGTTAATCGGTACGGCCATTGCTGCGCTGTTGTGGTGGTTCCCTTTTGTCTCACGGGTAGCTGATCCCTACATCGTGGTGCTGAACAGCCTCCCAAAGGTAGCATTAGGTCCTCTTTTTATAGTCGGGCTGGGTCCAGGACTGATGTCGATCATTGCAACTACGTTATCTATTACCGTTATGATCACGACTTTAGTCGTATACGGCAGCTTCAAGGAAGCCGATCCCAACATGGTGAAGGTTGTTCAGTTATTCGGCGGCACTCGCAGCCAATCGTTCCGAATGGTCATATTGCCCGCTTCCATTCCGGCGATTGTTTCCTCGCTAAAGGTAAATGTCGGCTTGTCTTGGGTCGGTGTGATTGTAGGCGAGTTTCTTGTATCGCAGGCGGGTTTGGGCTACTTAATCATCTATGGGTTTCAAGTGTTTAATTTTACACTTGTGCTGGGCAGTTTATTCATAATCGCGATTGTAGCTACTGCGATGTATCAAGCTGTTGTTATGTTAGAAGCGCATATCATCAAAAAAAGCTCATGACCTTTGCGTCATGGGCTTTTTTCTAGTAGACTAACGCCAAGCACTTATTATGCAAATTTTGGAGTGGTTGGGTTGTTATTGCGTTTCGTGGGTATCCGTGTCATCAAAACCGCTGTTGCGGTGGTAGTTTCTCTTATTCTAGCACGATGGTTCGGTCTTCAGTATGCGGCTTCGGCTGGATTGCTGGCTATTCTTGGCATTGAGGTCACTAAGAAAAAAGGTGTGCTTATTGTATTTAAAAGGATGGCGGCTTCCGTCATGGCGCTGCTGTTTTCGTCGGCGCTGTTCTCGCTGCTAGGTTTCCATCCGCTAGTCATAGGTTTGTTTATCCTTATAGCATTCCCGGTCTTGTACCGAATGAAATTGTCTGAAGGCGCAATAACGGGTTCGGTCGTGATGTTTCATCTATATAGTTCCAGACAGCTTTCTTGGGAACTGCTTCTTAACGAGCTGTGGCTGCTGCTTATTGGGCTTGGCACAGCGACACTAATCAATATCATATATATGCCAAGAGCTGATAAAATCCTGCAGCAAAATAAAAGAAAGCTGGAAAAGCTTTTCGCCAAAATTTTTAATCAAATAGCCGCGCATTTGCGCGATAATACCGCTGTATGGGACGGCGCAGAGATGCTTCAAGCGGAAGAAGTGTTACAATCGGGCTTAGAAATCGCGCGCAAATCAGCGGATAATCAACTGCTGTTCGGAGCGCCGCCAGATTGGACGATCTATTATTATATGCGTATTCAGCAATTCGAATCGATTGGGCGAATGGTTAATTTAGTGGCTCAAGTGTTTCAAAATTTGCCTCATGGCGAGCGCATTGCAGAAGTATTCGAGCATTTGAGTATTGATGTGCAAGAAGAATACTATATCGGCCGATGTGAGCAAGAAATTGAATCGCTTGAAGCAGAATTTCGCACGATGGCTCTGCCTGCAACCCGTGCTGAGTTTGAGATTCGCTCTGCGCTTCTGCAGCTCATTCATGAATTGAAACATTACATGGGCGAGGCGAAAAAACAGAAACGGCAAAAACCGTTACAAGCGATTTAAAGTCCAGGTTAAGGCACCGTTTAGAATCGCATTACCGCTTTATTACAATATGTATTTTTACAAAAAATAAGAGTTTCCTGCACATATAAGAGTCATCCCAGAATATATATAAATGACGGCAGGAGCTCGGATATGAACCCTAAAAATTTTTGTCACCCTAGACGAATGTCCTGCATACACTTGTAATGAATGATTGTATGGAGGAGGTTGAAGGGATGTCAATAGATAAAGATTTGCAGTACAGAGAGATCATCACGAAGGCGATCTGCGGAAAAGGACGCAAATTTTCGCATGTCAGCCATACCGTGACTCCTTCTCACGCTCCGTCCAGTATCTTGGGTGCTTGGATCATTAATAATCAATACGAAGCAGTCAAGTCTGGCGAAAGCGTAGAAGTGGTGGGTACTTACGACATCAACATTTGGTATTCGTATGACAAGAACACCAAAACCGATGTCGCGAAGCAAACAGTATCCTATGTGGATGCGGTCCCGCTCTCTTATTTGGACAAAAAACATAAGCCCGCCACAGCGGAAGTGTCGGCGGTAGCCACTCAGGAGCCAAACTGTGTGGAAGCTGGAATTTCTTCGAACGGAAGCAGTGTCATTATCCGAGTGGAACGGGAATTCCAAACGGAGCTCATTGCTGAAACTAAAGTTTGGGTTGTAGTGAACCCTAACGCAAGCGGAGATCTGGACGATAAAGGCATTGATTTCGATGGGAATGAAGGCGATTTTGAAGATTTGGATCCCGATTTATTGGATGATGATCTGAATTAACGAACGGCTGAGTTATGTTTCATGATATGTCAACGATGATCTTTTTGTTGAGGGCGAAGGCCCTCTTTTTTGTTAGATTAAAAAAATAGGCGATTTTATATACAAAATAGATTTGACGAGAGCGGGGCGCTGAAAGGAGACAAGGGATGATGGAACAAGCGGCAGGTAAAGCCGGCTCTTGTGTGTTTGTGCTGCATGATGGTTCTTCAGAATTACTGCCGCTTCTTGACAACCTATCTGTTCCTCACGGCCGGACCCTGGCAGATTGCAAGATCGAAGAAATATCTGGCAGTAGGCAAACGGTTATATGCTTAGGTATAACAAAAAACGGTATCCGAAAAGATATTCAAAAGAATAAGCGGCGAATAATACTTGAAAACGCTGCAACACCACATAATGAGAGAATGGCCGACACAAGCCGGTTATATGAACAAGTTGAAGGTATAGATTGTGTTGTTATGCAGCCGCGAGATGCAGTTACGCTTGCACTTGATTCCGTTTATGCCCAGGAGATCTTAATGACTCATGGCTTGAAGACAGCTAAAACCTTAAAAGTCAGAATGAGAGGCGAAGGTTATAGTCAGCTACAGTACTCGCATTTGTTTCAAATTCCCGTGTTCCAACTGGAAGCGCTCGCGATATTCGAGCGCAGGAACCAGCTGCCGCTTGCCGGCATGAGCGGCATTCATCCCGCCTCAGCGCGGTATAGCTTCGCTGAGGCAGATCCGCAGCAGCCGACATTCCATCGGCAACGTGCAGCCAAAACAGCCGTGCGCGCCGTCTACGCGCTCGGCCTCGATTATGGCCTCGTGATGATAGGCGTCTCTTCGCGAGGCCATACCGTCGTGCTCGGCGTCGATCCGTCGCCGAGCATGACCCCGCGCCTCGGCGAATTGTACGCCGAGGCCATCAACCGCTATGACGCCGAACTGGCGTCAGAACCATTGCAGCGCGCCCCTGCCATGCTGGGGGCGGATCCGGAATTCCTGCTCATCAGCGAGCAGGGAAAGGCAGTACCCGCTTCCCGCTTCCTGGAGCGCGAAGGCGTTGCGGGCTGCGACAGCGTGCCGTGGTACGCACGCGGGGGGAGCCCGCTGCGGCCGCTGGCGGAGCTGCGGCCAATGCCGAGCGCGAATCCTCGTGCGCTCGTGCAGAACCTGCGGCGCGCGATGACAATCGCGGCCGGGGCGATTAAAGACCCAAGCCTTGCATGGGTCTCAGGCGGTATGCCGCTCAAGGGATTCCCCCTTGGCGGGCATCTCCACTTCAGCCGCGTTCGGCTGAGTTCAGCTTTGCTGCGCGCGCTGGATAATTATCTCGCGCTGCCGCTCATGCTCGTCGAGGATGCCGCGACGAGCCGAAGACGCCCCCGCTACGGCACGCTGGGCGATGCCCGAAGGCAGCCGCATGGAGGCTTTGAATACCGTACGCTGCCAAGCTGGCTTATGGATCCGCTTCTGACGGGCGGCGTATTTGCCTTGGCGGCGTTAATCGCAAACGAATATCAGCATTTGCAGAAGCAACCGCTGCTTGAACCATCGGTAACAGCTGCTTACTATAACGGAGATAAAGAGAAGGTGCTCGGTATCGTCAATCTTTTATGGCACGAGCTTGAACAGCTGCCGGCATATAGCAAATATGAGCCTGAGTTAAATGCGCTGAAGTCACGTGTCTTGAAGATGGAACCGTGGGATTCGCTGACTGACTTCCGCCATGCTTGGGGTCTGGTTCCTGTACCTGCATTCACTAACTGACTTTTGCCGCTTGGGGTTTGATTCTCGATTGAGCAACGATATCAGCTAATAGTTTTTAGTTCACACATAGACAAGCTGTCATTTACTAATTCATTCCTCTTGCATCTCCCCACATCGGGACGTGTTCATGGTATAATAGAATGATAGAATACTAGAATACTAGGATCTCATTCACTGGAGGAAAGCATGGCGCAGTACACACCGATGATGCAGCAATATTTGGCGATCAAGGCCGATGTGCCGGACGCCTTTTTGTTTTTTCGCTTGGGCGATTTCTATGAATTGTTTTTTGAAGACGCGGTTAATGCCGCTAGAGAACTTGAGATCACGTTAACCGGACGCGGAGGCGGCATGGAAGAGCGCATCCCGATGTGCGGCGTTCCGCATCATGCTGCGGAAGGCTATATTGCCCGTCTAGTTGAGAAGGGCTACAAAGTGGCGATCTGCGAGCAAGTGGAAGATCCCGCCGAAGCCAAAGGGGTAGTGCGGCGGGAAGTCGTACGTATCGTAACGCCGGGAACGGTTATGGACAGTAAGTCGCTCGGGGAGTCGAGCAATAACTATATCGCTGCGGTAAGTGCGCAAGGTGAAGCCGCATACGCTTTAACCGTTTGTGACATTTCTACCGGAGAATTGTATTCCACATGGCTCGGAGACGCCTTCGACAGTGTGGTGGACGAGCTTAATGTGTACCATCCGACCGAAATGATTGGGGACGAATCCGTGCTAAGCATGCTGCAGGCTGTTCCTAACTTGACGATGCGCAGTACATCGATCACACCTTGGTCACTTAGGGCACCAGAAGAACTGCTTCAATCTCATTTTGATGAAACTGATTTATCGGCCCTTCATGAAGTACAAAAGCAAGGTGTCGCTTTGTTGCTTGCGTATTTGCAAGAAACGCAGAAGAGAGCGATTACTCATGTCAAACATATACGTGTTGTAGAACAAACCCAATTTATGACGATGGACCCTTTCACGCGCAGAAACCTGGAATTGGTGGAAACCGTTAGAGAGCGAGCCAAAAAAGGCTCATTATTATGGCTGCTTGACCGCACAGTTACTGCAATGGGCGGAAGAACGCTTCGCCGCTGGATCGAGAAGCCGCTGCTTAACATTACTCAGATCGAATCGAGGCATGAAGCGGTAGGCAGGCTTATTCACGAATACATAGCGCGTGAAGATATGAAGAAGCTGCTGCAGGAGGTATACGATCTTGAGCGGTTAGCCGCGCGTATCGCATATGGCAATGCGAATGCCCGAGATTTGGTGGCTTTGAAGCTTTCTTTGAAGCAGGTGCCGCATCTGCAGCAGGCTTGCATAGAGAGCGGATCGCAGACGCTGCATGCAATTGCCGGTTCGATGGATGACTGTCAAGACATGCTGTCATGGATTGAGGCGGCAATTTCGGAAGAGCCCCCGGTCTCTGTGCGAGAGGGCGGCATGATTCGTGAAGGCTATCATACCTATTTGGACAGCCTCCGCGAAGCGAATGTGAACGGCAAGAGATGGATCGCGGAACTGGAGCAGCAAGAACGGGAAGCAACCGGAATAAAATCGCTTAAAATAGGCTTTAACAAAGTGTTTGGCTATTATCTTGAGGTGACGAAAGCGAATATTGGCACACTGCCTGAAGGCCGATATGAACGCAAACAGACGTTGGCCAATGCAGAACGGTATGTGACCCCGGAACTCAAAGAAAAAGAAGCGCTCATTCTTGAAGCCGAAGATAAAATGGTCGGGTTGGAATATGAATTATTTAACGAGCTGCGCAGCCGAATTGCTGCAGAGACTTCAAGATTGCAGCGGTTGGCAGAAGCTATCGCTAATATTGATGCGCTGCAATCGCTTGCCGCGGTTAGCGCCGCTTATCATTACCGCCGTCCCGAAGTCGTAGAGGAAGGCTATAATCTGCGTATCGTTGAGGGTCGGCATCCAGTGGTGGAAGCCGTCCTTAAGGAAGGCGTATTCATCGCTAACGAAACGGACCTGACTTTGGACGGCGGCCGCGTGCTGTTGATCACCGGTCCCAATATGGCGGGAAAAAGCACCTATATGCGTCAAGTCGCCATGATCTGCGTGATGGCGCAGATTGGTTGTTTCGTACCGGCGGCAGAAGCAGTCATTCCATTAACGGATCGTATCTTCACCCGTATTGGCGCGGCTGACGATCTTATTGGCGGCCAAAGCACGTTTATGGTTGAGATGATGGATATCCAGGTCATGACAGCCAAAGCGACTTCCAAATCGCTGGTCATTATCGATGAATTGGGACGCGGCACGTCAACCGGCGAAGGCATGGCGATTGCGCAGGCGGTAATTGAATATTTGCATGACCGCATCGGCTGCAAGACGCTGGTATCTACACATTTTCATGAGCTGGCTCATTTGCAGGACAGCTTGAATCATTTACATAATGGCCGTATGGCGGTCAAGGAAAGCGGGCAGCAAGTTACGTTCCTTCGCAAGCTGGTGCCAGGCGCCGCTTCAACCAGCTATGGCATATATTGCGCGCAGATTGCCGGGCTGCCGGATTCCATTATCCGTCGATCCTATGATTTGCTTAACGCGTTTGAGACCCGAGGAGCTGAGCTTGAAGCCGCCGCTGCTCGTGCTTTAACTGGGATTGATGCTGCAGAATCGGATCGGATCGAACCTGCCGGCACAGTGATATCTGATGACTCTAACGTTCGCGTCGTATCTCCTGATCCTGGACAACCCAAGATCATTGAACAACTTAGCTTATTTAAAGATGACGCTGATGGACCAAGCTCAGCGCCAGTCATGATTAAGCGAGATAAGGATTCCAAATCTCAACGAATTTTGGATGATCTGCAGTCGTTGGATCTTATTAATATGACTCCTATGCAAGCCATGAATCTGATTTATGAGTGGAAGAAAAAGCTGTAGCTTTTCCCACAAGAAGGAGAAACTCACGATGAATAAAACACATTTGCTTCAAAAAAGCTTGCGTACTGCACTGGGAATGGTTGCTGGCTTCTCCTTATTATTAATGCCATTAAATATTTTTGCATCGGATAGTTCTATTGCTTCTTCAGACAGCGCCATTACAAAGGAAATCCGCAGCTTGCTAAGCAACTACCATGTAAGCGGCGTAAAGGCGCAGGATTTGGAAGGCAAAAATGTGGAAGGCATGCTGAAATCATTAAATGATCCATATACGGTCTACTTTAACTCTAAAAAGCTTCAGCAGTTTTACAGCAGCTTGAATAATAACTATGTTGGTATTGGCACCCGCTTAGGTGAAGATGCTCACGGCGTCTATGTCGCTGAAGTATTTGCAGGATCTCCCGCTGAGAAAGCAGGTCTGTTAAAGGGAGATTATGTAATAAGCGTCAATGGGAACTCAACAAAAAATGCACCAACAGACAGCATTATTTCTAAAGTTATCGGTGACAAAGGAACATCTGTAGTCATAGGCATTGAAAGAGATGGCGTCGAGCTCAGTTTTACGATGCAAAGGGATCAAATCGTACTTCCTTCCGTGACTGGCCAGTTGATTGGTGAGGGCGTCGGCTACGCCAAAATCAGCACATTCTCTTCAGAAGCGGACGAACAGCTGAGCAAGCTGCTCGAAACCTTCAAGAATCAGGGGATGAAGTCACTCGTACTGGATCTTCGAAATAATCCAGGCGGTTATGTAGAAACGGCTTCTAATATTCTGAAAAACTTTCTGAAACAGGGTAAGCTGATGCAGGTGAAAGAAAGAGACGGCAGTATGAATGAAATTACATTTAGTGAAGGGAAAGAGCTTAATGTAAAGGTGTTTATCCTTGTTAACAGTAACAGCGCCAGCGCTTCAGAAGTACTGACAGGCGCCATGCAGGATTATGGCCTTGCCACTGTTATCGGCACCCAAACCTACGGAAAAGGCAGCGTTCAGTCCTTGTTCTCACTCTCGGATGGCGGAGCAGCAAAAATCACGATCGAAGAATATTTCACACCTAAACTTCGCAAGGTGAACGGCGTCGGATTGAAACCGGACGAAGTCACATTAGGAGACACGGCTCAGCTCATTACTGCCTTACATGACGCAGGTGTTCATCAGATTACATTAAATGCGGATCAACATGACATGAGCATAAACGGATTAACAGTCATGGATTCATTAACTATGAAAAAGCAGAATGAACATGTCTATATACCGGGCAGGTCTGCTGCCGCTTTGATCGGTGCGCATATTTCTTGGATTGGAAGTAAAGCTTCCGTTGAAGTCAGTAAAGACGGACATGCGGAATTGTTTACTGCCGGCTCAAGCTCTCTGCTGCTGCAAGATGGAAACAGCTACATAGACCTTGCTGTATTCGAGAAGCTTTTCGGCGGTTTGCAGTGGTCAGATAACAATAATCAAATTGTCATTGAGAGCAAGTAAGCGAAAGAATTGAATGTGTGTGATAGAGACAGATTAAAGGGGTGAACGCGCTAATGGGAAGCATCCGATTGCTCGATGAACATATTGCCAATCAGATTGCTGCAGGCGAGGTCGTGGAACGGCCGTCGTCGGTGGTGAAAGAATTGGTGGAGAATGCGGTGGACGCCGGCGGTACGCGCATTGACGTTGTGGTGGAAGAAGGCGGTCTAGCGCTGATACGGGTCACCGATAACGGCTCTGGTATGGAAACGGACGATTGCGAGATCGCTTTTCAGCGTCACGCTACCAGTAAAATTACTTCCGGGAAAGATTTGTTCGCCATTCGGACACTGGGCTTTCGCGGTGAGGCGCTGCCAAGTATTGCGGCTGTTTCCAAGCTGGAATGCGTTACATCTCACACGAGCGATGGATCTGGCAGACGGATTGTAATAGAAGGCGGGACCGTGCGATCTTTAGAAGACGCAGCATACGTTCGCGGGACGGAGATTACGGTTCGTCAACTATTCTATAACACTCCTGCGCGTCTAAAATATATGAAAACGATTCAAACAGAACTTGGGCACATATCTGATTACATGTACCGGCTTGCACTTGCTCATCCTCAAATCGCCTTTGCACTCAAGCATAACGGGAATTTCTTGCTGCAGACAGCTGGCAGCAGCGATATTCGGCAAGTTGTTGCCACTATTTACGGAACGGCCACCGGCAAGGCTATGCTGCAGATCCAAGGCGAAGATTTAGATTTTAAGATCAACGGATGCATTTCAAAGCCCGAACTGACTAGAGCGAACCGCAGCGCGATCACTACCATCATCAATGGGCGTTATGTGCGTAATTTTGCTTTGAACGCAGCTTTGCTGCAGGGGTACCATACGCTGCTGCCCATCAATCGTTTCCCGGTTGCGGTCCTGCATATAACAATGGACCCAACGCTTATTGATGTGAACGTTCATCCCGCTAAGCTGGAGGTGCGGTTCAGTAAAGAAGCGGAGCTGACCCAGTTGCTTGAAAAGCTTGTAAAGCAAACGCTTGGTGCAGAGGTGCTGATTCCCAGAGCTCCTCTTTCCTCCAAGCCGGCTTTTGTTCAGGAGCAAATGACGCTCTACCGCCCTCAATCTCAGCAGGATACGAGAGATTTGGAGTCTAAGCCATCCAGTCAGCCTTTCTCTTCAACTTCTCAATCGGCAAGAACAGAAGCCGGATCACCTCGTACGGATTGGAGCTCTTTATCATCCTCTGCTGCTTCGTGGGAAACGGCCGTAAGCGAAACCTCGTCCTATCCTACAGTGAAGTTGCAGCAGGGATCAGGACAGGGTAGAATAGGAAAGTCCGACAACAGGATAGACGCTAGAGCCGTTGAACCTTTCATGGAATGGGTAACACAGCAGTCCGGAGAATCGGCTGTCCTGCCATCTTTCCCGAAGCTTAATCCCATTGGACAGCTGCATGGCACCTATCTGATTGCTCAGAATGACAGCGGGTTGTACTTAATTGATCAACATGCTGCGCATGAGCGAATTAACTACGAATATTATTATGACAAGTTTGGTAATCCTGTGCAGGCTAGTCAGCAGCTGCTCGTACCGATTACACTCGACTTCACGTCAGCTGAGGCAACGCTTATTCTGGAGAAGCTGCCTCTCCTAGAGCAAATCGGCGTGGAGATGGAAGCGTTCGGCGGGTCTTCCTTTATCGTTAGATCGCATCCGCACTGGTTTCCTCTAGGGGATGAGCGTTCCATTCTGGAAGAACTGTGCGAATGGATACTGAGCGAACGTAAGGGTGTCGATTTAGCCAAGCTGCGTGAGAAATCGTCCATTATGTGTTCGTGCAAAGCTTCTATTAAAGCGAATCAGAGCTTGACCCTGCAGGAGATGGAAGCCTTGATTGATCGGTTGGCGGATTGCGGCAATCCTTATACGTGCCCTCACGGCAGACCGATTGTCGTCAGCTTTTCCACTTACGAGCTGGAAAAAATGTTTAAACGGGTGATGTAAGTTTGCTGATAACCACTTCATATGAACCTAATGGCGAAAGAGCTGCTAAGGCGAGAATGTTTGCCGAGCGGCTAGAAGGGCGATTCGTCTCCCGGGCTAAATTTTCTTTGCCGCAATTAAGACTTAAATATAAAGAAGATCGCATTCTATTAGTAACGCAAGAAGAAATCAGATTTTTTGAGGGAGATGCGCCGCCCCTGTTTTTTCATCCAGGTACGGCTGCTATTCGTGCCAAAAGGCTTATTAACGGGGAACATGACGTGATGTTAAAAGCAGCCAAGGCGGAAGCAGGAGACAAGGTAATTGACTGTACAGCCGGAATGGCGTCTGATGCAATTATCTTTTCACTGCAAGTAGGTGATAAAGGCTCTGTAACAGCGCTTGAAAGCGAGAAGCTTGTACATTTGCTGATTGAAGAAGGCCTGAGCACCTACGATTCGGACGTTGAAGGATTGAACGAAGCTATGCGCCGCATAGAGCTTGTGCATCAGCATCATCTTGCATTTTTGCAAGGAATGCCTGATCGCAGTGCGGATATTATCTTTTTCGATCCTATGTTTCGCGATCCTATAAACGAGTCGAGCGGCATAAAACCGCTAAGGGGCATTGTGAATGCCGGAGAAATCCAGTTTGAAGCCATCGCGGAAGCCCGCAGGGTAGCCCGCAAAACCGTCGTGCTCAAAGAAGGCAAGGAAAGCGGAGAGTTTGAACGGCTTGGATTCAAGCACGTGATTCGTTCAACGTCCAAAATCGCCTATGGCGTCATTGATTGTCAAGTATAGGGTTAGGAGTGAAAGTTAGATGAAGGATGCCGCTTCGAGCAAGCCTCGCTTGCTTGTACTGCTCGGACCGACGGCAGTTGGCAAAACAAATCTAAGTCTGCAGATTGCCCATGCTTGGAACTGTGAGATTATCTCGGGCGATTCCATGCAGGTATACCGAGGCATGGATATTGGCACAGCCAAAGCAACTCTGGAGGAGCGTCGTGAGATTCCCCACCACATGATCGATATACATGATCCGGACGATCCGTTTTCTGCGGCTGAGTTCCAAGAACGGACTGCCTGGCTGATCGCAGATATTACCGCCCGCGGCAAATTGCCCTTTATCGTTGGCGGAACGGGACTGTACATCGAATCTTTGTGCTATCGTTATCAATTTAGCGAAACAGGCAGCGATGAGGCGTTTAGGCGTGACTTAACCGTCATAGCCGAACGAGAAGGCGGCGAGGTTATTTGGGAGCGCCTTAAATGCGTAGATCCTTCAACAGCTGAACGTTTACATGCCAATGACTGGCGCAGAATCATACGCGCGCTTGAAGTTCATCACCTGACAGGAAAGACGATGTCCGAGCAACTCTCCGGTCAAAAAAAGGAATCTCCCTATCATTTATGCCTTATCGGTTTGACAATGGACCGTCAAATGCTTTATAACCGTATTGAAGAACGGATCGATGCTATGATGGCGCAAGGGCTGTTGCAGGAGGTGCGTTCCTTGATCGATCAAGGCTATGCGCCCGATAACGTATCAATGCAAGGATTAGGCTACAAGGAACTGGTCGGCTATTTATTTGGCCATGTTACGCTTGATGAGGCGGTTAGAATGCTGAAGCGGGATACACGCCATTTTGCCAAAAGGCAGCTGTCATGGTTTCGTCATATGCACGACATTTCATGGGTGGACGTAACAGACACTGAAAATTTTTCTGCCCATTACAAAAAGATTAATGATATAATAACAGGAAAGTTTGTACTGCGTAACGAATATACATCTTCATAGCTGAATAAGAAGACAAGTGATCGGAGCTAGTTTTTATATTTAAGGAGGACCATCTGATGAACAAATCCATTAACATCCAGGACAATTTTTTGAATCAGCTGCGCAAAGAAAGCATTCCGGTTACCGTCTATTTAACGAATGGCTTTCAAATCAGAGGGTTGATCCGTGCGTTTGACAACTTTACGATTGTCATTGACAGCGAAGGCCGTCAACAGATGGTCTATAAGCACGCCATATCGACATTTACACCGCAAAGATCAGTCTCCTTAGTGCAGGAACAGCACGCCGAATAAATGGATATGCGTAACTTTTTGAACCTTCGGAACGTCTATATTTATAGGAAATGAAGAGAGCAACCTAATTATAGGTTGTTCTTTTGCTACTGGGAGTTATGTATAGAAAGGAAGTTGAAACAGTGAGTAGAGTAGATCGCAACAAGAATTCACAACAATCGAAAGCAAAATCCAATCGTAAGAAATTCAGCTTTAAACGAGTCGTATTTTGGTTACTTGCAACGACAATCATCGCTACGATCTGTGCGTTAGGCGCATATATGCTATTTATTATTAATGGCACTAAGATTCTCAACGATAACTTGAACAAGCTTGAAACGGCTGAAGCCTCTCATATTTATGATGTGAATAACCATGAAGTCATGACATTAGCAAGAGAGAATCGAGAAAGTGTCAATGCGAATGAAATTCCGGATCGATTGAAGCAAGCCTTCATTGCAACTGAGGATAAACGCTTTGAGTCACATTCGGGCGTAGATTTCTGGTCGCTTGGGCGTGCGGTAGTCAAAGACATTATCTCCAGAAGCTCTGTGGAAGGCGGAAGTACGATCACACAGCAGTTAGCTAAGAACGTGTTCTTGAACGCTGACAAGACGTTCTTCCGTAAAGCGACGGAGGCGTCCATTGCGATTGCGCTTGAAAATAAGTATGATAAAAATAAAATTTTGGAAATGTATTTGAACCGGATTTACTTCGGTAATTCAGCATTTGGCGTAAAAGCGGCATCCAAGAAATATTTTGGCAAATCCGATCTTTCTACGCTTTCTATTGCCGAAATGGCAACCTTAGCAGCCATGCCGAAGGCGCCGTCCAAATATAATCCAATCGATAATCCTGAAAAATCCAAAGAACGCCGCGGCGTCGTGCTTCAGCTCTTGGCTGAGCAAGGCTACATCACTGAAGCTGAGCGGGCCAAAGCCGCAGCAGAGGAATATGACCCGAGCAAAGCGCAAGGGGGCACCAATAAAGACTTTTTGACCTATAGCGATTATATTAAGAAAGAAGCATTGGACTTATACGGCATTGATGAACAACAGCTGCTTACAGGCGGCTATCACATTTACACGGCTATGGATGGAACGGCGCAGCTTGCGATGGAGAAAACTTATGCGCAGCCTTCCCTTTTCCAAAAAGATGGACCTTCGCAAAAAATTCAAAGCTCTATGGTCATTTTGAATAATAAAGACGGCGGTATTGTGGCCATGATTGGCGGCAGAGACTATGTAGAGAAAGGGCGAAACCGGGTATTTGACCCGACGCCACCGGGATCAACGTTTAAACCGCTCAGCGTATATGGTCCTGCTCTTGAAAGCGGCGACTATAATCCTTTCTCCAAATTGGAAGACAAGAAACAGTGTTACGGCAATTATTGTCCGAATAACTACGACAATGTATATATGGACCAAGTAACCATGTTGGAGGCTATAAAACGTTCTAAGAATCAACCTGCTGTTTGGCTGCTTAGTAAAATGGACATAGGTAAATCCGTTAAATTTGTTCAAAACTTAGGCATACCCCTAGACAGCTCCAAAGACCGTAACTTGGCTATTGCCATTGGCGGATTAACGAAAGGCGCGAGTCCCATCCAAATGGCGCTTGCTTATTCTACTTTTGCTAACAATGGATATAAGAATCAAACACATGCCATAGTAAAAATCTTGGACAGCAGCAATAAAACGGAGATTGCGGCTTTTAAACCGGAAAAGACCAAAGTCATGGAACCCAAAACAGCCTATTACATGACCAAAATGCTTGAAACAGTCGTCCAGCCAGGCGGTACTGGTGTTAGAGCGAATTTCGGCAGACCGCTGGCTGGCAAAACCGGATCCGCCGGTCTGAAAATCAAAGGGTTAGAGAAATACGACAGCGACGTGTGGTTCGTAGGCTACACACCTGAATGGACTGCTGCCGTATGGGAAGGCTTTATTACAACGGATAATAAGCATTATGTAACGGTAGGCAGCGGTTCAACCGCAAATATTTTCAAAGAAGTCATGTCAAAAGCTATGGCAAATACAGCAATAACCGATTTTGTGAAGCCGAACGGCGTACCGGAGCTGCAAGAGCCGCCTAAAGGCATCAGTGATTTGACAGGCGAATATGTTCGCGAGAACAATAGCGTTCAATTAAAATGGACTTCGCTTGGCGACGGTATTCATTACTTAATATTCCGTAAGGAAGCCGCTGATAAGGATTTTGTGAAGATCGCGTCCTCGGCTACGCCTGATTTTGCAGATACGACAATTTCTCCCGGTGTAAATTATCAGTATGCTGTTGCAGGCTTCGCAGACGATGAAACAAATGCAAGCGAGAAATCTAACATCGTTGAAGTTTCAGTTCCTGTAGATTCGGGACTGCCATCACCATCGCCTATACCGACCGAATCGCTGCTGCCGTCTCTGGATCCTAATACGTCACCTTCACCGTCCGCCTCGGAATCTCCATCACCGAGCCCATCTGTTTCACCTTTATCGGGTGCAGGAAGCGGCAGCGTTGGAGAAGCCAAACCGGTGATTAAACCAAGTGTTAAGTCAGTTACCAAATCCGTTAACAGTTCAAAATAAAAAGGAGATAAATCGTGAAAACCGTTCACTCTTTTCAATTGCAAGCATTTCGATTTCTATCCGTTCTTGTGATCATTTGCCTCGCCTTAGCAGGATGCGGCGCTAAGAATCAAGGGGGAGCGTCGTCTGCGACCCCCGCAGGTTCTGCTGCAGCTGCGGTGAATCCAAATGCACCTAAATCTTGGAGCAAGCCTCCTGCTATGACGATTGACACTAACAAAATTTACAATGCGGAGATCACGACTTCCAAGGGAACATTTACCATTGAGCTTTTTGCCAAAGACGCGCCTAAAACCGTCAATAACTTTGTATTTTTGGCAAAAGAGGGCTTTTATAACGGCGTTCCTTTTCATCGCATTATTGAAACATTCATGATCCAGACAGGAGACCCTACTGGAACAGGCAGAGGGAATCCCGGCTACCAGTTTGCGGACGAGCTGAACAACGGACACACATATGATACGGGAATTGTGGCCATGGCTAACAGCGGGAAGAACACAAACGGCAGCCAGTTTTTCATTTGTACAGGTCCAGACAGTAAGTCGCTCAACAGCATACCTGATTACACCATTTTCGGAAAAGTTTCCGCAGGAATGGACACTATCCAAGCGATAGCCAAAACGCCTGTTGCAATGAATCCCATTTCAAACGATCAATCGCCTAGCATGCCTAAAGAAATCGTGACAATTAATGCGATCAAAATAACGGAGAAATAAGCAACATAGCGTGTTTAAGCTGTCGAGTCATCCTCGGCAGCTCTATTTATGTAAGGCGCGGGGGGGGGGACGGTAACTTGACGATTCAAAGGAAAAATCAGCGATTAAGACGAGGGCTGCTCGGTATAGCAGGGACAATTGTGGTGGCGGGCATGATATGGTGCTGCTTCATTTTGATTAAAATTAATGGATTCACTAATCAACAGAATATAAAGAAGGCCGATATTGGTATCGTTCTTGGCGCATCTTTAAAAGGGGAAGTGCCGAGCCCGGCATTAAAAGAAAGATTGGATGAAAGTATACGCTTATACCGGGAAGGGAAATTCGAGCGGATCATTGTCAGCGGCGGATACGATCGGCAGGATTCGAAGTATTCCGAAGCGGAAGGAATGCGAAATTACTTGGTTGAACTAGGGATTCCAGACGAGCGTATTATTATAGAACCCAATGCTACGAGCACTTATGAAAATTTAATATACAGTTCCGAAATTATGCGTGCGCATGGCTGGAAATCTTCAATCATCGTTACACACCGATATCATGCAGCAAGATCAGGAGATATTGCAAACGCAATAGGCATGAAATCCTACGCTGTTTCTGGTTTAACGTCCAAAGTTTTGTTTATCCCATGGCATGAAGCTAGGGAAGTGTTGGCATTTACGAAGTGGTATGGGTTCAAATGGTTTGGCAATTTGAAGCATGTAACTACATAAATATAGAAACAAACGTTCTCATAATTAACCGGTATATGATATAATAGATTTACAATAGAATAGCTCTCAAGGGCGGTTGGCACATCTCCTTAACCAGAAAGAAAGGAGGTGTAGCCATGGAAGTAAAGGACTCGTTAACCGTAATGTTCTTATTCGGTATGTTTATCCTAGCTTTACTTTCCTACATCAAAAAAAAGTAGACCTCCCTTGAGCCGGAAAGCTGCGGAGGTCTATCTCTGGGTTTTACCATATTGCTGATCGCCCGTGAGGGCAATCTATTGTCGAGGACCGGGGGTGCTTCCAACATCTCCGGTCTTTGTATATCAGTGCCGTTTACTACCTACATGTATCTTAACATACATCAGGTTGGTTTGAGAAGAGTCATGCCTTACAAATAGGGGGACGTACATCAGCTCGACTTCTTATTCCTTAGTACGGTAATGATACGCGTAATGCTTGCGAAATCCACAGCGTTCGTACAAGCGTACGGCTGATTCGTTATCTCTAATTACCTGCAGATACAAGCGATCAGCTCCGTTTTGCAAGCTCCATTCTGCCAAAGCCTTTACGAGATGTTTGCCGCAGCCTTGACCTCTGTGTGCTTCTGCAATCGCTACATTAATCAGTCCGGCCAAGCCGTCCTCAACGAGTGCGGTTCCGATGCATTACTGCATTGTGCTCTGAGGATAATTCTAGGAATGTTTTTCGATGCTGCATCCGAGTAACCAAGTCCCGGTAAAACATTCTTCTTTCTTCGGGCCAGCCTTCAATTTGCATAAAATGATTCAACCAAGTAGAATCCGCTTGATCTTTATAAGTATAAGTCATTGACGGCAATTCCTCTATGAGCTTGTTTGTGAGAGAAATCACTTCGCTGGTTGCAGCAATCATCACGATGCAAGGCGTATCAAGTGCATAGCCCTGTTCAGCTAAAATAGCATCTAATCCTGTTGGCGATGCGTCGCTGACATGAAAACATGCAGGAATTCCATGCTTGGCGTAAATGGCTTCTACAGTCTTAAGCCAGAGGTCATATTCAGGGAATTCGCCTAAAGCAAGAACACTGTTGGCTCTTTTGGTGATACCACCTGATGCCCTCATGACCCAACTCCCCAATTGTTCAGACACTTTTGCAGGCCAAGTATTTGCTGCCGCCATTTCAATATTTAATATATCTTGATCTATACTCATTTAAGCACCTCCAGAACTTTGTATAACTTTACAACAATATTTACGTTTATACACTACTTTTTGTAGATATCTTTCGACTAAGCAGAGATCAATTATTTCCGTTATAATGGTAAAGCAAGGAAAAAATATGGGCAATCTAGAGGTGATCCTTTTGTTTTTGCGAAATGAGCGACTAGGGCAATATATACGGCTGTATCCGATAACCTCAAGCATCATATTCATTAATTTATGTGTGTTTGCAGTGATGTCTTTAGTGGGCTCGTCCACCGATCCGGAAACACTAATCAAGTTTGGCGCCTTGTTCCGCGGACCGGATGTTACTCCGGAGTGGTGGCGGCTTCTCACCAGTATGTTTTTACATAATGGAATAACACACTTAATATTTAATATGTTTGCGTTATATGTGTTTGCTCCGCCTTTAGAACGACTTCTTGGTAAAGGAAAATACGCCTTACTCTATGTGTTAAGCGGTATTGTAGGCAGCTTAGCCAGCGAATTTCTGCGCAGCGGTCCTTTCTTGTCTGTAGGAGCGTCAGGCGCAATTTACGGTATTTATGGAGCATATCTATTTATAACTTTGTTTCGAAAGTATTTATTTGATCAGCAATCTAAACAAACCATTGTCATTATTTTAGTCATAGGTTTAATCTATTCTGTCATCGTACCGAACATTGATTTATATGCACATGGCGGCGGCTTATTAGCCGGGTTTCTGATTTCAGCGGTGATCGCGGGAAGTCGCAAATGAAAATCGCTCATTCGAAGGACGTATCGTCCATATACTGTAGAGATAGCGCGGTGTAGGGCTGACGTAATAATTTCCAGGCTCCTGCGATACTGCTGACACCTTTTTGGAGCGGGGTGATAGAGATGAATAGAACTACAACGGCGAAAGCCGGCGGCAGCGCAGCACCGGCCCGAAATTCGAGGCAAATTAATGTTGTGCTGCGCCAAACAGAATCTGCCATCCCAGCAGCCATAGAGTCGGATTCATTTCACGGCAAGGCGATGCCAAGGTTAGGGCAATTTGCCGAGGTGATGAAAGATCTTGATCGCATGATTGGGCTCGACAATGTGAAGGATCTCGTCTATGAAATCTATGCGCTGCTGCAAGTAGGCCTGTTTCGAACAGAAGCGGGTTTGCAAACAAGCTCACAAGTGTATCATATGGTGTTTAAAGGCAACCCGGGTACAGGTAAAACGTCGGTAGCCAGGATCATGGCTAAGCTATTTCAAACAATGGGCGTTCTGACTAAGGGGCATTTGATCGAAGTTGAACGTGCCGATCTAGTCGGAGAGTATATTGGGCACACAGCGCTAAAGACCAGAGAGTTGGTAAAAAAAGCGCAAGGTGGTATTCTATTTATTGATGAAGCCTATTCCTTAGCCCGCGGCGGCGAAAAAGATTTCGGTAAAGAAGCGATCGATACGCTTGTAAAAGCGATGGAGGATCACAAAAATCAGTTTGTGCTTATTTTGGCTGGCTATTGTTTGGAAATGGAGCAGTTTCTGACGCTGAATCCCGGACTTCCGTCGCGGTTTCCGATTCAGGTGGATTTTCCGGATTATTCCGTTGATCAGTTGATGCAAATCGCAGATATGATGTTGAAGGAACGTGAATATTCATTTAGCCAAGCGGCTGAGATGAAGATTAAACAGCATTTGAACGGTGAGAAAACGAATGCCATGACGATTTTCAGCAATGCGAGGCTTGTGCGGAACTTGATAGAGAAAGCGATGCGCCATCAAGCGGTTCGGTTATTGCAGTTATACCCGCATGGGTCGCAGCCGACTAAGCAGGATCTAATGCTGCTTCGGCCTGAGGATGTGCGCTTCGATAAAAAGTCGACGATGCTGTGAATGCACGAATGAAGGAGAATAGGATGAGAACAACGGTTCATGATGTAGATACGGATATAGCAGATCGGGCTGTGTTGGTGAGCCTTGTCACCCAGAAGCTAAAACGCAGTGATGTTGATGCTGAACATTCGCTCGATGAGTTGGTGCAGTTGGCTGAAACTGCAGGCGTTGCTGTTCTTGAAACCATTACGCAAAATAAAGAAACGCCGGATAATAAATGGTTTATCGGAAAAGGTAAAGTGCAGGAACTGAAAGAAGCGCTTGAGCGACTTGGCGGTACGACGGCTATTTTTGATCATGAGCTATCCGGCGCTCAGGTTCGCAATTTGGAAGAGGCGCTTGATGTCAAGATCATTGACCGCACGCAGCTGATTTTGGATATTTTTGCGCAGCGTGCGAAAACGCGTGAAGGTATTGTGCAAGTAGAGCTGGCGCAGCTTAGTTATTTGCTGCCGAGGCTGTCCGGCCACGGAAAGAACTTGTCGCGGCTAGGCGGAGGCATAGGTACGCGCGGACCCGGCGAGTCGAAGCTGGAAACCGACCGCAGACATATTCGGGACCGTATTACCGAGCTGAAGGCGCAGCTGCATGAGATGGTGCGTCACCGCACCTTACATAGGGAACGCCGCAAGAAGTCAGGTGTTTTTCAGGTCGCCTTGGTTGGTTATACGAACGCAGGCAAGTCTACGCTGCTCAACCGTTTGACGAATGCGGATGTATACGTAGAGAATCAATTGTTTGCCACACTGGACCCGACATCTCGATTGCTGAAGCTGCCGAGCGGGAAAGAAGTAGTGCTGACAGATACGGTTGGCTTTATTCAGAATTTGCCGCATGATCTAATTGCTGCTTTTCGTGCAACGCTGGAGGAAGTCTGTGAGGCGGATCTGATTCTACATGTGGTGGACAGCGCGTCACCTATGCGTGTGGAACAGATGCGAGTTGTAGAGTCTGTTCTCAAAGAGCTTGGCGCTCAAGGGAAAGAGCAGCTTACCCTTTTCAATAAGATGGATGTATGCTCACCTGCAGACCAAGAATTGTTATCAGCTCCGGGAACTGTAATGAAATTATCTGCATACAACGATGACGACTTGGAAAGGTTACGCCACCTGATTCAAGATGGTCTAATGGGCGATACCAAGCAGTTTCGCATTCCTGCAGAGCGCGGTGATCTGGTTGCCCTAACTTATCGTGTCGGCGATGTGGTAAAGCAGGATGTCGACGGGGACGATCTGCTTGTTGACGTAAGGATTAATCGCGATGACTATGAGAAAATTGGATATAAGCTTGCTGCATATGATGCCAACCCAATTGCAAGCACAGAAAAAGAGGGAGAGACGCAGTAAAGATGGGGGAACAGCAACAACCTTTAAACTTTGACAAGAACTTGATGTCCATCATGGAACGCGCTGAAGAAAGGGCCTCTGAACGTTTCAGAGATATTGAGAGATTAATTGACCGCAATCAATGGAAGGTTATTCGCGCTTTTCAGAAGCATGGCGTGAACGACTCCCATTTTGCGGCTTCTACGGGCTATGGCTATAATGACCGCGGAAGAGAAGTGCTTGATCTTGTCTATGCAGAAACTTTCGGAGCGGAAGCGGCGCTGGTAAGGCCGCATTTCGTATCCGGCACGCATACGATAGCAACAGCCTTATTCGGCATCTTACGTCCAAGCGACCGACTATTATATATCACGGGAAAACCCTATGATACTTTGCATCATGTCATTGGTAAGCCGGGTGATGGCACGGGATCTCTTCAGGATTTTAGAATCAAATACGGTGAAGTGGATTTGCTCGCCGATGGATCTCCGGATTGGCAGGGAATTCGCGATGCATTGGCGGATGGAACGAAGGTAGTCGGCATTCAGCGTTCTAGAGGCTATGATTGGCGTCCTTCATTTACAATTGCGCAGATCGGAGAGATGGTCCGGTTCGTTAAAGGCATATCCCCTGAAACGATTGTTTTTGTAGACAATTGTTACGGTGAATTTACGGAAGACGTGGAGCCGACACAAGCAGGCGTGGACATCATCGCGGGATCGCTGATCAAAAATCCGGGCGGCGGTATAGCCTTATCAGGGGGTTATATTGCCGGTCGCGCCGATTTGGTTGAGTTGGCCGCTTTTCGTCTGACTGCGCCAGGCATCGGCGGTGAGGTTGGTGCGATGTTTGATGCCAAAAGGGCGATGTATCAGGGATTATTTCTAGCGCCGCATTTGGTTGGACAAGCGATCAAAGGCTCTATTTTAGCCGCAGCGGTATTTGAAGAATTAGGATTTGAGACGCATCCGGCATGGCATGAACCGCGAACCGACCTCATTCAAGCTATTCGTTTCAGCAGCGCTGAACAATTAATTACGTTTGTGCAGGGCATTCAAAAAGCGGCTGCCGTAGATGCCCATGTCGTACCGGAAGCATGGGATATGCCTGGATATGAGCATAAAGTCATTATGGCTGCGGGCACCTTTATTCAAGGTGGTTCGTTGGAATTATCAGCAGACGCTCCAATCCGCGAACCCTTCATTGCTTTTATGCAGGGCGGACTCACTTACTCGCATTGTAAACTTGGTGTTTTGTTTGCTCTTGAGAATCTCAAAGCCAAGGGACTTCTGTAACTCATTTGTGAACATAGCTGACAACAAACCTTACATATCTTGACATGTTTTTCGTGTAAGGGTACAATAGAAGTACGTTCACAGAAAGCAGGAGTGATGGAGCATGAGTGATGATTTGCGTAGAAATATGGCGCTTTTCCCAATTGGAATTGTGATGAAGTTAACAGACTTGACAGCAAGACAAATTCGCTATTATGAACAGCACGAACTAATCATTCCAGCAAGAACCTCAGGCAATCAAAGACTGTACTCTTTTAATGATGTAGCGCGGCTTTTGGAAATTAAGGATTTGATAGAGAAAGGCGTCAACATAGCGGGCATTAAACAAGTGCTGCTTCCGATTGCCAAAGACTCAGAAGAGGCTACTTTCCTTAACGAACATACGGAAGAGAAGCGCAAAGAGCTTTCGGATTCTCAATTGCACAAAATGTTAAAACAGCAATTGTTAGGCGGCAAACGGCCGGGTCAAGTTTCCTTGATTCAAGGTGAGTTATCTAGATTTTTTCATTAAACACATGAAATAAACATAGTTTTAACTACATGAAGGAGGAATTATGGTGAGTTTTAAGAAAGAAGACATTTTACGCATCGCAAAGGAACAAAATGTACGGTTTATCCGTCTACAGTTTACCGATTTGCTCGGTTCAGTTAAAAACGTAGAAATTCCTGTCAGCCAGCTTGAAAAAGCGCTTGATAATAAAATGATGTTTGACGGATCCTCAATCGAAGGCTACGTGCGCATTGAAGAATCAGATATGTATTTATACCCGGATTTGGATTCGTGGGTGATATTCCCTTGGGTCACCGAGAATAAAATCGCCAGATTGATCTGTGATATCTACTTACCGGATGGAAGACCTTTTCCGGGAGACCCTCGCGGTATTCTGAAGCGTGCGCTTAAAGAAGCGGAAGAGATGGGATTCACGGCAATGAACGTAGGACCAGAGCCTGAGTTCTTCTTGTTTAAAACAGATGAGAAGGGCAATCCTACTATGGAATTGAACGATCAAGGCGGTTATTTTGACTTGGCGCCAATGGATTTGGGCGAGAACTGCCGTCGCGAAATCGTGCTTACTTTAGAAGAAATGGGCTTTGAAATCGAAGCGTCCCATCATGAAGTAGCGTCTGGCCAGCACGAAATTGATTTCAAATATTCGAATGCGATACATGCCGCTGACCAGATTCAAACTTTTAAACTGGTTGTTAAAACGGTAGCAAGACAGCATGGCCTTCATGCGACTTTCATGCCTAAGCCTTTGTTCGGGATGAATGGTTCCGGTATGCACTGTCATCAATCGTTATTCAAAGGCAAAGAGAATTCCTTTTATGACGAGAGCGATAAACTTGGATTAAGCAGCATTGCAAGACAATACATGGCGGGCGTATTGCGTCACGCAAAAGGTTTTGCTGCTATTACGAACCCAACAGTTAACTCGTATAAGAGGCTGGTTCCAGGTTACGAAGCGCCTTGCTACGTTGCTTGGTCGGCAAGCAACCGCAGTCCGATGATTCGTATTCCGGCATCCCGCGGTTTAAGCACCCGCATCGAAGTCCGTAATCCGGATCCGGCGGCTAATCCTTATTTAGCACTGGCGGTTATGCTAAGAGCAGGTCTTGACGGGATTCAGCAGAAAATGCAATTGCCTCCTCCAACGGACCGTAACATCTATGTGATGACGGAAGAAGAACGCGAAGATCAAGGCATTCCGAGCTTGCCGGTAAATTTGAAGACTGCGCTCGAAGAAATGATTCGCGATGAAGTGATTTGTGACACATTGGGTGAGCACGCTCTGGCGCATTTCTATGAATTGAAAGAGATCGAATGGGATATGTACCGCACACAAGTTCATGCTTGGGAGCGCGACCAATATTTAACCCTATATTAATAGAAAAAAAGAAAACCAAGAAAACCAAGAAAACCAAAAAAACCAAGTTGAATGCGGCATGGACCGTGATCTGCTTGGTTTTTTTGGTTGCAATAAAAAAGCGCTGAACTGAGAAGCAATTCAGCGCTCATTATAGTAAGTGAAAAAGGGCATGTGCTACATGTCGCGAAAGAGTCCAATAACTTTTCCAAGAATGGTGACTTGTTTAAGTCTGATCGGCTGCAGGGCGGAGTTCTCAGGCTGCAGGCGGAAGTGGTCCTTTTCCTTGAAAAAGCGCTTGACAGTCGCTTCATCATCTTCGTTCATCGCAACGACGATCTCACCGTTATTAGCAGTTGGCTGCTGTTTCACGATGACATAATCCCCGTTATGTATACCGGCTTCAATCATACTGTCTCCAATTACATTTAACATAAACACGTTATGGTCTCCAACAAAATGCGAAGGCAGAGGGAAATAGTCTTCGATATTCTCAGTAGCCATAATAGGTACGCCTGCAGTTACTTTACCAATTAAGGGTACTCTAGCGACAGAACGCGAGAAATCTGCCGATTCCTCTTCAGATCCATCCGTGATTTCAATAGCGCGAGGCTTCGTTGGATCTCGGCGGATAAGCCCTTTCTTCTCTAACCGTTCCAAATGGCCGTGTACGGTTGAGCTTGAAGCAAGACCTACAGCTTCTCCGATTTCACGAACAGAAGGGGGATACCCTTTATCTTTAACTTCTTTTTTTATGAACTCCAAAATGGCCAGCTGCCGCTGTGAGATTTTACCCAAATGAATCAACTCCAATAGTGTCATCTTTTTACAGAAAGTATAACATAGAACTCGAGTTCGTACAAACATAAGTTCGAGAAAATGATTGACTCAAACAAATGTTCGTGTTAAATTAATAACAGAACAAATGTTTGGGGGTCGTATTTCATGTATATCGCATACCATTCTAATTCAATTCAAACTTCCACTCCAAGAAGTAAAGCATCCAATCTAACGCAACTTTCAAGGAAACAGAAAGCAGCACGGATTCTCGTGTGTGTAGCAATCATGGTTGTAATTGTTGCTTGTTCCGGCATATTTGCCTTCCAGGCAGACGCTCATTCCAATCAAGCGGACATACATCAAGAAATCGTAATTGGCAGCGGGGATACGCTTTGGAGTATAGCTAACGAACATACAAAGTCAGGAGAAAGCGTAAGAGCCTATATTAATAAAATCAAAGAGCTTAATCATTTAGATTCCAGCATGATTAAACAAGGACAAGCTATTTTTCTTCCTTAAGCAGGATTTTCCGTGAATGTATGCCATAGTTCTTGACATTATGACGTCCTTTTGTCAAAGTATTATTGATAAGGATGGCACTTTTGTCATCGCAACATAGCGGAACTGCAGGAGGCAAAGCATGAGCGAGGAAATTGCACCATACATTCATCGTATTAATGAATTAGCACGTAAAGCCAAAACCGTAGGACTTACCGGAACGGAAATAGAAGAACGCAATGAATTAAGAAAACAATATATTCAGGCTGTCACCGGAAATTTCCGTAATCAACTTGATAACATTAAATTTGTAGATGACCAAGGGAATGAAGTTGACATCAAAGGGGACGGAAAATTATGACAATAAAAGCCGTACTCTTTGACTTAGATGACACATTGCTTTGGGATGACCGAAGTGTTCAAGAATCGTTCGAAGCTACATGCCAAAAGGCCGTGGAACGTTATTCCTCTATTGATCCTAAACAACTCGAGGAAGCGGTGCGACGTGAAGCTAGAGAGCTTTACTCAGCCTATGATACATTTCCGTTCACCAAAATGATCGGTATTAATCCTTTTGAAGGCTTGTGGGCAAATTTCACTGGCGGAACCCAAGAAGAGTTTAGAAAGCTCCAACAGTTGATTCCTGGTTATCGTACTGCATCTTGGACAAGAGGACTTCTGGCTCAAGGTATAGATGATCCACAATTAGGCTATGAATTGGGTGAGTTGTTCGCAGTTGAACGACGCAGTCGACCCATTATATATGAAGAAACGATCGAAGTATTGAAGCAGCTGAAAGAATCCTATAAATTGCTGCTTTTAACGAACGGTGCTCCTGATTTACAACAGGAGAAACTGGACGGTGTGCCTGAACTTTCACCTTATTTTGACCATATTGTAATTTCCGGCGATTTTGGTGAAGGGAAACCAGCAGCTTCAATCTTCAAGCATGCCATGCAGCTTCTTGATATTGAGGCGCATGAAGGGGTGATGGTAGGGGACAAGCTTACCACTGACATCCTGGGCTCCAATACAGTGGGCATGAAGAATGCCTGGGTGAATCGTCACGGCATGATGCGAAATGATGACATTGTTCCCTTTTATGAGATTGATAATCTTCGGCAATTATTTAATATACTTGAGTCCTAACGAAGAAAGCTCTCCTAACCTTTACAGGTTGGAGAGCTTTCTTGTTATTTAGCTTATGCTTTTTGGAAGCTAGGATCTTCGTAAGGGTGAGCGATCCAACCATCCGTTTCAACGAATAAGCGAATGGCTACGATACGGCGGTTCTCAACAAGTGTGAAGAAATGAGGAATATGCTCAGGAACTGATATGAGATCGCCTGATTCTAATTCAACATCGAAATAGCCTATATCATCAGGGCCTTTAATAACAAAAATACCGTTACCTGCCGTAATTGCACGAATTTCATCTTCCGTGTGGGTATGAACGGATTCAAATTTCTTGAGCAGTTCGTCAAGGTTTGGAGTACCGTCATACAAGGAGATTACATCCCAAGTACGGTAGCCGCGGCGTGCAGATAGATCCTTAATCTCACTATCGAATATCGATAGAATTTCTTGTTTCTCTTCAGCGGTAAGGTCAAATTTCTCTCTTAAACGTTCTGGAAGCTTGTCTGTATCCCAATGTTCGTACACTACTTCTTGTTTATTTAGAAAAGCAGCGACGTTTTCTTCTCCGGATATGCGTTCATTTGTATTACGGATTCGAATTTCTGCCATCGATAATTACCTTCTTTCTACATCATGATTATCTCTTAGTATAGTGCAAAAAAATGGATTTGTCGATCATAATTCCAAGCACTCCGATAGGGTATTAAAAAAGGATTATCTTTTCATCAGAGATTGTTTCTGATACACTAAAAGTTAGCTATTTTCAGGAAGAACGCAGCTTGAAACAACGTACGGGAAGGAAGATTGAACATGAGTAAACCTACTTTACAAGAGCAGCTACAACATAAAATATTAATTATGGACGGCGCAATGGGCACTATGCTGCAGCAAGAGGATTTAACTGCTGAAGATTTTGGCAGTGAAGATCTTGATGGCTGTAATGAAATATTAGTGCTAACGCGTCCCGATGTCATTACCAAAATTCATGAGCTGTATTTTGAAGCCGGATCGGACATTATTGAAACAAATACATTTGGTGCGACAAGTGTAGTTCTTGCTGAGTATGATTTACAGGATAAATCTCGTGAAATCAATTTGGCTGCAGCCAAACTTGCGGTTGATGCCGCTGCGAAATATTCTACACCAGAATGGCCGCGCTATGTAGCCGGAGCCATGGGTCCAACTACAAAGACGCTGTCAGTAACCGGAGGCGTTACGTTCGAAGCATTGATTGAAAGCTATTACGAACAAGCTCTAGCGCTGGCAGAATCAGGTGTAGACGCACTGCTGCTCGAAACTTCTCAAGACACATTGAACGTTAAAGCGGGCACTATTGCAATACGCCGTGCATTCGAAACATTAGGTTATGAATTGCCAATTATGATATCCGGTACGATTGAGCCTATGGGAACAACGCTTGCCGGCCAAAATATTGAGTCATTCTATATTTCATTGGAGCATGTGAAACCGATTTCGATTGGACTGAATTGCGCGACGGGTCCGGAATTCATGCGCGATCATATTCGCTCATTGTCGCAAATTGCAAGCACTTCCGTATCTTGTTATCCGAATGCCGGATTGCCGGACGAGAACGGACACTATCATGAATCACCGGAATCGCTTGCTAAGAAGCTGGGAGCTTTTGCAGAACAAGGCTGGCTTAACATTGCCGGCGGCTGCTGCGGTACGACGCCATCGCACATACGGGCATTAGCGGAAACAATGAAACAATATAAGCCTCGCCCAATTGCAGGTACGCATCCTGCAGCGGTTTCAGGGATTGAAACGGTATATATCGAGCCGGAAAACAGGCCTTACATGGTAGGTGAACGTACGAATATTTCTGGTTCACGTAAATTCAAACGTCTCATGATCGAGGGCAAGTTTGAAGAAGGATCCGAAATTGCCCGTGCACAAGTTAAAAATGGCGCACAAATCATTGACATTAACCTGCAGGACACAGATATAGATGAAGCAGCTACCATGGAAATTTTTCTTCAGGAAGTAGTGAAAAAAGTTAAAGTTCCTCTCATGATTGACTCCACTTATGATCATATTATTGAGCTAGGACTCAAGTATTCACAAGGTAAAGCAATAATTAACTCCATTAACCTTGAAGATGGCGAATCGAAATTTGAGAATATCGTACCGTTGATTCATAAGTATGGCGCTGCTGTAGTCGTTATATTGATTGATGAGCGAGGGCAAGCGGTTTCCCGTGAAGCAAAGTTGGAAGTTGCTGCTCGAAGCTATGATTTACTTGTAAATAAGTATGGCTTGCAGCCGCACGATATTATTTTTGACCCTAATATGTTCCCGGTTGGATCAGGGGACCCGCAATATATTGGTTCAGCCGTTGAAACGATTGAGGGTATACGTCAAATTAAAGAGAAATTTCCGGAATGTAAAACGATTCTGGGTCTAAGCAACATTTCATTCGGGCTGCCTGATGCCGGCAGAGAAGTGCTTAACTCTGTTTACCTGTATCATTGTACAAAAGCCGGACTTGATTATGCCATTGTAAATACGGAAAAGCTAGAACGGTACGCTTCGATTCCAGAGGAAGAACGTAAACTTGCCGAACGGCTTATTTATGAAACGAACGATGAAACATTGGCTGAATTCGTTGCCCATTTCCGGGTTAAAAAAGTAGAGAAAAAAGAAAAAATCTCTACGCTTTCCTTGGAAGATCGCCTCGGTTCCTATGTAATTGAAGGCACGAAGGAAGGTTTAATTCCTGATCTGACAGAAGCGCTTAAGATTTATTCGCCGCTTGAAGTCATTAATGGACCTTTAATGAAGGGAATGGCTGAGGTTGGCCGCTTGTTCAATAATAACGAGCTGATCGTAGCTGAAGTGCTGCAGAGCGCTGAAGTCATGAAAGCCTCGGTAGCTTTTCTTGAACCATTCATGGAGAAAAATGAATCAGCAGTTAAAGGAAAAGTAATTCTTGCAACAGTTAAAGGTGATGTTCATGATATAGGTAAAAACTTAGTGGAAATTATACTTTCCAACAACGGCTACAAAATTATCAATCTGGGCATTAAAGTTCCGCCTGAGCAATTGATTG
This sequence comes from Cronartium ribicola 11-2, assembly GCA_000500245.1. NCBI lineage: Eukaryota > Fungi > Basidiomycota > Pucciniomycetes > Pucciniales > Coleosporiaceae > Cronartium > Cronartium ribicola. The sequence continues at coordinate 232,757 of AWVX01048674.1, forward strand.
AAGCTTACCGCAGAGAAAAACCGGATGCCATCGGATTGTCCGGCCTGTTGGTGAAATCTGCGCAGCAAATGGTCATTACGGCGCAAGATTTGCGCAATGCAGGCATAGAGGTGCCAATTCTGGTCGGGGGTGCGGCACTAACACGCAAATTTACAAAAACGCGTATTGCACCGGAATACGAGGGTCTTGTGCTTTATGCCAAGGATGCAATGGACGGCCTGGATATTGCTAATAAGCTGAGCGATCCTGAGCAGCGTAAACGGCTTATTCAAGAGCTGCGCGAGAGCAAAGAATCGGACGTAATGGAATCCGGACGCAATGAGAAAACAGAACTTCCGGTATTGACACGAGTTAAAAACACCACTGTCAATAAAGAGCTGCCCGTCCAAGTACCGCCGGATCTTGATCGACACGTGCTTCGCGATTATCCGATTTCGCATCTCATGCCTTATGTGAATATGCAGATGCTCCTTGGTCATCACCTAGGATTAAAGGGTAAAGTAGATAAGTTGATTGCCGATAAAGATGAAAAGACGATGCAGCTAAAAGACACAGTGGACACCATATTATATGAAGCGCAGTATGGAGGAATTATTAAAGCTCAAGGGATGTATCGGTTCTTTCCGGCACAATCAGACGGCGATACCGTGCTCGTGTATGATCCGGCTGATCATAGCAAGGTGCTGCAGAAGTTCGAATTTCCGCGTCAAGACACGGAACCTTACTTATGTCTAGCTGATTACTTGAAATCGGTAGAAAGCGGACAAATGGATTATATAGGCTTTTTACTCGTGACAGCGGGTCAAGGGATATCAGAATTGGCAAGAGAATGGCGGGAAAAGGGAGATTACTTGCGCTCTCATGCGCTTCAAGCGACTGCGCTGGAGTTAGCGGAAGCCTTCGCGGAACGCATGCATCACATTATGCGCGATGTATGGGGCATTCCCGATCATACGGAGATGACAATGGCAGAGCGTTTCGGCGCTAAATATATTGGGCAGCGCTTTTCATTCGGTTACCCGGCTTGCCCGAATTTGGACGATCAGCAGCAGCTGTTTGAGCTCTTGCAGCCTAAGGATATCGGCGTAGAGTTGACGGAAGGTTGTATGATGGAGCCGGAAGCCTCGGTGTCGGCTATCGTGTTCTCACATCCGGAAGCCAGATATTTTAATGTTGATAAAGCTTAACGTATAACGGACAGAGGGAAGGCAGACGATAGACAAGGAGAACTTGTCTAGCAATGCCTTCCCTTTTATAGAATGGAGCAATTGAATCATGGAGCTAATATTTCTGGGCACTGGTGCCGGCATGCCTTCCAAGCAGCGGAATGTGACTTCTATCGCCCTGGAACTGCTTGCGGAACGAGGAAGCTACTGGCTGTTTGATTGCGGCGAAGCAACGCAGCATCAAATTTTACAAGCATCGGTGAAACTCAGCAAAACGGAAAAACTGTTCGTTACGCATCTGCACGGCGATCATATTTACGGCATTCCGGGATTGTTGACTTCCCGGGGTTATCAGGGCGGGAACACGCCATTTACCGTTTATGGCCCCAAAGGTATTGCCGAATTTATACGCAGTACGCTGTCTCTCAGCAAATCGCATCTGGATTATCCGCTGGATATCGTAGAACTGGGCGATGAAGGGCTGCTCTTTGAGGATCGAACATTTAAGGTTGAAGCTGCAAAGCTCGAGCATCGCATAGAATGCTGGGGCTACCGGGTAATCGAGAAAGCGTCACCGGGCACACTGCAGCACGATAAGTTGAAAGAGCTCGGAGTGCCTTCAGGACCGATGTATGGAAGGTTAAAGGCAGGAGAAAGCATCCAACTGGAAAGCGGCGTCACTTTGAACGGGAATGATTACATCGGACCTGAGATTCCCGGACGAACGGTTGTAATCTTAGGTGATACCAAAAAATGCGCAGGAGCTTTGAAGTTAGCTGAGCAGGCTGATGTATTGGTACACGAGGCTACGTTTGACCGTTCAAAGCAGGATTTAGCCAACGCATATGATCATTCCACAGCGGCTGATGCGGCGGAAACGGCGCAAGATGCTGGTGCAGGAGCCCTGCTGATGACGCATATTTCATCTCGTTATCAAGCAGAAGAAACGCAAATTTTACTTGAAGAAGCTAGTGCGATTCATGCTAATGCGCATGTGGCTTATGACGGCTTTACATTTCCAATTGAACGCAAAGCAGCTAAACCCAAATAACCAAACAACTATTCATAAAAAAAGCCTCTACCCGTTCAAGCAACGAAGTAGAGGCTTTTCTCGTTATTCACAATAGGCGGCATACTTTATGTCTCTTTCCACATATCAATGAATGTAGGAAGATCCCCTTTATATTACAATATTTTTACAATCCCCAAATATAAACTTAATACTCGAATGTTAGGCTTAGAGTAAGCTGATGCAGCCAAAAAAATTGTGCCGAAGGGTGTGTTGCATGCAATGTCAACGCCTAATTCTGCCGTACAACGCCAATCCCAATTAGGAATTAAAGTGGCACAAACCTCTTCAGAAATTGAGCAGGCTTTGCGTTTACGTTATACAGTTTTTGTGGAAGAAGAAAAGAATATGCGGCTTGTAAATGAAGAAAGACTGGAACGAGATAACTATGATGCTTACTGCGATCATTTGATTGTAACGGATCTGGAAAATGATCAGGTTGTAGGCACTTATCGTTTGCTGCCTGGCGAAAGAGCAGTTGCTAACATCGGTTTTTATTCGGAAACGGAATTTCAGCTTGCATCTTTTCAACCCTATAAGACTCAAACCTTGGAGTTAGGGAGAAGCTGCATTGCGCCTGAGTTTCGAGGCAGTCGCGTTATTCAAATGCTGTGGGAAGGCATAGCAAATTATATTTATGACAGCGGACATCATTATTTGATCGGATGTGCCAGCATTTTATTGAAGGATATCGACGATCTGAATCAGATCTATACATTTTTGCGAAATAAAGGAATCATAACGAACCATTATGGCATTGAGCCGCATGCTTCGCATCGCATTAAGGGGCTTGCCGAACTGTCTGCTGATTTCAATGAGAAAGAAGTATTCCATAAGCTGCCGCCGTTAATGAAAGGCTATCAATGGCTTGGCGCTAAGATTGGCGGGGAGCCGGCTTATGATAATGTTTTTAATACGATTGATTTTTTTATCATATTAGAGAAGGACCGGGTTACACGCAAATATCGCCGTCATTTTCTAAAACCTTAATGGCGGGAGGCGTTCGTTTTGTACAAATGGATCGGTAAATTAACAGGGAAAAATAAACTTTGGAAGCTGATATCATGGTTATGCCGTTTCCTCCCCCGAAAGCTGCTTTTAGCGATGTGCCGTTCTGTCGGTTTCCTATTGTATGCGGTTGTAGGCATTAAACTGAAGGAACGCATTGCTGCTAACATGAACGAGATGCTTGGAACTATGCATCCTAGTGACAATCGCAAACATGTTCGGGCTTATTTTAGCAATGTGGTCATTACTTTATATGAACTTCTCATTGATGTGAACCGACTTGAAGAAACTAAGAATTGGCGTTTTATTACGGCAGGAGAGCCTTATTTGCGTAAAGTGCTGAGTGAGGGGAAAGGAGCGATTATTTATACCCCTCACATAGGAAATTTCTTCTACGCGTATTGGTATTTGTCCCGATCTTACGACTGTTTGACGGTAGCAACTGCCAGCAGCCCCGAGCTTAACGCTATTTACATGAAATTTAAAGCGATGGGATGCAAAGGTTTCGATTATGACACTACGCCGAAGTTGGAACTCCTAAGAGCGATGAAAAAGCATTTGGCCGAAGGCGGCGTCTTGTTTATACTTGGCGATTTTTATCGGTCTACTTTCCCGATTACAAGATTTTTTGACAGGGAAACGCGTATGCCCGCCGGCGCTGCATCATTAGCAATAGAATATAAAGTGCCAATATTGCCATTTTACATGTTCAGACATCGGGGTTTTCAACATAGACTAGTGTTCGGAACACCTATTAGACTGCATGAAATGTTTAATCCTGCTGAAAAAAGGAAAGCGGCAGAGCATTTAAACAAAAGTATGGAAAATGCGATACGCACCGTGCCCGAGCATTGGTTTTATTGGTTTAATGCAAATGAAAGATGGATCGAAGCTGACAAAAGGATTGAAAGCATGTGAACCGTATGAAAACGGTGAATTGTGGAAAAGATGAAACGTATGAACATTTTACGAGCCGGGGTGTGCGACATTGAATATGACCAGCCACGATATTGCCATGATTGAAAAAGCGTTGCAGCTTGCCATTTCGCAGGCCGAAGGCGAGATCAAAGCAAGTGAATTCCGTGAAGTGCTTCATAAGCTGCACGATAGCTCTGTCCGTGTTGCGGATACGCAGAGCAGCCCAATGTTCGTACTGGATCACGATGGATACCGTTACGATTACGACGATACCTCGGACATCTTGTAAGAAACGAAAATAAAAGATATGTAAGATGTAGTTAAGCTGCCATGATGGCGGCTTTTTTAACTTTGCCTATGGGAATGGATTGCCAGGCGAACATATATTCTGTAAAATGAGAGGAGAACCACGTAAAAGGTAAAAGGGGACTTACTATGAACCGTTTAACAGGCAAAAGTTCATCGATAACGGAAATGATAGAACGCATTCGGCAAACACCGGAGATCATGTCGGGCGTTACTTATTGGCATACGATACCGCCGCGCGATGCGCAAAGTGCGCCTTTCCCTGAAGGAATGCATGAGAAAATTCGCAAAGCGCTGATTGAAAAAGGAATCGACGCTTTATATACGCATCAGGCAGAATCGCTTCAGCAAGCTTTGGCAGGGCGTCATGTAGTAACGGTGACGCCGACGGCATCAGGCAAAACATTGTGCTACAATTTGCCGGTTATTCAGCGCATTCTTGAGGATGACAGCGCAAGAGCCTTGTACTTGTTCCCAACAAAAGCATTGGCCCAAGATCAGGTTGCAGAACTTCAATCCATGGTGGAGCGGATGGAAGTTGATTTGAAGACCCATACGTATGACGGCGATACGCCGCCATCGGTGCGCCAAGCGATTCGCAATGCTGGCCATATCGTAGTTACGAATCCGGATATGCTGCATTCGGCGATTTTGCCGCATCATACGAAATGGGTGAAATTGTTTGAAAATCTAGCCTACATCGTGATTGATGAAGTGCACACATACAGAGGCGTCTTCGGCAGCCACGTAGCAAATGTTATTCGCAGGCTGAAGCGGATTTGCCGATTTTATGGATCGAATCCGCAATTTATTTGCGCATCGGCTACGATTGACAATCCACAGCAGCATACGGAGCGTCTGATCGGCGAGAAGGTGTCGCTTGTAGACGTCAATGGTGCACCTGCTGGGGAGAAGCATTTTGTGTTCTACAATCCGCCTGTCGTCAATCAGCAGCTGGGCATTCGTAAGAGCTCTGTTCTGGAGACGCGGAAGATTGCAGGCTTGCTGCTGAATAACGGGATTCAAACAATTGTCTTTGCTCGCAGCAGGGTAAGAGTGGAAATATTGCTAACATATTTGCAAGAGTTGGTACGGCATGAGCTTGGCAGCAAGTCGATTCGGGGATATCGCGGCGGCTATTTGCCAAAGCTGCGCAGAGAAATTGAACATGGCCTTCGCAGCGGCGAAATCCGCGGTGTAGTCAGTACGAACGCGCTGGAGCTCGGCATTGACATCGGACAGCTGCAGGCGTGTGTGCTGAACGGTTATCCGGGCTCCATCGCCAGTACTTGGCAGCAGTCGGGACGCGCCGGCAGGCGGCATGAAACGTCATTGACGGTGCTCGTGGCGAGCAGCAATACGCTCGACCAATATGTAATCGGGAATCCTCGTTATTTCTTTGAACGACCGCCTGAGCAGGCTTTAATACACCCGGACAATTTAATTATTTTGGTTGATCATGTGAAATGCGCGGCTTATGAGCTTCCTTTCGAACAAGGAGAGACGTTTGGCGGAGAATCGCTGGATGAGGTACTGGAATTTTTAGCGGAGGAACGAATCATTCACCAGGTTAATGATCGCTGGTATTGGATGGATCAATCGTTTCCGGCGCATGCCATCTCCCTTCGCTCTGCGGCACAAGAAAATTTTGTGATCATAGATAGGACGATTCCGGCTGCAACGCGCGTTCTTGGCGATGTGGACCGATTCGCAGCTCCGACGCTCATTCATGAAGAAGCGATCTATCTGCACGAAGGGGTGCAGTTCCAGGTTGAAAAGTTGGATTATGAAGAGAAGAAGGCATATGTTCGCCAAGTTGATGTGGAGTATTATACGGATGCGAATTTGGCCGTTCAGCTCAAAGTGCTGCATGTACAGCGCGAAGACGAGCGTAATGGGCTGACTCGGCAATTCGGTGAAGTCACGCTGAATGCGAAAGCCACCATATTCAAGAAAATCCGTCTGCATACACACGAGAATATTGGATCAGGCCCCATTCATTTACCCGAAGAAGAGATGCATACAAGCTCTTATTGGTTTTCTCTTAGCGAAGACATGACGCAAGGTAAAACAGCGAATGACATTCAATTCGCCTTACTCGGCATTGCGAATGTATTGGTCCGCATAGCGCCGCTGCATTTAATGTGCGACCCGCAGGATATAAGGGTTGTGCCGCAAGTAAGGGCTATGCATAATAAAAAACCCACGATCTTCTTCTATGACTCCTATCCAGGCGGCATTGGATTAAGCGAGCGGCTGTTCGAGGTTCATGGTGAGCTGCTGAATGAGGCGAAAGCAATATTAGCCTCATGCGGATGTTTAGGCGGCTGTCCGGCCTGTGTCGGGCCTATCGAGGAAGTGGGCTTGACTGGCAAACAGCTGGCTATGGAATTATTACTTCAAATGGAGGACGGGGCATGAGCGGACTGAAAGATCGTCTTCAGCGGATGAAGAAGGGGGATACTGCGCCGCGTTCTTCGATCATAGATGAATCTAGAAGTGCTGGATTAGGAGCTGATTGGGAACGAATAGAGGCTGAAAGCGTTACAAATGAGTGGGGAACATTCGTTCGAAGAGTGGTTATGTATGAGTTACGTGCTTTTCATGGCCATAGTGAGCTATCGCTGCTTAATCATTATGGCGCCCAAATATCTTGTCTAGCATCAGGCAACGGTGAACAGGGCGTCGGATGCGTTCAGCCTGAACAGCTGCTGTTCTTCGATACGGAAACAACAGGATTAGGAATAGGAGCGGGCAATGTACCTTTTATGATTGGAACGGCATACTGTGAAGCTCAGCAATTGGTCGTCGAGCAGCTGTTTATAAGAAACCCGGGCGAAGAAGCAGCGATGCTGCACTATTTTCATCAGATGCTGCAGCGTTTTACGCATATTGTAACTTATAACGGCAGGTCGTTTGATTGGCCATTGATCAAAAACCGCTTTGTTCTGAACCGCATGAAGGCAGATGACCATGCTTGGATACAGCTGGATTTGCTCTATTCGGCTAGAAGCTTATGGAAGGATCATATACCGTCCTGCAGATTGAGCGATGTTGAGAGCGGGAGGCTTGGATTCGTACGTAAGGATGATGTGCCGGGGTCGCTTGCGCCTGCGCTATATTTTGAATACTTAGCCGTAAGAGACGCAAAAGTCATGGAAGGTGTGTTTCGCCATAACGAACACGACGTTGTGACGCTCGCTGCTCTGGCCATTTACTTAGGCAGAGCGTTAGCCGGAGAAATTGATCTCGCGTCGTTGTCATTAGGGGAACTGAATCGTTTAGGCCGCTGGCTTCACAAATGGGGCAAAATGGAGGCTGCTGCTGATGCTTTTGAAACGATGTGGGCGATCATTACCGGGACGAGAGCTTCTGACACTACTATTACGCGTGCAGCTCGTCATGATAGCATGCTGCTCTTGGCGGATTGGTACAAAAAACAGCGCCAATACGACCGATCTGTTACGTTGTGGCAACTTTGGCTCGATGAAAAACAAGCTGCATTTCTTCCCAGCATAGATCCTTATATCGAGCTGTCCATGTATTACGAGCATCGGCAGAGAGACTATGCCCAAGCGCTCTATTATGCCAAAGAAGCTTCAAATAAGCTGTGGCAAAGGCAATCTTTTCAACGCAAACTGGCCATTCAATTAGAAGAAGTATCGAGCGCGCTTACTTCACGTATCCTCAGGCTTCAAGGCAAACTGGATGCAACCCAGCAATCGGGAAAAGGACGAATTCCTAGGCAGCCGGCGTCATTGAACCGTAAAACCGGAGATGTCGGCCATGGCAGCAGTAATCGCAAACGGAAGTACCAGCAAGCAGCTTATGCGATGGAGAGCTTAATATAGAAACGAGGGATGCCGCATTGCTCATCGGTGCACATGTCAGTATTCGCAGAGGGTATTTGTCTGCGGCTCAAACCGCCGTTCACCTGGGTGCGTCGGCTTTTCAATATTTTCCGAGCAATCCAAGGTCACTTTCGGTCGTGACCAAGAATGAACGAGAGTCTGAAGCTTGCGCGCAATTCTGTGTACAGAATGGACTGGTCTCGGTTGGACATGCGCCATACGGCTTAAACTTAACGGTAACGCCGGATACACCTGAAGAAACGATTATGCTGAATGCTTTGGCGGCAGGGCTGAAAATTACAGAATTGTGCGGTTCGATTGGATTAGTCGTGCATTTTGGCAAATTTTATGGATCAGACCCGTTACAAGGGTATCGAAATATTATACAATTGATCAATAAAGCTTTACGGTTTTATAAGGGACCGGCTCTAATTTTGCTTGAAAACGGAGCGGGTCAGGGAAGCGAATTAGGGACGACGCTGGAGGAATTAGCGCAAATTCGCAGCTTGTGCGAGGATCCGCAGCGCGTTGGATTTTGCCTGGATACCTGCCATGCGTTTGCGAGCGGTTTATGGACCGGTACGAACTGGAAAGAACTCGAACAGAGAGGCCGCGAACTGCACTATTGGGACAACCTCCGTGTGATTCATCTGAACGACTCCGTTTACGCCAGCGGTTCCCGTCGCGATCGTCATGCGAATATAGGTGAAGGCTGTATCGGAAAAAAACCGTTTCTGGACTTATTTCACTCGAAAGAGCTGCAGCACGTGCCCTTTATCTTAGAAACGCCAGCGGACAAAATGAATGGACATCAAGCCGAAATAATACGAATTCTAGAGTGGACGGAAACTAGATGAGATGGAGCATACGACTATGATTTCTTTACGTAAAGTGAATTTTAAGCGCGATGAGCGGGAAATCCTGAGCGACATTAACCTGCACATTAATTCAGGTGAGAATTGGGTTATTCTGGGCAGAAACGGATCCGGTAAAACGACGATTCTGGAGTTAGTTACCGGCTATCAGTTTCCTAGCTCGGGACAGGTCGAGGTGTTTGGAAATGTATACGGGCAGGTCGATATAAGGGAAGTTCGGAAGTCAATCGGCTACATTTCGCAAACCTTATTCGAAAAGCTGCACCCCGGTGATCCCGTATGGGAAGTGGTGGCGACTGGGGAATACGCTTATTTGCGGTTTTATGAACAACTGCCTGATGAGGTTCGCGATAAAGCGATCGAGATGCTGAAGCGGGTTCGATTAGCGCATCTGAAAGATCAGCCGCTCGGCACATTATCACAAGGAGAGCGTCGTAAGATTATGCTGGCCAGATCGCTCATGAGCACGCCTAGAATTCTAATCATGGACGAACCTTGTGCCGGACTGGATTTATATGAACGCGAACAAATGCTGCAGGCCATACAGGATCTATGCAATCAAGATATCAGTCTTCTCTATATTACCCATCATATCGAGGAGATTGTGCCGCTTTTTACGCATATCGCCATTATTGAACAAGGACGAATCGTTGCGGCAGGTCCGAAAGCGGAAGTACTGACGGCTGAGCATATTTCGCAAGCCTTCGATGTTAATGTGCAAATTGGTTGGACTGCAAACCGCCCATGGATTCAGGTGCTGTAGAATGATAACAGTAGATACCAACATGACGCCAACAAGCCTTATGACAGCTTCTTTTATAGGCACTTCCAATCGTGGTTTTGCTGCTTATGCATTAGAAGAATTACGCCGAATATTTCCGAAAATGACCAGTAAAATCCTTGTGCCTGCTGAAATACTTATCTATACGGTTTCAGGTGATCGTGAAGAAGCGTTTCGACTCATTCATGAACACCAACCGGTTTTTTTGAGGCATATTCAACCGATCGATACAGAGATTGAGCTCACGCAATCAACGGAAGATGTAATGAGAATGGAGCAGTGGTGCCGAGAACAGCATGGTTTTCAAGCGGGAGATAAGGTTGCCGTTCAGATTCGCAAAAAAGAAGGATTGCACCTTCCCTATGAAACAGCAGAGCTTAGAGGACGGATGGAAGCTGCGCTGCTGGAATCGTTCGGGATTCTCCCAGTCGTCAAAGACGCCGAGAGAATCGTCTCCGTTTTTATCGATGGGGATAAAGCCTTCGTCGGAACGGCCAAGCCTGATCAGCAGCTGTCCGATTGGCCTGGCGGCGCTGTGCGTTTTCAACGGGAAGAAGGGCAAATATCCAGAGCGAAATTCAAGCTGCTTGAAGCTGAGAGAACCTTCGGGCTTGATTTTACTAATTATCGAAATGCGCTTGATGTAGGCGCTGCTCCCGGCGGGTGGACTTCTCTGCTCTTGGAACGCGGCGTAAGCGTAACAGCCATTGATCCCGGGGCTATGGATCCAACGCTGAAGGGAAATCCTAAGCTCACTTACTTAGCGAAAAATGCTGGAGACGTTCATTTTAAGCCGGATACGTTCGATTTATTAGTCTGTGATATGAGCTGGAGTCCGAGGCAGATGGAGAAGCTGGTTGTCGGCTTACTTCCAGCGCTGCAAGCAGGCGGAACCGCGATTATTACGATCAAATTGATGCATAAAAAGCCTTTTCAGACGATGAAGGAGCTGCATGCAGCCTTTGGGGAGCATTTGAACATTCAGGGCATGAAGCAGTTGTTTCATAATCGCGAAGAATTTACTTTGTTTGCTGTCAAGAAGTAAGCATATTCATCTATTGCTGCTTTTGATAATAAGATGTACGTAGAAGCTAAGTTCCATTAAACTTTTGAGAGGGGAAATGCGGAATGGAAGAACTACTGGCGCAATATGGACAGGGATATGCGTTATTGCTGGAAGCTATCAGCGGCTTAGATGATGAGGAACTGACTTTTAAACCAGCTCCTGACAAATGGAGTATCCGTGAGGTTATTATTCATGTAAGCGACACTGAGGGCTCATTTACACACCGTTTGAAGAAAGTGATCTCAGAGGAAAACCCGTTGCTGCTCAAGATTGATCCCGATTCATGGGCAAATACCATGCATTATAATGCTCTTGACCATCGTCTTTTTCTTGAAAGCTTCAAGCTTCTTAGACAAACCATGCTGCTCCAGCTACAGACTGTGGAAGATGCAGCTTGGCAGCGAACAGGCGTACATAATGTGTTTGGCAAAATGACTCTACTGGATATTTTCAAAGGTGCCATCAAGCATATCGATGCACATTTGAACCAAATTGTACGGATAAAGAAAGCTTATCTAGAACGGTAATTGCGTCGTATTCCAAAAATTAGTAGACATCACGATCTTCAATCGCTATAATAATAAAAAAACACGAAATAAAAGGCTAGGCCAAGAGCGGATGAAGCACATCCTAACTTGCCTGAGCCTTATTTTTTTGCATAAAAGGGGGTGACATTATTATGACATTGCCAAATAAGGCTCTTACTTTACAGCCAGGCGAGGTTCTCGAGTCAAGATATCAAATCGTTTCTAAACTTGGCGAAGGAGGGATGGGAAGTGTCTATTTAGCTCTGGACCTTCGACTTAGCGGAAAGTTATGGGCTGTAAAATTATTAGAAGATGTAGATGAACAGAGCGGGTCGTCGGCAGCAGAAGCGGAAATGCTTATTAGGCTGCAGCATCCGCAGCTCCCTCATATTGTAGATTATTTTATGATGCCGGATAGGCAAAGTGCCTGTGTGGTTATGGATTATGTGGAAGGAACGACGCTGCAAGATGTATTTGAACAAAATAAAAGATCCCTTCCCATTGAACAGCTAATGCAATATGCGAAGCAGCTATGTGATTTGCTTATATATTTACATAATCAAGCGCCTCAACCAATTATTTATAGAGATTTGAAGCCGTCAAATATCATTGTAGACCCAGGCGGAACGGTACGACTTATTGATTTTGGTATTGCAAGGCAGTTTAAAACCGGCCAATATGCCGATACGATTAAGATTGGCACAGTCGGTTTTGCTGCTCCAGAGCAATATACAGATGCGCAGAGCGATGCACGATCGGATTTATATTCACTTGGCGCTCTGATGTACTATTTCCTATCGGGAGGTTTCTTTTACTACCTTTCACAAAAGCCCCTCTCTTTTTATAAATCGGATATCCCTCAGCCACTAAGCCTCCTTGTTTGGCAGCTCTTGCAAGATAACCCTAACGACCGTATACAAACAGCCGATGAGGTAAGCGAAAAGTTAAAACATCTGCTCCATTTAACCCCATCCAAATCTCCATTTCAAGAAGGTAATCACGCGAAGAAATTAAGTAACGAGCCTATATCTCATAAACTTATTGTGATAGGAAGTTTATATGCTGGTGCTGGTTCCACATTTACAGCTATTACTGCCGCAAGAATGCTGCATCTAGCAGATATCCCACATGCACTTGTTGAACACCCGCTTGGGAATCCAGATCTCTATATGTTTCTTTCGGGTGAAAAGAACGCTCCAAAATCCTATGTATTTCTGACTGAAGATGTGTTGTCTGAGAAGAACAATAATATTACTGGGCAGACTATGCAGCCAGATTCAAAGGCTTGGCGAACCGGCAGAACCACTTGGGTACCTGTTCATCCAGATGGTTTTGAGCGTAATTGGGAGGTGGAAGATGCATTTAAACTGCTTTATAAGGCGAAAAGCCCGGTTGTACTATGGGATATATCAACCAGCTGGGAAGAAGAAACGGCCAAAGCCATTTGTAAAAGCGCAGATGATATTTGGGTGATCAGTGATACCTCACCTGCTAAGGTAAATCGTCCTTCTTCAAGGATCCGCATGAACATGCTGGAACAACTTTACGGCAGTAAGGTGAAATGGATTGTTAATCGTGACTTTCCTGCCAGTGGCAGAACGAACTGGTTCCAGACACTTCCGAAAGCTCCTGCTGCCAGGCTCCCTGAGATTGCTTATGAGCAAATATGGCGTTCGATGAGGGAGGGGGCTTTTGTACAGGATGAACCTGAATTGAGAAAGAAGCTTTTAGAATCTTTTGCTCCGCTGCTAAAGAACATATCTCCACAATTATGGTCGAAAGCGGTAAAAGCTGAAAAAAAACCAAGACGAACTTCCTTTTATTTATTTAATCGAAAAATCTGAAAGGCCGTCGAAAATAGATCGAAAGGAGTTTGATCATGTCTCGTCGGATAAATCATATTAGAATTGCCATTATGCTGGCAGTCATTGGCATTGTTCTTATATTAGGCGGCTTCATGAAGCTTAACTAACTATGGGTAAGAGAAGGAGGGTTGAATGAATCATATTCAGCTGATAGTTGCAGATGAAAACATTGAATTTATTGAAATGATCACTCATTTTATTAACACTTCGGATTGTACATTTAGGTATGTGCTTAAAACATTTACACAGATAGATAAGCTGACCCAATACCTGCAATTTGAAGAGATACACCCCATTGTGCTCATTAATCGAACCATGCTGGATACAAATAAGCTGCGATTGTCTCAGGCTCAATGTTTGATACTGCTAACGGATTACATGTCGAATGCCGGTGAGAGTAATTACCCGGAGATCTATAAGTATCAGCCGTTAGATCAACTTTTTTCAAAAATCATGAGCATATATCAAGAACAGACAGGATTAATTGTGCGTTTAGATGAACGTTCTCGTCACACGAAAGTTATTTCTGTCTATTCTGCTTCGGGTGGCAGCGGCAAATCGACCATTAGTCTAAACTTAGCCAAACAATATTCATCCTATGGCCAAAAAGTGCTCTACATTTCGTTAGAAACGCTTTGTGCATTTCCGGTTATATTCCATACTGACGATACGCAGAAATTTTCACAAATATTGTATTACCTTCGTTCCAACTCGGGCAAACTCCAATCCAAACTTACCTCGTTAATCAGCAATCATTTAGAATTTCAATTCGATTATATTGAGCCCATTCGGAATATGAAGGAATTAGATGAGATAACTTTCGATGACATTTGTTCGTTAATAGATATCATTTCATCTACAGAGAAGTACGATGTGATGTTGATCGATCTGGAAAGTTCACTGCATCCGCGAATTGGAGCTGCCTTAAAATGCAGTGACCATATCTGTTGGATTGTGCTTGATGATTTAACCAGCCTCTCTAAAACTAGGACTTTACTAGATAATTTACAATTTCTTGAAGCTGATTTTGCTAAAACAACGCGGCAGATTCATTTTATTATCAATAAATACTTAGGAAAAGCTGAAAACAACTTTAATCTGGATCAAGCTGTTTCGGGGCATTTGCCTTACATTCCTCAATGGAAAATCGTCACGGCAGGCGAGCAAATGTTGTCATCCGCGGTATTCAATCAACAATTGACCGTGTTAGCATCAATGCTTTTAAATACTCCCAATAAGGGGTGAGATAAAGTGATTCAAGATTCTATCCTTACAACATGGATTGAACCCATACGCCAAGAATTAGATTTAAGTAAAACCATATCGGACACTGAACTTTGGGATCACATTGAAAACAGCGTATTTCGCTTTACTGGTGAACGCATGCTTACAGCCAATGAAACGAAAGCGCTTGTGCAGCGAATATTTCATTCATTTCGAGGACTTGATATTTTGCAGCCGCTTATTGATGATGCTTCGATTACAGAGATTATGATTAATTCTCATAGTGAAATTTTTATAGAAAGGAATGGTCAGGTTAGTCAGCATTTTGAATCGTTTGAGAGTAAACAAAAACTTGAGGATATCATCCAATCGATCGTAGGAAAAGTGAATCGTGTTGTCAATGAATCTTCGCCGATCGTAGATGCAAGGCTGCTCGATGGTTCACGAGTCCATGTAGTGCTGCCGCCAATTGCACTAAAGGGACCAACATTGACGATTCGTAAATTTCCAGAAAAACCATTGATCATGAAAGATTTAGTGGAAAAGGGCGCGATCAATAAAGAAGCATCAGCATTTCTTAAAGATTTAGTCGTTGCTAAATATAACATTTTCATAAGTGGAGGAACCGGATCGGGCAAAACGACATTTCTGAATGCTTTAGCAAATGATATTCCACGTGATGAACGGATCATTACAATTGAAGATTCAGCAGAATTACAGATCTGTAATAGTCCTAATTTAGTGTCGATGGAGACTAGGAATATGAATACGGAAGGTAAAGGAGAAATTACGATGCGTGAATTGATTAAAAGCTCTTTGCGTATGCGTCCGAATCGAATTATTGTAGGTGAAGTTCGAGGTTCTGAAGCATTAGATATGCTGCAAGCCATGAATACCGGTCATGACGGTTCCCTCTCAACCGGCCACGCAAATACGACTTTAGATATGTTAAGCAGACTGGAAACCATGGTATTAAGCGCAGCTCCACTTCCTTTAGAGGTGGTCCGTAAACAGATCAGTTCTGCTATAGATATTATGATTCACTTATCTCGTATGCGAGATAAATCCAGAAAAGTGGTTGAAATCTCGGAAGTTGTTGGCCTGAAGAATGGAGAGATTCAATTAAACCGACTATATGAATTTGTAGAAGAGGGTGAAACATCAGATGGACGAATCCTTGGCAGCTTAAAGAGAAGCCAGAATGCTCTGCATGACAAGGTGAAGCTTGCAATGGCCGGTTTATGGAGGCAGGAAGCAATATGATGATCACGATAATTGCTATTTTATTGGGGGGAATGGTTTGGTTATGGTTATTGCTGCTAGAAAAACGAAAACAGCAAAAGTCTCTGTTAAAGAAAACATTGAAAAAAGTACCTTGTACTTCAGAACGTATGGATTATTCGGTATACGCCATGTCGTTTAGAGAAAAAAGCCTTACTATTCTCTTGGCAGGCTTGCTTTTTGGCTCTATCGGATTTATTTTCTACAAAAGTTTAATAGCTGTTGGAGCGCTGTCTTTACTTGGTTTTACCTATCCTAAAATCCGATCGAAACAATATATCACAAAGCGAAAACAGGCGTTAACTTTACAGTTCAAACAAGCCCTATACGTTCTCTCCTCATCACTTGGTGCAGGGAAATCGCTTGAAAATGCTTTTCGTGAGACAACTAAGGACCTTTTACAGCTGTATGGTGATGAAAACACAATGATTATAAAAGAGCTCGAGTTGATCAATCGCCGTATTGAAAACGGAGAACAGATTGAAATTGGGCTTCGGGAATTCAGTCAACGATCGCATGTTGAAGATGTAGCAAACTTTACGGATGTGTTCATAACTTGTAAACGAACAGGCGGAGACTTGGTTGAAATTATCAGGCGCACCTCTAATATGATCGGGGACAAGCTGGATATTCAGCAAGAAATGGCAGTCATGATCGCCCAGAAGAAATTTGAAGCAAAAGCTATGGGCATCATGCCATTTGGTATCATTGCTTTTCTTGGTTTCGGATCAAATGGCTATATGGATCCCTTATATGGAAATGTCAAAGGCATCCTTCTCATGACAGTTGTTTTATTGGGACTGCTCTTTAGTTACTTGATTACTCAAAAGATAATGAATGTAAAGGTGTGAGGGTTGTTGCAGATCATCGCCGCTGTTGGCATCTGTTTGTCCTGTGTAATTGTACTTTTATGGATACTAGCCGGCTCTTCATTTAGAGAAATCATGCAGTTCATTCATACAACTTATCCAATACGATATATGATGCCTGGTTCCCTATACCTCCTTCATCGTATGAGATTTGTGGACTTGCAGCCAAAACTGATAGCGCCCATACGTTTTCAAATAACTGCTTTATATGGCACTCAGCAGTCCAATGCGTTTCTACAATTGTTTTTGGCAAAGATCATTTCAATCATACTGCTTTTGTTGACAATAACTAGCTGGTTAAGTGTGTTAGCTAATAGTGCAAGTATTTTATGGATTGGCGTTAGTATGTCAGCAGGAGTGCCTATTTTAATGATTAGAGAACTCAGCAAGATGCTTAGAAAAAAGAAGCTGGATATTATTAGGGAGCTTCCGGAATTTTTGAGCGGAATCACGCTGCTCGTCAATGCAGGCGAAACTGTACAGAAAGCAATTATTCGTTGTGTGGAGCAAAAAAGTCATTTAGCCGAACATCCGCTGTTTGTTGAATTACGGGTTATGACTTCGCAACTGAACAATAATTACTCTTTTCAACAAGCGATGGATGAATTCGGAAAAAGGTGCGGTATTCAAGAAGTTTCAGTATTTGTTTCAACTGTACTAATTAACTACCGCAGGGGCGGTGATGAATTCGCGCATACTCTTAGGGCGCTTTCCAGAGATTTATGGGAAAGACGCAAATCAGCTGCTAAAACGTTGGGTGAGGAGGCATATTCTAAAATGGTGTTTCCTATGGTATTTGTTTTTGTTTTAGTAATGATCATAGTAGCAGCACCGGCAATGATGTTGATGTGATGAGATTAATGGCGTTGGCCGGATAAAATGATTAGGAGGAATAAATAATGATTAAATTTAAAAATTGGTTGAAATATTTCTGGCATGATCAAGATGGGATTGGCACACTTGAAATTCTACTAATTATTGCCGTTATCGTCATTATCGCAATCATTTTCAGAAATAAAATTGTTGGCTGGGTAAAGAGTTTAACAGACAGTGCAGATCAACAAATGATTGATTTCGGTAAGGTCCCGACATCATCAACTACGCCTTAACATGTCTTTTATTAAGGAGTTTTGATTACAATGACATTTATTTTGATTCCTTATATTTTTCTTGGCATTTTCATTCTTGTTGCATTTTACACAGATATAACGACTATGCAAATACCAAATTGGTTGAATATGTGCGGAGCGGGCGTCGGTCTGCTTTACAATTTTGCTTCTAATGGACTACATGGATTGTACGCTTCTATTTTTGGTTTTGCAGTTGGTATGGGTGTTCTATTGCTGATGTATACATGTAAGGCCATTGGAGCGGGTGATGTGAAGTTGTTTGCCGCAATTGGCGCTATCTCTGGTACGGAATTTGTACTGTATGCCATCATGTATGCTATCGTGTTTGGCGGTGTAATTGGATTGATCATCTTAATCGTTAGGAAACAATTTTTCTCAAAAATCCTATTCATCATTCGCTATTTTCTACTTGCGATTACGTTTCGAGATCGAGATTCACTGCAAACTATATACCTTGAAGAGCATGTAAGGTTTCCGTTTATGGTGGCTGTAGTGCCAGCAGTAATCACAACCAGCTATTATTTCGTCGTTTAAATGGGAAGGAATTGAATGCGATGAAATCCAAGATCTATCATCTTCAATATGATTACATAGAAAAGAATGGAACCCTGATTATAATAGAGGCTGTGCCGGAACTGGCATCGACTGATCTTGCTGAGATTCAAGTGAAAATGCTTCAGTCCAATCGGATACCCAGGATCCTGCCGTTTTCAATGAATGAACAGGATATGCGTGTGAAGTTGATCTACACCATTTCAAATAAAAAAATGATAAGCCACGCCGTGAAAACCAATGTCTTCACAATTCAAGATTTTTACAAAGTCATGGTTGGTGTTTTGGTTGCATTGGAAGACAGTAAGACATTCATGCTTAAAGAAGAACGCTATATCCTAAATGAAAAGTTTATCTTTATCGGACGCGATTATGAAGATATTTATTTAACCTACGTACCCATCAAGGAGATTTCAGATAAAAAATCGTTGCAAGAAGATCTGCAAGTTTTGGCTGCTTATTTGATTGGATACGTGAAGAACATACAGGCAAATGAGATTCGTGATTTTTTGTGTTTACTGCAAGCGACCCCTTTTGATACTTCTAATTTGAAGCAAAGAATCATTGAAATACAAAATAGTGGAATGGGGAATCATGCGGATTTCCATCAGTCTCATATTGGCCAACCTCAAGCAGGGTTTACACAAGGAATCATCATAAGTGATGTGTTTGACCCTAATGCTTGGCTTCCTGTCAAAGAGGATTCAATAAACAGCATGTTAGTAACCGTATTTACCAAAGCTAAGCTAACAGCCTTATTCATCGGGTTATGCATAATCGCATTCATCTGGATCATTGGATTTCATCATCCAAATGAGGGAAGTCTGCTGCTTAGCAGCGGATTCACCGTAATTGTTGCCGATGCAATCTATGTATTACTTATTTTCTGGGATCGAATTCCATCCGGCAATCGTTTATTAAATCGCAAATTATCTTATAAGTTGGACAAACATAAGGAGAACTTAGATACAGAAGTAGATCGGCTCCCTATAGTACAAGGCACTACGCTGCTTCCTGCTACCCAGGCTACAGTCTTGTTATCCGATTTACAGCATGATCAGAAAGTAATTGTGCCTTCCGCTTTCTTTGAAATCCAAAAAAAGGATAGGAAAGAATTAATTCAAATTCATGGTGATAGATTCGTGATTGGCAGGGGGGCATCTTCAAATGTTCATTACACGGATGATCGAATCGGTGTTTCAAGATTGCATATTGAAATTACTAAACTTTCATACGAAGAACTTGAGCCTTCTAACAACTCAGTCTACATGGTTCAAGATCTTGGGGCTAAGAATGGTACTTTGTTGAACAAAGAAACCATGGTGCCCTATAAACATTATCAACTGCAGGATGGCGATATTATTACAATTATTTGTTCCGATTATGTTTTCAAAAAAATCTGCTAATGTGAAGCAAATTGAAAGGAGGTTGACAGCTGTCAAGACGCTATGGCGAAACGAAAACGGCGTGTTTACGATTGAGGCATCTTTGGTTTTTCCTGTGATTGTTCTGGTTACGCTTTGTCTACTCTTCATCAGTATGTTTATATATCAGAAAGTATCTCTGTATTATGCGGCATCAGTGACAGCGGACCGAGCATCATATAACTGGGATAACAGTATGAAAGATCCAGAAACGGGAGGTTTCAGTATTACGGAAGATGGGCAAATTTCGGATGGGCTGTATTGGAGTATGTCTGATGATGATACGGGTGATTTATTCGGCTTTTTGTTTCAAAAAATAACGAGTCTTGTTTCTGGTGAACATACAGCAAATACAGGATGCAGCACATCCCACGGCAGTTCTGTCATCCGAGTATCTGGAAAAAACACCGAAGAATCAGGTGGTTTGCCAACTGATAAACTTAAACAAGCTGCATCTCATATTCCACCTGGAATAAAGGGATATATAGATTATAAAAATTTATTGCTGGATCGAACGATCACGGTGTGTTTAGAGAAAACATTGCATTTGCCTACGTTTTGGATGGGTAAAGAATCAGTTTACGTTCATGCAAATGCAAAAGTGGCAGATCCGGTTGATTTTATACGCTCAATGAATTTAATTCAAAGCTATTTGCCACTCTTAACGGAGCGATTACACAATCAGAATTCCAATATTTCCAATCTCCAACAATCTATAACCAATTTTGTAGGAAGGACCGGCAATAAATGATACCCCCGCGTAAAGATGAAGGAAGTATGGTACTAGAAGCAGCACTGGTTATGCCATTTTTTTTAGCCTTTGTACTTGCGCTTATTTCACTCATTCAAATATCCGTGACCGATATAGCGCTTAGGTCCACGGTATCAGAATCTACGAAACAATTGGCTGTTCATATGTATGCGGGATCTTTGTTGATGAATAAATTTTCGGATACCAAGGTTGGTCAGGATGTGAACGAGGTCATTCAAAAAATCAATGATGCTAAAAATCAACTAAATGAAAAAGAAGAATTAGTTGACAATATTGCCAAAGTTGTACCTGACGCCTTAATTAAACCATTGTTAACTCTAAAAAGTTTGGAACAAGAACAGCGCGCGTATGTCGAGCTAAATACGGATAATGCTGTTCAATCTGTTTTGAAAGCAGCCTTTACGCCATATGTAAGACAATTTGCTGATTCGAGTTACTTAAATGCAAGAAAGATTGTTGTCCGGAGAGTTCAAGTTCCGATTGAGACAGATGGAAAATCTTTTTTAGGCATTGAGCTTAGCTATAAATTAAAACTTCAAATACCATTCTTCAAAAAAGAAATAGAGCTTCAAAAGAAAGCTTATGAACGAGCTTGGTTTGGCGATCAAGGAGCGAACCAAGTTAAAACAACTCACAAGGTAAAGATTGTTTCAATCTCGCCAAATCCTGTTTTTCGAGGCAGCAGGATTAGACTGCAGGCTCTTGTACCGCCTAATTCAAACGCTTCTATTACTGTTAAATATAAAACTGGAATTAGTATAGCCCAGGGACTGGAGTCACATAAAGCGGATGCTAATGGGAATGTATCTTGGGAGTGGAAGGTAGGAGGAAGCACAACAGCTATTAAAGAAAGCGGTATAGCAATAGTTGAAGTGGAGGGAAGCAGGGATGGTATTTCATTCGACGTTATAACAAGAAACTAAACCATGTAAAGGGTGTGGCTTGTGTATCAATGGCATCAATCACGAAGCGGATATGTTTCAGTCTATATGATTACGCTTATTGCTGTTATATTTTGTTTTAATGCTGTACTCATTGATTATGTTCGAATTGCAATTGCCAAGCGAGATACGGAAAACGCAGTAAAAGCAGGTGTTCGTTCTACGCTAGCGGTGTATGATTCTGAATTGCAAACGTATGGATTATTTGGGTTAAATAAATCACAAGAGGAAGCAGAAAATGTTTTCCGAGAGGTAGTAAAAGGCAATTTGAGTGAAGGATTAACTTCAGAAGCGTTTGCCTATATAGACACAAAACTCGAAGAACGCAATCTCTCGTTGGATCAACTTTATACATTGGCAGACCACCCAATTTTAAAAAAGCAGATTTTAGAGGAAATGAAGTATCGTGCACCGATAGAACTAACTCTGGGTATTTTGGACAAATTTAAGAAAAATGGCACATCGGACCGATTGCAGCAAACCACGGTATTTTCCAAAGAGGCTAAAAACCTAGAAAATACTATGCAATCGAGAGAAAAGTTATTAGATGAGGTGAAGTCGAATAAACAAAAATTACAAAGCACGATTAACTCAGTTTATACCCAATTAAAAAGTAATATGGAGCAAATAGGTAAAGAAACAGTTGAATCGTTATTCACGAAAATGGAAGCTTTAAAACCTAGCTTAACTTCACTAAGCAATCAATTAAGTGAAGCAATGACACAAGATGCTGGTTCAGAAGAAGAAAAGAAAAATAAAGAAGATACAATAACCCGTATCCGATCATCAATTGCTGCGATTCAACTTCAAATTAATGAATTTAATCGACTTATTGTACTGATTCATGACACCAAATCAAAGATAGAGTCGACAAGTCAAAGCTACGCCGAATTGTTGAAAAAGATCAACGAGAATTTAAATAACGCGCGTGCGGATGATGAGAATGTCAAAATAAAGAAAGACGAGATGATAAAAAATTATCAAAAAGTATTAAACGATGAAACCAATGATTCAGAATCTTTTGATGAAGTAAAGGTGTATGGCGACAAGTATTTTCCAAATTATAACAATAAAGTAGAAACCATTATGAAATCATTTGATGAGTTAAAATATGATTTCTCATTAAGTGCATTAAATGTCCATTTTGAGCAGTCTCAAACGCTTTTTAATGAAATTGATGTGACTGAGAAAGAACGTGAAAGCCGAGAACTGGCTGTGGAAGCAAAAAAAGATGAAAAGAAAAAGGAGGCAGCAGCTGTTTTTAAGCAAGTAAATGGGCAAATAGGTATAAGTGAAGATTTAAACCATCAACATCAAGAAGCTTATTACAAGTTACTTGGAGACGGGACAGTTCATAGTAAAGGCTATTACCAAAAATATATAAATAGAAATTTACTAGCATGGGATGACCATAATGGGGATATTCAAATGAAAGAAGATGTTGATTCCGTTAGCGAGCATGCAGATGACAAAAGTATATCTTTTCTTGAAAGTCTTAGCCGCGGAATTGGTGAAGGGCTGTTAAATCGAAGAAATGAATTATTCGTAAACGAATTTGCTTTAACGAAATTTAACTTTCGCACCTATAACAAAGATACTAAGACATACGAGTTTTCAGATCCAATAAAGCACGTACTTCCTAATCAAGAGGCTGAATACATCCTTTACGGCTATGATACAAGTCAAAAAAATTATGCGGCTGCTTATGTAGAAATGTTTACTTTTCGAATGCTGATGAGAATTACGGAATTCATGATTGACCCAGCCACAAGAGGGTCTTTTACAGCAACGCCGTGGCTAATGGTGTTGGCATCCATTGCTTATGGAGCAGCTAATGCTTACATTGATATGAATCAATTGATTCAAGGGAAAGAAGTCGTTCTCATGCATTTACCTAAATCTGACGCTCTTGATAAGATTACGCTGACCTATAAAGATTATATCCGTATTTTTATGTTCATTCATAGTAATGACAAGATTACAATGTCCAGAACACAAGCGCTAATAGAATTGAATACAGGAAGAGATTTAGAACAGGAAGCTACATATATACAAGCTACGGCTAATACTTCTTTGAAAGTTTGGTTTATTCCCGGTTTAATGAAAATGCTTAAGTTAACCGGCATTTTAGAAGGGGAAATTCATAATAATCGCTATGAAACAACCAAAACAGCAGTAATGGCATATTAGCGGAACAAATGATTGTTGGCATAAATTCATCATAGTATAATGTAATGAGTGAGGTGTGTATATCATGGAGATTGTTTTAAATAAGATATTAACATCGCTAGAAACAATGCAAACGGATGTCGCTGCCTTGAAAGACGGGCAGCATGCATTGCAGCAAGATGTCGCTGCCTTGAAAGACGGGCAGCATGCACTGCAGCAAGATGTCGCGGTCTTGAAAGACGGGCAGCATGCACTGCAGCAAGATGTCGCTGCCTTGAAAGACGGGCAGCATGCACTGCAGCAAGATGTCGCTTCCTTGAAAGACGGGCAGAATGCATTGCAACAAGATGTCGCGGTCTTGAAAGACGGGCAGCATGCATTGCAGCAAGATGTCGCTGTGTTGAAAGACGGGCAGCAAGCGCTTCAGCAAGATGTCACTGTCTTGAAAGACGGGCAGCAAGCGCTTCAGCAAGATGTCGCTGTCTTGCAACAAGATGTCGCTGCCTTGAAAACAGGACAGACGGTTATGCAAGTTGATATTTCTGTTCTTAAAGATGGGCAAAATAATATGCTGCAAGTACAACATGAAATCCTGATCTCACTAAACAGACTTGAAGAAAGTCAGCCTAAGGATATTATGGCTATTCTTGAATCTATCGATAGAAAAATGGACGCCAAAGAATACGAAGTACATGCTTTGAATAAGCGCGTATTTAAAGTCGAGTCAGATGTTGAACGTATCAGTAGACAATAATCGAAACAATCAGTCCTCAGTGGACTATTTTTTTTGTAAATATACATTTTCCCAATATTATTTAGGCATTCTTTCTTCCCGCAGGCGTCTTAGAATGATATAATAGATCGTTGTATCAACTAGGTAATGAAATTTACGGCAGATGGGAGTATATATAGCATGAGTTTACTTATTGTTGAAGAATTAAGCCATACTTTTGGAGAACGGGTGTTGTTCAAAAATGTTTCATTTCGTCTTCTCCCTGGCGAACATGTAGGGCTGGTTGGAGCAAATGGGGTGGGTAAATCCACCTTGATGAATATATTGACAGGCCAACAGTTAAAAGATATGGGGAAAGTAGAATGGACGCCAAAGGTACGTTACGGTTACTTGGATCAGCACACGAAGCTTACCCCGGGTAAGTCGATTCGCGATGTGATGAGAGATGCCTTCCTACCTTTGTATGAGCAAGAGCAGGAGCTTATGGGTATCACGGATAAAATGGCCGATGCATCGCCGGAAGAACTGGAAGTTCTTTTAGAGCAAATGGGTGAAATTCAAGACCGTCTGGAAACAAGCGGCTTTTATTTGCTGGACGTGAAGGTAGAAGAGATGGCTAATGGTCTAGGTCTCAATGCGATTGGTCTTGAGCGTGACGTAGCATCGCTTAGCGGTGGACAACGGACGAAAGTACTGCTCGCGAAGCTGCTGCTGGAACAACCGACTGTTCTTTTACTTGATGAGCCGACGAACTATTTGGACGTTGAGCATATTAACTGGCTCTCTAACTATTTGAAAGAATATCCGTCTGCCTTTATCCTTATTTCTCATGATACGGATTTTATGAATGGCGTTGTTGACGTCATTTATCATCTGGAATTTGCGCGTTTAACTCGTTACTCTGCTAATTATGAGAAGTTCCTGCAGATGGCGGATATGAATAAAACCCAGCATATTGACGCATATGAGAAGCAGCAGGAGTTCATCAAAAAGCAGGAAGATTTCATTCAGCGCAATAAAGCCAGATATTCCACTTCAGGACGGG
This sequence comes from Cronartium ribicola 11-2, assembly GCA_000500245.1. NCBI lineage: Eukaryota > Fungi > Basidiomycota > Pucciniomycetes > Pucciniales > Coleosporiaceae > Cronartium > Cronartium ribicola. Next base: position 258,329 of record AWVX01048674.1, read on the forward strand.
CCAAAAGCCGTGAAAAGCAGCTTGACCGTATTGAGCGCATTGACCGGCCGGAGACTGCGGCTAAGCCAACCTTTGTTTTCAAAGAAGGGCGCGCCAGCGGCAAAACGGTATTTCAAGCGGAAGGTTTGCAGATCGGTTACGATCGACCGCTTTTGCCTAAAATGGATATGACAGTAGAACGCGGAGATAAGATTGCGATCGTCGGTTGTAACGGTGTAGGTAAATCCACATTGCTCAAAACGATGCTTGGTCAGATCGAGCCTTATGCCGGTAAAACTTATAAAGGCGACTTTTTAATCCCGGCTTATTTCCAACAGGAAGTAAAAGCGGGCAATATCACGCCGATTGACGATGTTTGGAATGAATTCTCGCACATGACCCAGAATGAAGTGCGCGGTGCTCTTGCACGCTGCGGGTTAAAGAACGAGCATATTACACGTCCTTTAAACAAGCTGAGCGGCGGCGAGCAAGCGAAGGTGCGTTTGTGCAAGCTTTTGATGAGAGAAAGCAACTGGATCGCCTTCGACGAGCCTACGAACCATCTGGATGTCGTTGCAAAAGAAGAGCTTCAACGGGCGCTCATGGAATACAAAGGCACGATTGTGTTAGTCTGCCACGAACCTGAGTTTTATGAGAGCTGGGTTACCAAAGTATGGAACGTAGAAGAATGGTCTCAGACGCAATCTGCTAACAAATAATCCAAACGCTTAGGGGGATTTCACTATGATAACGCATGTTGTTTTATTCAAATTAAAAGACCGTTCACCGGAAGCCATAGAAATTACACGCAGTGTCCTTGCCAATATGGAAGGTAAAATCGAGCAGCTCCTGTCGGTTGAAGTAGGTACGGATGTCCTGCATCTTGAAAGATCCTATGATATCGCCTTGATTACGAAATTCGAGACCTTAGCTGATTTGGACGCTTATCAAGTTCATCCTGTTCATCAAGAAGTTAACGCGCACATGAAAACAGTCTTGGATGGAACCTCCATCTGTGTAGATTTTGTAAGTTAATGCAGCAATAAGTGAAGCGGTGCAGCATCCTAGCGGGGACTGCACTGTTTTGTTTTATAAAAGGAACCCCAGGTGGGTACAAAGGAGCAGCTCGAGTGACAACAAAACTTAACATTCCCTATATAAAAGATACGTTATCCTGGCTTTTGAATACGCCAAGTCCTACTGGTTATTGCCACCACATTATGAAGTTGGTTCAGGCTGAAGCATTGCGATTAGGATATGCATTCACATACACGCAAAAAGGCTGCGGTGTGATTAGCATTCCTGGCAAGCAAGAAGATCATGTACTGGGAATTACAGCGCATGTGGATACACTCGGAGCAATGGTGCGTTCGATTAAAGATTCCGGCAAGCTGAAAATGACTTCGCTCGGCGGCTTCTCTATGGGCTCCATCGAAAACGAATATTGCCACGTGCATACGCGCGGCGGGCAGGTTTATGACGGCACGATTTTGACCACGAAACCATCTGTCCATGTATTTGCAGATTCGAGAGATCTCAAGAGGGAAGAGGCTATCATGGAAGTGCGGCTCGACGAGCTTGTGCGCAGTAAAGCAGATGTAGAGGCGCTGGGTATTCGAGTTGGTGACTATATTTCCTTCGATCCGCGCGTGCAAATGAAAGACAATGGCTATATTAAATCGCGTCATTTGGATGATAAGGCCAGTGTGGCTGCAATTTTCGGCATGCTCGAAATGTTGAGCAGGGAAAAGCTCAAGCCCGAACGTTCGATTCAGGTTTTGATCACCAACTATGAAGAAGTCGGCCATGGGGGAGCTTTTCTTCCTGCAGGCATTCATGAATTAATCGCGGTAGATATGGGCGCCATGGGGGATGATCTTAGCGGTACGGAGCAGGATGTATCGATCTGTGCCAAGGATTCCTCAGGACCTTATGATTATGGCATGATTACGAAGCTTATCGAGCTGTCTGAGCGTGAAAATATTCGATACTGCTTAGATATTTACCCACATTACGGTTCAGACGCTTCGGCTGCGCTGAAGGGCGGCAACGATATTCGGGCAGCGCTCATTGGTCCTGTCGTTCATGCTTCGCACAGCATGGAACGCACGCATATCGACGCGATTGCAGGTACAGCCGCGCTTCTCAAGGCTTATGTCATGGAACCGGGCGGTCAGCGCTCATGAGTGTAATCAGTTTACTTAACATATCCAAAAGCTATGGAGATAAAGTACTGTTTGACGATATCTCGGTTGTCATTAACGAACGCCAGCGGATCGGTCTAGTAGGCGTTAACGGTACAGGCAAATCTACGCTGCTGCAGATTATTGCGGGGATTGAGACGCCGGATTCGGGCAAACTGCTTCATGCCAAAAATATGCGTATCGAGTATTTGCCTCAGCAGCCGGAATTTGATGGGGAATCCACCGTTTTGGAGCAAGTCTTCTATGGGGATTCACCGCTCATGCGCACATTGCGCGAGTATGAATGGGCGCTTGTAGAAGCCGAGCTTCGACCAAATGATGAACGTGTTCAGAATAAGCTCATGCAGCTGCATGAGCGTATGGATGAACTGGACGGCTGGGATGCGAGTACTACGGCCAAAACCGTACTTACCAAGCTTGGTATTCGCGAGTTTGATAAGGCAGTAGGCCAGCTCTCAGGCGGACAACGAAAACGGGTAGCCATGGCGCGCGCACTCATTCAGCCTGCCGATCTGCTCATTTTGGATGAGCCAACGAACCATATTGATAATGAAACCGTCGAATGGTTGGAAAGCTTTTTGGCAAAATGGAAAGGCGCTCTGCTCATGGTAACGCATGACCGTTATTTTCTGGAGCGAGTCACGAATCGTATCGTGGAGCTGGATCGCGGTAAATTGTACGCCTACGAAGGCAATTACGGCGTATTTCTTGAGAAAAAAGCGGAGCGCATGATGATGGAATCCGCAAGCGAAGACAAGCGGCAAAATCTGCTGCGGCGAGAGCTGGCTTGGCTGCGGCGCGGCGCTAAAGCTCGCACGACGAAGCAGAAGGCGAGAATTGATCGCGCAGAATCGCTGCGGGATCAGAAGGTGGATGCGAAGTCGGAGAAGCTGGATATGGCGCTGAGCGGCAGCAGGCTTGGCAAGAAGGTGCTGGAGCTGCAGCACGTGTCCAAGGCTATTAGCGGGAAATCGCTCATCCGCGATTTCAATTATATTGTGATGCCGGACGATCGGCTAGGCATCATTGGTCCTAATGGCAGCGGGAAATCCACGCTGCTGCAAATGCTGTCCGGCCGCCTCGAGCCGGACGAGGGTATTATTGAAACAGGCCAAACGGTGAAACTGGCCTATTATACGCAAGAAAATGAAGAAATGAATGAAAATTTGCGCGTGCTCGAATATATTAAAGAAGCGGCAGAAGTCATTCGCGCTTCGGACGGTACGGTTGTTTCCGCATCGCAAATGCTGGAACGTTTTCTGTTTCCGGCAAATCTGCAGTGGACGCCCATTCATCGGTTATCCGGCGGTGAAAAGCGCCGCTTATATTTGCTCCGCACCTTAATGGGAGAGCCAAACGTTCTGCTGCTGGATGAGCCAACGAATGATTTGGATATTCAGACGCTCTCCATCCTGGAAGATTATTTAGAGGATTTTCCAGGGGCCGTTATTATCGTTTCCCATGATCGCTACTTTTTGGATCGGACGGTGGATCACTTATTCGCTTTTGAAGGCGATGGCCGTTTAACGCCCTTTTTCGGCGACTATTCAGATTATTTGGAACTGCGTAAAGAAGATCAAGCCGCAGTCTCAATGTCTGCCAAGTCTGATGTACGACAATCTGAACGTCAATCCGACATGAATGCTTCTACCCAAACAATCGAGCCTGCCGTCAACAAACCAGCGGTTCCCAAAAAGTTAACCTTTAAAGAGCAAACGGAATGGGACGGCATTGAAGCGAAAATAGAAGATCTGGAATCTCGCCTCTCCGGAGTGAAACAGGGTATTGCTGCTGCCGGCAGTGATTTTGAAAAAGCGAATCAGCTGTTTGAAGAAGAGCGGCGTGTAACGAATGAACTGGAGCAAGCGATGGACCGGTGGACTTATTTATCTGATCTCGTGGAGCAAATTAACCGCAGAGACTAACAAGATGTGTTTTTTATGCTATAATAATCATATTTGAATTGAAAAGGGAAGGTTTTGGTAAGATGATCGCAGCAAATAATATTACCCTTCGATATGGCAAAAGAGCCCTGTTCGAAGATGTTAACATCAAGTTTACACCTGGCAACTGTTACGGTTTGATTGGCGCAAACGGTGCAGGTAAATCGACATTTCTTAAGATATTGTCCGGAGAAGTTGAACAAAGCAAGGGTGAAGTAAATATAACGCCAGGCGAACGCATAGCTGTACTGAAGCAGGATCACTATGAATATGACGAGTTTGAAGTATTGAAAACCGTTGTCATGGGCCATGCCAAGCTGTACAGCATCATGGAGGAAAAAGACGCGATCTACGCGAAGCCTGATTTCTCCGATGAGGACGGCATGCGCGCCGCTGAATTAGAAGGCGAATTCGCAGATTTGGACGGCTGGCAGGCGGAATCCGATGCAGCTGAGCTGTTAATCGGCCTTGGCATTCATAAAGATCTGCACGATCAGAAAATGTCCGTACTTAGCGGCAATGATAAGGTTCGCGTATTGCTTGCGCAAGCACTGTTCGGCAGTCCCAACATTTTGCTGCTGGATGAGCCTACCAACCATTTGGATCTTGAATCCATCAAGTGGTTAGAGCACTTCCTGTCCAGATTTGAAGGCACCGTTATCGTCGTATCCCATGATCGTCACTTCTTGAACCAAGTATGTACGCATATCGCGGATATCGATTTCGGCAAAATTCAAATGTATGTCGGCAACTACGATTTCTGGTACGAGTCCAGCCAGCTTGCAACTAAGCTTATGCGCGATGCCAACAAGAAAACCGAAGAGAAACGCAAAGAATTGGAAGCCTTTATTGCGCGGTTTAGTGCGAATGCGTCCAAATCCAAGCAAGCAACATCACGTAAAAAGCAGCTCGAAAAGCTTACGCTTGAAGATCTTAGACCATCTACCCGTAAATATCCGTTCATTCATTTCAAATCTGAACGCGAGGCGGGCAAGCAGCTGTTAACGATCGAGAATTTATCTAAAGCAGTTGGCGGCGAGCAGTTGCTTTCTAACATGAATCTTGTCGTGAATAAAGGGGATAAAATTGCGCTTGTCGGACCTAACGGACTGCCAAAAACAACTTTATTCAAAATTTTGATGGGCGAACTTGAGGCAGACGGCGGCTCTTACACTTGGGGTGTAACCACCACACAAGCTTATTTCCCTAAAGACAGCTCCGACTATTTCAGCGTTGATCTTAATCTCGTGGATTGGCTTCGCCAATACTCCAAGGATCAAGATGAATCGTTCATTCGCGGATTCCTTGGCCGGATGCTTTTCTCAGGCGAGGAAGCTCTGAAGAAATCTAACGTGCTATCCGGGGGCGAAAAGGTCCGCTGTATGCTGTCCAAAATGATGCTCAGCGCACCGAACGTGCTTCTGCTGGACGAACCTACGAACCATCTCGATCTGGAATCGATTACTGCGCTGAATAACGGGCTTGTTGATTTCGATGGCACCATGATGTTCGTCTCACATGACCATCAATTCATTCAAACGATTGCTAACCGTATCGTGGAAATCACGCCAAACGGCGTAATTGATAAAATGATGACCTACGATGAATATCTGGAAAGCGAAGACGTGAAACAGCAGCGCGAAAGAATGTATGGCGTTCAATAACATGACAAAGGCGCCTGGATGCTTTCATCTAGGCGCCTTCTTCATCATTCGATCTAACTAGCTTCCGCCAGTACGGCGACGTTGATTGTTGACTTTTTTGGTCATTTGGCTCTTCATCGTATTGGCGTTAGCCCCAGCTTGCTTGCCGTCTAACTTTTGATTGGCTTGATCCTGCTTCTTCTGAGCCAACTTGTTTTTAATGGCATCAGCTAAGCTTACTTTTTTCAGACCGCCCTGTTCTTCAGGTGTTTGCGGAGTGTCGGACATGAGTTCACCTTCTTTTGCAGCATTTGATCTCATTCTACTGATTTCCGCATCAAGGTGCAAGACTTATTGGATGTTTTCAAGCAGAAAGGAGCAGATATGTTATTTGATCCGACAGTTTTCGATAATTTAAAAGTCGTTATAGAAGGCGCCGTCTACGACCTGGATGCGGCCCAATCGATTGTCATTACTGGACGCATGGACCGTGTTGATCTGAGTGTGATGTCCCGTGAATTCCTTATTTCTTTCGCAGCATCCATGGAAAGCCGTCATCGCGCAGAAATTCGTTTACATACCGGTTTGCGGGAGCTTGCCGCAGAAATTCTGGATGAAAAGCCCGAACATGCCGGATGTACGTTAGAAGTGGGGTTGGAAACTCAGGTGCAGCATCCGGAGCTTGATTGTCCGCTCATAGAGAAGGAGTTAATGATCCTTTGGGATCATCGCCCCAGCATCGTACAGACACTCTCCTATAAGTTTGGGGAACAAGAGGGAGATCTACCTCGTAAGTATAAATTAAATATTGTGCTTCACTTTCATCGGCAGGTAAATGAAGAACAGATCGAAGATCTTCCAAGCATGATTGATTATGCAGTTGCAAGTTTACAGCGATTAGGGGAAATGTACAAGTGAGAGAGCTTCAGTCATCTGAAGTGAAAATTTATATAGCGCATAAAGACACGTTCGGCTTGTTCTTCTATACGCCGCTCTGCGGAACATGCAAGCTGGGTGCGCGTATGTTGGAAATTGCTATGCATACTGACCCATCTATTCCGGTTTTTCAAGCCAATATTAATGTTATGCCGGAGCTTGCGCAAGAAATGCAGATCAGCAGTATTCCTTCACTTCTCCTAATTAAGGACGGGGAAATCATTGAACGCGTTCATGCTATGCGGTCAGTCGATTATTTGTATAAAAAGCTGCTGCTGTTAAAATCGTAAAAAATGTGAATTAAGGGGTGTTTAATGATGCTAACTATCGGAGATAAAGTGCGAGCAGCATACAAAACAGGTGAATATATTGGAGAAGTTGTGGAAATAACCAATTCCGCTAAAGCAGCTGTTAAAGTACTTGCTGTCCTCGTGCATCCTGAACAGGGAGACCTGCACAACCGTATGGATCCGAATGTGGGATTTTTTCATCAACGCAGAGCATTGGCTAATGGCGAAATTGCACTAATGCCGCTAACTACCGTCAGCGCCTATCATGGTGAAGTTCCTGCCTACGCAGATTCACTGACCGCTGCGCTTCGTAAAGAAAAGGAACGCTTGATTAGTTTAGAACAATGGGCACGAAAAGGTCTGCAGGAGCTGGACGAACTTGAAAAAGAATATAAATGATAAATAAATGGACGACTAGCTTAAAGATTTAACGAACGAGGAGAGTTACAGCGTGGATTGGGAATTATTAAGTTTGATCGGAACGATTGCTTTTGCAGTCAGCGGCGCCGTTGTGGCCATGGAAGAAGAATATGATATTCTTGGGGTGTATGTACTTGGGCTCGTTACTGCTTTTGGCGGCGGTGTAGTGCGTAATTTGCTGATCGGTTATCCAGTATCATCCCTTTGGAATCAAGGGGACTATTTTAGAGTAGCGATTGTCGCAATGACCATTGTTTTTATTCTGCCGACGGGATGGATTAAAAAGTATAAAACACCTGAGGTGCTGCTTGATGCCATTGGTTTATCTGCGTTTGCCATACAAGGCGCGCTTTATGCCGTGAATATGGAGCGCCCGTTATCCGCGGTAATCGTAGCAGCGATGATGACAGGTATTGGCGGCGGGATCGTGCGCGATGTTTTAGCCAAACGTAAACCGCTTGTGCTGAGAGACGAGATATATGCGGTATGGGCAATGCTGGGCGGACTGTGTTTAGGGCTTGGTTGGAGACAGAATACCATATCCCTTTTTGCTTTATTCGCGCTTATTGTATTGATGCGTATGCTTTCCATCTATTACAAATGGAAGCTGCCTCGCCGTGTTATTCATATTGCTGCACCCAAGGTCTATGAGAAGGAAGGCAATCATAATGACAGTTAATTCTTTGCGTGACATGCCCAAAATTAGCAGCGAACTGATTCAGGAGCGAATCACTACGGTCAAAATGTTATCCCAGCTCGATACAGAGCTTTATGAAGTTGTTAAAGATAACCGTACCGGCGAGCATTATTTGCATTATGCCTATGTACACAGAAATTTCACTGCAACGGGAACCGGTGAGTCTGAAACCTTCCATCATTTGCTGCCGCTCGATTCGGACGATGTTGTTGGCATTATTTTTGGCGAGCAAGCATACACCTATCCACAGGCTTGGACGCAGTCTTTTTTAAGAAATGGACCGGAAGGCTATTATGTTTGGTTTGATCCAAGCTATGAGTCAGAACGCGCACTGAACGAGGAGATCGGACAGGAGATTGCAAATAAACTGAAACAATTCAAACAAAGCGGCACCATCGACGAACGATCCGTCAAAAAATTGCTCGATGACCTAAATCACGATTATCCAAAATCATAACTGCAACAATAAAGAGACTCAGTCGGTTGCTGAACATGCGGCGATTGGAGTCTTTTTTTTGTCTTTTTAGCGCATAATAATCTCAAAAAAAGGAGGAATTGCCATGGATTCATCCAAAGACTATCAGTTGGCTCACTTAGATAATAAGCAAGAATTGCTTGAGGAAATCTCACGACTGGAAGAAAAAATGAAGCAGAATCTCGGACATGACGTGGCTTTAATCGCATACACAAGCAGCGACCCTGTTGATTAAGTTGTCTAATTCGTCTACATTAAGAAGGATGAAAATGTCATTTTGCAGACGAGAGGAGTGCCATACGCATGCTTGGAGCACCATTAACGGGTAATGCCCGTAAGATTATGCTGCTTGGATCTGGCGAATTAGGTAAAGAAGTCATTATAGAAGCTCAGAGGTTAGGAATTGAGACGATTGCAGTAGATCGTTATGCGAATGCTCCGGCGATGCAGGTTGCACATCGTTCCCATGTCATTTCCATGTTGGATGGGGAACAGCTTAGACGCGTTATTCTTGAGGAAGAGCCGGATTTAATCGTTCCGGAAATCGAGGCTATCGCTACGTCAGTACTAGTTGAGCTGGAGAAAGAAGGCTTTCGCGTCATTCCGACTGCGCTTGCTTCCAGATTGACCATGGACCGGGAAGGGATTCGCAGGCTGGCATCCGAAGAGTTGCTGCTGAGAACGGCGAAATACGCTTTTGCTGACAGCTTGGAGGAGCTTCAATCAGCTGTCGCTAAGATAGGTACGCCATGCGTCATTAAGCCGATCATGAGCTCTTCCGGCAAAGGGCAAAGTGTTTGCCGTACGCCTGAAGGCGCAGAAACTTCGTGGCAAGCAGCCATGGAAGGCGGCAGAGCTAAAAGCACGCGTGTAATTGTAGAAGAATTCATACATTTCGATTCGGAAATTACCCTGCTTACGGTTAGGTCCGTTAGCGGCACATCCTTCTGTGCGCCGATCGGGCATATCCAAAAGGACGGCGACTATATAGAATCGTGGCAGCCTCATGCCATGACAGATGCTCAGCTGCAGGAAGCGCAGCACATAGCTAAGCACGTTACTGATGCGCTTGGCGGATATGGATTATACGGGGTAGAGCTGTTTTTGACAGCAGATGGCGTATACTTCAGCGAAGTGTCTCCACGACCTCATGATACCGGCATGGTTACTATGGCTACGCAGGATTTATCTGAATTTGCACTTCACGCCAGGGCTATTCTAGGTTTGCCGATCCCGTCTATACGATTATTAACGCCTGGCGCATCGTACACGGTTAAAGCTTGGCAGGAGAGCGCAGCATACACCATAAGCGGTGTTGAAGAAGCGCTGTTAACTCCGAACACGCAGGTGCGCATATTTGGCAAGCCGGAAACGAAAGTAGGCCGACGGATGGCTGTGGCACTGAGCAGTGGAAGTACGGTGGAAGAGGCGCGCGGACTTGCGAAACAAGCAGCTGAGAAAATAAAATTAACTTACTAGCATGATAAGAAATCGGCGGGATAGGATATTCTATCGGCTGATTTCTTTTTTTACTGTAGTTGCTGCTATTAAGTGGGCTGTGACGTAAGGATTATCATTATAAAGATGAATGACAAGGAGAATGTTCAATGAGCGCACATGAAATTGATTATGAAATTCACGGCAACGAAATGCAGTATGTAGAAGTTGAGCTTGATCCAGGCGAAAGCGCAGTTGCAGAAGCTGGCAGTATGATGATGATGGACGCTTCCATTCAGATGGAGACAGTTTTCGGAGATGGCAGCCAAGATAATAAAGGATTTATGGGTAAATTGTTCGGAGCAGGCAAAAGGCTTTTGACGGGTGAAAGCTTGTTTATGACGGTTTATACCAATGGCGGTTCAGGTAAAAAACGCGTTTCCTTCGCAGCCCCCTATCCTGGTAAAATCATTCCAATGGATCTGCAAAGTCTCGGGGGTAAAGTCATATGCCAAAAAGACGCTTTCCTCTGCGCTGCAAAGGGCGTTTCCATTGGAATCGAGCTTCAGCGCAAGCTGGGAGCAGGCTTCTTCGGCGGTGAGGGCTTCATTATGCAAAAACTTGAAGGAAATGGACTAGCCTTCGTACATGCCGGCGGCTCCATTCATGAACGTATACTTGCTCCAGGTGAGACTATTCGCGTCGATACTGGCTGTTTTGTCGCTATGACACCGGAGGTCGACTATAATATTGAATTTGTTAAGGGAATTAAAACGGCCATTTTTGGCGGCGAAGGCTTGTTCTTTTTAACCTTAATGGGTCCCGGTAAAGTATGGATTCAATCCTTGCCGTTCAGTCGAATGGCCGATCGCATTCTATCCGCTTCAGGGAACTTTGGCCGTAAGGAAGAAGGAAGTATACTTGGAGGGTTAGGAAATTTATTGGACGGCGACCGTTAAGCTAGAAAATAAACGATAGCGCTCGAACGAAGACTATGTAAACGCTTTTATGAGTTAAACAAGTTAAATATTGTCTGTTTTGATTCCATTCTCAACTTTACATATCTGATTAAATAGGTGTACTATTCATTTCATACCACAACTTCATATCACGCTGAATTTTCTAATTGAAAAGCGGGGGAACCATAAATATGGGGTGAATCTGCAGGTCATCTGCAGTAGAGCGACTTCTCACAGCTCGAATCCGACAGCTAACCTCGTAAGCGAAGTGAGGAGAAACCTGAGCGTTCAACACAAGGGCTTCTGTCCTTGTGTTTTTTTGTGGAAATAATGATTGAGAAGGTGCCAGCTTAACATGACAACAGAGACGCTTCGAAAATTTTTACTTGGTCGTCCGCTTAAATCAAGTGAAATTGAATCGGAGAAAATGCCCGTATGGAAGGGCCTGCCTATTCTTTCGTCTGATGCTTTATCTTCTGTTACCTATGGGACCGAACAAATTTTGCTGGAATTGTCGCTTGTAGGAGTTGCAGCTTTTTCATTCTCGCTGCCGATCGCACTCTGCATTATCGCACTCATTTCTCTTCTCATTATTTCCTACCGGCAAGTCATAGAAGCCTACCCGCAGGGCGGGGGCGCTTATATGGTGTCTAAAGAAAACTTGGGCATGAATTGGGGCCGGTTAGCGGGAGTATCTTTGTTAATCGACTATACGCTCACGGTTGCGGTGTCCGTATCAGCGGGTGTCATAGCGATTACATCTGCTTTTCCTTCTTTAATTCCATATATCGTGCCTATCGCGATCGTACTAGTATGGCTTATGGTGCTTATGAATTTAAGAGGCACGAGCGAATCCGGAACTTTATTTGCCTTTCCAACCTATTTATTCTTGATTTGTATGATTGCTCTGATTGGAAAGGGTATATTCGATCTGGTGACGGGAACCGGTCATTCTACGTCTGCCATTCATCTTCCGGCAGCTGCGATGCCAGCGGGATTAACCATGTTTATTTTACTTAAAGCTTTCTCGTCGGGTTGTTCGGCTGTAACAGGGATAGAAGCCGTCTCCAATGCGGTGCCGCATTTTCGTTCGCCTTCAGCTATGAACGCTAAGAAAACATTATATACGCTGGCAGTGCTGCTTGCATTCATATTCGGCGGTGTGACGGTATTGGCATTAGCTTATCACATCTCACCTGACCCTAACGGTCATGTCTCCGTACTGTCACTCATAGCGGAGGATGCATTTGGGCGCGGTATCCTGTATTATGTAACGCAAATTTCAACGATGCTTATTCTAATTCTGGCAGCGAATACAAGCTTTAATGGATTTCCAATTCTTGCATCGATCATGGCGCAAGACAAGAACTTTCCGCGTATGTTCGCACATCGGGGAGATCGATTAGCCTACAACTACGGAATTATCACATTAGGTGTATTGGCTTCACTGCTGCTCCTAGCTTTTCGCGGTAAAACAGATTTGCTCATCCCGCTCTATGCGATTGGCGTATTCTTATCCTTTACTTTATCGCAGAGTGGGTTGGTGCTCAAATGGGTGCGTGAACGCGTAAAAGGGTGGCGCTGGAAAACAGCTGTTAATGGGATCGGGGCTATTATTACTTTTACCGTTGTTATTATTTTCAGTGTAACTAAATTTATAGAAGGCGCCTGGATCGTCATTGTCGTCACGCCTCTATTATTAATGCTTATTACGAAGATATATAATCACTATGAAGCGGTAGCGGACGAACTGCGTATTGATTTAGTCCAGCCATTGCAGGAGCAAGAATCGATTATCATCGTTCCGGTTGCAGGCATACATCGTGTAGTGGCGTCTACCATTTCCTATGCGAAATCGCTAAGTCCGAATGTGATCGCCTTCTATGTATCTTTTTCCGAAGAAGATGAGACGAAAATGGAAGAAAAGTGGGCGCAGTGGAACCCAGGTGTTCGTCTCGTAGTATTCCGTTCAAGATACCGCACTTTAATAAAGCCGCTGACAGAATTTATTGAACGTATCGATTCCCATATATATGAAAAACAGTCCGTCATGGTGCTGCTTCCGCAATTTATTCCGAATAAATGGTGGCATCGTTTACTTCATAATCAATCCGCTTACCGGATTCGAACGAAGCTGCAAGCCAAAAAAGACATTGTTGTCGCAACAGTTCCTTATCACATGCATGTTTAGTAAAAATTATTTTAACCGCTGGGCAGGGTATAACTGCTCGGCGGATTTTTTTTTGTGAAAATAAGAAAAAAGTGGATTGACACCATATAAATGCGATGCTAATATAAATTTATAAATAAAACATAGTAAACATATCGGAATTATAAAAAATGCAATTGTGATTACGAATGATCCATTTGCCGCGATTGTCGCTATTGTGGGCAAGGAATTAAGAAGTTTGCTAAGGGAAATGATCAATACTGTTAAGGATCACTGAATATACTATAAAAGCTTATTTCAATTAATTCCACAAGAAAGGAAACTGCAGCATGGAACATCATATCTCAATTTTTTGTGACGATGTGGAATTAACCGCTTCACTGCATTACCCGACTTCGCAGATCTCACAGGAGCAATTTAGCCGTTATCCGATCGTAATCATCTGCCATGGTTTCTTGGGCAACCGAATTGGTGTCGATCGCATATTCGTTCAAGCTGGTAGAAAATTCGCTGCCCAAGGCTATATGGTGCTGCGATTTGATTACGGAGGCTGCGGGGAGAGTACCGGGGATTACGGCAGCGGCGGGCTTGATGTCTTGATTACGCAAACGATGCGCGTTATTGATTACGCATTAAGTTTAGACTGTGTGGACTTAAACAATGTGACGCTGCTTGGCCATAGTCTCGGCGGGGCAGTTGCAGTACTGACCGCAGCGCGTGATCACCGTGTCAAGAATTTAATCTTATGGTCGGCAGTTGCATACCCGCACAATGATCTTGTTCGTATAGTCGGATTAGATGCCTATAAGAAGCTGCTCCCTGACAGTGCGATCGAACATAGCAGCTGTTCGTTCACTGCTTCCTTCTTTGATTCGTTATCCAAACATCAGCCATTGGAACAAACAAGACGCTTCAGCGGCGATGTTTATCTTATACACGGTACAGCCGATGACGTGATTCCGGTGGATTATGCGCCGCTGTACCAAAAAATGTTCTGGGGCAGGGAAAACGGACATTGCGAACTGGATCTTATTTTTCAAGGAGACCATACGTTTTCCACCAAGAACATCAGAGAACAATTATTTGATAAAACGGCCAACTGGCTTTCAAAGATAAACAGCCGTAAAGAGGAATGGAATCATTGGAATATTTAAGCCTTATAAGAACGTTTAGGGGGAGTAATTATGGCGAAACCATTACAACTCGATCCTGAGTGGATTGAGCGGATTATACAAACATTAAATGGGTTGGAATATGGCACTGTGCAAATCGTAGTCCATGACGGACACATTACTCAAATTGAGCGTTCCGAAAAAAAACGTTACGAATTAAACAATGTCAATCAGAAGAGTGCCAAAAAAGGATAAAAATGAGATATAATATATGAAAGTAAGAAAACCTTCCTAATTCATCATTAGATGATGAATTGTAGGAAGGTTATTTAAGTCATATAACAAAGTGAGGGTCGAGAACCTATGATTGAGCGCACTTTCGTTATGACGGATCCGCAAAACTATTCACTTCATGTCTATACATGGCTTCCTGACAAAGATGGAACTTTACGGGGAATTGTTCAGATTGCACATGGTATGGCTGAAACGGCTGCCCGTTATAGAAGGTTTGCGGAATATTTGACGAATGCAGGATTTGCGGTATATGCCAACGATCACCGGGGACATGGTTTTACGGCAGGTCAAGCCTCAGAAATTGGCATAATCGGAAAGGACGGATATCGCTGGATCATGCGTAACTTGAAGCAGCTAACAGATCTTATTCGCGATACATATCCTGATCTTCCTATTATTTTGTTGGGACACAGCATGGGCTCTTTCTCTGTTCAACAATATATGGGCTATTATGGCAAGGACGTTGACGGCATTATTTTATCGGGAACAAATGGGCAGCAGCGCTGGTGGATGCTTTACCCTGGTATTGCAATCGCTTATCTTCAATCATTCTTTTTGGGTGAGCGCCGGCGCAGCCGCCTGCTGCACAATATGACGCTTGGCAGTTATAACCGTTATTTTAAGCCAAATCGAACCGCAAGCGATTGGCTAAGCCGCGATGTGAATGAAGTGGATCGTTATGTTAATAATGATCCGCACTGTCAAAGAGAGTTCAGTGCAGGTTTTTATCGCGACTTCTTTATGGGATTAAGAGAGATCTATCTGCAAAAACATTTGGATCGCACACCGCGTGAACTGCCCTTATATATTTTATCAGGGGACCAAGATCCGGTAGGCGAGCTCGGCAATGGCGTGCTCAGGCTCGAAAAGCTGTACAAAGCGATGGGTATGATGGATTTAACCGTTCGCATCTATCCAGGAGGCCGCCATGAAATGCTGAACGAGACGAATCGCGATGAAGTGATGAGTGATTTGCTGCAGTGGCTGAATGAAAGATTTGCCCCAATCAAAAATAAAAATAACGGAAAACCTCATTTCAGCAGTGAAGTGACCCCAAAAAGTTAGACATTAATGTTATGCAGCCTGTAAGGCATGAGTTCGGTACTGTACCGGGCTCATGCCTTTTAGCTTTTTCTTGATGCGTTTGTAATTGTAGTAGTTAATATATTGACCTAGCTCCACTTTGAACTGTTCTATACTTTCAAACTCCTGTAAATATAAAAATTCAGATTTTAAGGTGCCAAAGAAACTTTCAATAACAGCATTATCATAACAATTTCCTTTGCGTGACATGCTTTGGGTAATTCCACGTTCTTTCAATGTTTGTTGATACTTGCCCATTTGATAATGCCAGCCCTGATCTGAATGTATGAGAAGTGTGTCATCGTCATGTAGGCGCTCAAACGCTTGATCCAGCATTCTAGATACAAGTGAATATACTGGGCGTGATTCAAGTGTGTACGTAATTATTTCCCCGTTATACAAATCCAACACAGGTGATAAATACAGTTTCTCACCAAAGAGCTTGAACTCGGTAATGTCCGTTACCCATTTCTCGTTAGGTTTTGAAGCGTTAAAATCCCGCTCTAGAGTGTTTGGTGCAATTTTACCGACAGTTCCTTTATAGGAACGATACTTTTTCATACGAACGATGCACTGCAAGCCAAGTTCACGCATGATACGCTGTATCTTTTTATGGTTTACGAGATACCCTTCATTGCGTAATTCATCTGTAATACGACGATAACCGTAACGGCCTTTGTGATCATGATAAATGGCTGTAATGCGCGCTTTTACATCAGCATCGTTATCTGGACGATCTACAGTGCTTACCCAGTAATAATACGTACTACGTGGAATCTGAGCCAATTGGAGTAATGAGGTAATAGGGTAGTCTAGCCTTAGCTCAAAGATTACTTGCGCTTTGTTTTGCTTCGTAACTTTTCCTTGTTTTGAACTAAGGCATTCAACTTTTTTAAGTAGGCATTCTCCATCCGTAAACGCTCTAATTCTGCTTGTAGTGCTTCAGTCGATCCTTCAGGTGGAGTTGATTTGTTTTCTTTCTTCATTGATGGACGCCCCTTTTTCTTTGGTTTGAGGGCGTCTTCACCTTGTTCTTCTAGAACCCTTTTCCATTGTAAAATGGTAGAAGGTGCCGAAATGTTGTAAATAGCAGCAGTCTCTAGAAGGGACGTCCCAGATTCGTTCATAAAATTCAGTACGTCTATTTTAAACTGTTTTGAGTAGGTTGTATATCTTCTGATTAAGCCTTCTATGCCATGTGCTTGGTAAAGTGATACCCACTTCATGACAGATTTATGGTCAATTCCTATTCCATCCGCTATTCCCCTGAATGACTCTTTCCCAGTTAAATAAGCTTGCACTGCCAGGTATTTCTCGTCTGAACTAAACTTGCCCATAAAAAACTGCACCTCCAATTGTTAGAATGTGTCTAACAATTGGGGTGCAGTTCACAGTTAATTCTGCTGAGATGGGGTTTTATTTATCTTGGTAAGCTGTTTGAGGAAGGATGGAATGACAATGGCTGACATACACATGTAATAGGTTTGCCCATTCGGAAGGGGAGCCGAAAAGCGTGCTTTACTGAAATTTTTCATATGATCATTGCTCTCATAAGAGGAGGGGAGGACGAACATGTCGAAGAAGAATATGATAGGAGGCAGCTTTCTGATTGAGGATACTATGACTGATGCTGTGATTACACCGGAAGATTTCACGGAGGAACAGCGGATGATTGGCACTGCTACCCAAGATTTCGTTGCTGGCGAGGTAATTCCGCTTGATGAGGAAATTGAGAAATTGAATTACGAATTAACGGTCAAACTGATGCGTCAAGCAGGGGAGCTTGGATTACTGGGGGCAGACGTCCCGGAAGTTTACGGTGGGCTGGGGCTTGATAAAGTAAGCTCTACTATCATAAGCGAGAAGTTGGCAAAAGCCTCGTCATTCGCCTTGTCTGTCGGCGCGCATGTCGGAATCGGAACACTGCCGATCGTTTTTTTCGGTACCCAGGCACAGAAACTAAAATACTTGCCCGACCTCGCTGCCGGTACCAAAATAGCAGCCTATTGTTTAACTGAATCCGCTTCTGGCTCTGATGCGTTAGGCGCTAGAACGACAGCTCGCTTATCCAAGGACGGAACGCACTATCTCCTAAACGGCTCAAAGCTCTATATTACGAACTCTGGCTTTGCCGACCTGTTTATCGTCTATGCGAAAATAAACGGTACGGATTTCAGCGCTTTTATCGTCGATCGTGATGCTCCAGGGTTCTCTATTGGACCTGAAGAGAAGAAAATGGGCATTAAGGGCTCATCGACGCGCCCGTTATTTTTTGAAGACACGCCTGTGCCTGTAGATAACTTGCTGGGGGAACCAGGTAAAGGGCATCTGATCGCTTTCAATATCTTAAATATCGGAAGATTCAAGCTGGCTGCAGGCTGTTTAGGGGGAGCGAAGGAAGCTATTGCACTCTCTGCCAAATATGCGAATCAGCGCAGGCAGTTCGGCAAAGCGATATCCTCGTTTCCGCTCATCGGAAGCAAGCTGGCAGATATGAACACTCGAGCCTATGTGCTGGAAAGCATGGTTTATCGCACAGCGGGATTTATGGACAAAATTCTAGGCGATTTGGACCATAGCAGTCCGCACAGCGGAGCCTTGTCAGCCAAGAGCATATCGGAGTATGCGCTGGAATATTCGATTAACAAAGTATTCGCTTCTGAAGCGCTGGATTTTATTGCAGATGAAGGCGTACAAATCCATGGCGGTTACGGCTATATTCAAGAATATAAAATAGAACGAATTTATCGCGACTCGCGCATTAATCGGATTTTCGAAGGAACGAACGAAATTAACCGCTTGCTTATTCCGGGAACGCTGCTGAAGAAAGCTGTGAAAGGTGAGCTCGATTTACTGAAAAACGCACAAAATTTACAAGTAGAAATACTGCAAATCGTTCCTTTTCATTCGTTTGACACTGTACTTCAAGAAGAAGCCAACCTAATAGCGATGGCGAAAAAGATCTTTTTACTTGTAGGAGGATTAGCAGTTCAGAGGTATGGGTCTGAGCTTGAAGCCGAACAAGAAGTGCTCAGTTATATGGCTGATATTATTATTGCAATCTATGCTATGGAAAGCGCTCTCATTCGAACAATGAAAGCAGTTGCTCGGAGTGGAGAATCCGCTAATATCCTTAAAATAGAGATGACCCAAGTGTACATCCATGAAGCTTTTTCCATGCTGGATTTGCATGCTCGCGCTGCCTTATCTGCCATGGAGCAAGGTGATACGTTAAGAACGCTTTTATCGATGGTAAAAAAGCTTACCCGCAAAAGTTCCATCAATTCAGTTGCTATTAAACGAAGTATAGCAGCGCGAGTGATCGAAGCTGAGTCGTACATCGTATAGTCAATCTGCAATGGAAAGGGATGATCGGACTTGACTGAAGCCAAACCTTGGCTGCGTTATTATCCGGAGGAAGTCGCTCCGAATTACGAATATCCTAAGCATAATTTGGCACAATTCTTAATCGACTCCGCTGGGCGTTATCCTAATCACACTGCGTTATATTTTCTGGGCAAGAAAACAAGTTATGCGGAGCTGCTGCAGGCTGCTTACCGTTTCGCTCATGTGTTAGAAAGCCTCCATATTCAGAAAGGCGACCGTGTTGCCATCATGCTCCCAAATTGCCCGCAGAATGTGATTGCCTTTTATGGAACGCTGTTAATAGGAGCGATTGTCGTTCAAACCAATCCATTATATGTTGAGCGTGAGCTGGAGCATCAGATGTGCGATTCAGGAGCAGTTGCCCTTATTACATTGGATTTACTGTTGCCGCGCGTACTGAAGGTTCGGAAGAACACAAAGCTAAAGCATGTCATCGTAACATCCATTAAGGATGCACTGCCTTTTCCGAAAAATATGCTCTATCCCCTCAAGATGAAAAAAGAAGGGCACTCGCTGCATGTAGAAGAAACGGACTCTGTGCTCATCTACCGCAAGCTGCTTGCTGCCTCTAATAGCGACCCGATTGCTGTAGAAGTCGATTCAACAGAAGATATTGCACTACTTCAATATACGGGCGGCACAACCGGCCTATCAAAGGGCGTTATGCTGACGCATTATAATTTGATAAGCAATACGATACAGTCACGACAATGGTGCTATCAAGCCGTAGAAGGGCAAGAACGTTACATGGCTGCACTGCCGTTTTTCCATGTTTTCGGCTTAACGGTGCTGTTAAATCAAGCTGTTTATATGGCAGGTATGCTGATTCTTTTGCCGAGGTTTGACCTGAATATGCTGCTGCCGCTCATTCCGAAGCTGAAGCCGACTATTTTCCCAGGAGCGCCAACGATGTATGTCGGCTTGCTTCATCACCCGCGAATCAAAGAGTACGATCTATCCTCAATTAAAGTATGCATTAGCGGCGCGGCTCCGCTCCCCCTAGAGGTTCAGGAAAGATTCGAGGCGCTTACCGGAGGTCGAATCATTGAAGGCTACGGACTGACAGAAGCTTCTCCCGTCACACATGCCAATCCAATATGGGGATACCGCAAAATCGGCACGATTGGCCTTCCTTATCCAGATACAGACATGAAAATCATCAATACTTTGACGGGCGAACCATGTGCGGTTGGCGAAATCGGGGAAATGGCGGTGCGCGGGCCGCAAATCATGAAGGGCTACTGGAACCGTAAGCAAGAGACAGATGCAGTGCTTCAAGACGGATGGCTGCTGACTGGAGACATGGCGAGGGTTGATGAAGAAGGCTTTAGTTCCATCGTCGATCGCAAGAAAGACTTGATTATTGCCGGCGGCTTCAATATATACCCTCGCGAGGTTGAAGAAGTGCTCTATGAGCATCCTGATGTGAAGGAAGTGGTTATAGCCGGTGTGCCTGATGCTTACCGCGGCGAAACCATCAAGGCCTATGTAGTTCGAAAAGAGGGCGCTTACGTTACCGAAGCCGAATTAGATGTTTGGTGCCGAGAAAGGTTATCTGCCATAAAAGTCCCGCGCATCTATGAGTTCCGGGAATCGCTGCCGATAACGATCATCGGTAAAGTGCTGCGCCGTAAATTGTTGGAAGAAGAAGCAGAGAAAAGGTCAAGCTAAGAAATAGAAAGTCTAACCTCACAATGATGTGGGGTTTTTATATGGACGAAGAATAAAGAAGGAATATTGGTTGTAACCGCCGAAGTGGTTCATCAAACACGCAAAGTAATTATTTAATGGGGTTAACTAAAGGAGAGAGCACCATGTCCATCATGCTTATTCGCCAAGCTACCATCGTTACGATGAACGAACTGGATGAAGTAATAGTTGGAGACGTCCGAATAGAACAAGGTCGGATAACTGACATAGGATTAGATCTGCCAAGTAACGGTTCAGAAGAAATTATTGAAGCCAAAGGAAAAGTACTCATTCCGGGACTCATTCAAACGCATGTGCATTTATGCCAAACGTTATTCCGCGGACAAGCGGATGATATGGAACTGCTTGATTGGCTGAAAAAGCGGATCTGGCCCCTTGAAGCAGCGCACGATGAAGAGTCCATCTATTATTCTGCCATGCTGGGTATAGGTGAATTATTCGCAAGCGGCACGACTACGATCGTAGATATGGAAACCGTGCATCATACGGATTTTGCCTTTCAAGCCTTAGCCCAATCAGGTATTCGCGCTCTTTCCGGCAAAGTCATGATGGATTACGGCGAAGAGGTGCCTCCCGGTTTGCAGGAGAGTACGGAGCTTTCGATTAAGCAAAGCATTGAACTGCTGGAGAAATGGAATCTATACGACCAAGGGCGTATTCGGTATGCGTTTTGCCCTAGATTTGTAGTTTCATGCACAGAGTCCTTACTTACACAAGTGCGGGATTTGTCTGCTCAATATGGCGTTCATGTTCATACTCATGCTTCCGAGAATCAAGGTGAGATTGAAATCGTTGAGAAGCAGCGCGGCATGCGCAACATCGTTTATTTGGATCATATCGGACTGGCACAACCGAATTTAATACTAGCTCACTGTATATGGCTGAATGAAGAGGAGAAAGAGATCATTCGCAGACAAGGCGTTAAAGTCAGCCACTGCCCGGGATCCAACCTTAAGCTGGCTTCCGGTATTGCCAACATCCCCGATTTGCTGGAACGCAATACAGTTGTAGGTATTGGAGCGGACGGTGCACCATGCAACAACAATCTGGATATGTTCCATGAAATGCGGCTTACCTCATGCCTGCATAAGGTGCAGCACGGACCTACAGCTATGGACGCTCGTACCGTACTGAAGATGGCTACAATCGGCGGTGCGCGTTCTATGGGTCTCGAACATGAGATTGGCAGTATAGAAATAGGCAAACAAGCAGACCTTGTAATTATGAACCTGAATGATTTCCATACGTACCCGTCTGAAGAGGTCAATATATATGGTCGAATTGTTTACTCAGCCACGCGTGCAGATGTTGAAACGACGATTGTTGCAGGTAAAGTAGTGATGCGCAATCGCGTGATGATGACAATGGACAAAGACATTGTATTACGGGAAGCGAATGTATCGATCAAACGGTTATTAGCAAGAATACCGAACCTGAGATAGCAGAAAGGGACAATAGTTCATACATGCACAAACACATTCGCATAATTACAGTTAATAGATTATAATAATTATAATTAACAGAGCACTTAAGGAGGATTTCCAATATGGCTAAATGGAAAGAAATCACAACATTAGAAGAGTGGCAGCAAATTTTGGATACATCGGGCGAACAGCCAGCAGTCATTTTGAAGCACAGCACAACTTGTCCCGTTAGTGCCAACGCTCTTGAGGAGTATAATCAATACTTAAGTAAAGGGCCAAGCGAACAAGTGAATTATTACATGGTCAAGGTAATTGAATCACGTCCAGTCTCAAATCAGATTGCTGAAGATTTAGGAATCAAGCATCAATCTCCTCAAATCTTATATTTTAAAGATAAGCAATCCGTCTGGAACACATCGCATTGGTCTGTAACTAGCAAACATATTTCTGCAGTCCTAGACTAGAGCAAGGAATTTCAGCTAGACAATACACCTATTATTGGAGAAACTATGCCTAACACTATATCTCACACTAAACCACTATTGCCCATTCCGATCGTATTCTCGGTCGGCATTGTGGCAATTTCTTTTTCTGCTATTTTTGTAAAATGGACCAACGCGCCAACCTCTGTAGTCGCTATGTACCGATTGTTTATAACCGTCTTGCTCATGCTGCCTTTTTCTTTTAAATATAAACAGGAATTCTCTCAAATCTCCAAAAAAGTTGGTTTGAAGCTTGTAGGTTCCGGGTTCTTTTTGGGCTTGCATTTCTTATTGTGGATGGCATCGCTTCGGTTTACGACGGTTGCAAGCTCCACATCACTTCTAACGCTCGAGCCTGTATTTGTCATGCTAGGTGCATTTATGGCATTCAGGCATAAGCTTCGCGGCATGATGGTATTCGGGATGTTAATTGCAATTTGCGGGGCTATATGGATGGGGTGGGGGGATTTCCGCTTTTCATTCGAGGCATTTGTAGGTGACGCTCTATCTCTGTTTAGCGCATTGGCTGTGGCTGTTCATGTGTTGATAGGATCTAATTTGCGCAGCAGCGTTTCCACCTATGTATACAGTATTAGTGTGTTTGCCTCTGCGGGTATTGTTATAGCGATTTATAATCTTGTTGAAGGCTTCTCATTTGTAGGTTATACGATGAATGATTGGACGATGTTCCTGCTGCTAGCAATTGTACCTACGCTGTTAGGCCATTATGTGTTTAATTGGCTGCTCAAGCATGTAAAGCCGGTTTCTGTATCTATGGCGGTGCTTGGTGAGCCGCTCGGCGCAACCCTATTAGCGGTATGGCTGCTCGGAGAAAAGGTAACGCCCAGTCAGGTCGGCGCTGGGTGCCTGCTGCTGCTGGGCGTCTGGTTGTTTATCGCTGGTAAAGAGAAGCGGCCGTCTTGATTAGCTGCTCTTATTTTGTGAGGCGGCAAATTCGGTTTTGACCCGCTCCAGCAGCTCAGGCTGACTAATAAGATCATAAGCCGTCAAGGCAAGCGCTTTGGCTGCAAAGAGCATTCCGCTCAGCGCACGAGGCGCCATCGCTAAATCGCGAAATTCTTTGGTGTGCAGCTGGTGTTTGGCATCGATTACTTTTATAAAAGGATGGACGGTAGGGCAGTGTGTAGATACGTTGCCTAGATCTAAAGAACCGTTATCTTTGCCGCTGGTAATTTCCTCAGGAGCTACACCCATTTCAATGAGGTTAGCTGTAAAAGCGTTAGACATTGTTTGGTTAGTCAGCAGCTCATCATAGGAATACTCATAATTGCTTATGCTGAGTTTGCATCCAGTTTGAAGGGCAGCTCCCTCTGCACAAAGCTTTACTTTACGGATTAGTTCATTCGTATACGATCTGGATAGCGAACGAACATAAAATTGCGCTACGGCGCGTTCGGGAATAATATTCGCAGCGACGCCTCCCTCGGTAATAATGCCGTGGATCCGGGCGTCGCTTTGCGTTTGCTGCCGCAGCGCGTTAATGGAATTAAACAGCATAATGACGGCGTCTAGTGCGTTAATGCCTTCGTGCGGGCTTGCAGCGGCATGTGCAGGCTTGCCGACAAATTCAAACTGGAGCGCATCCATAGCAAGGGATGTGCCTGACTTCTCATAGGTGTAGTAGGGATGAGCCATGAGCGCCGCATCGACATCGTCGAATAATCCGGCTGCAGCCATAGGCACTTTTGCGCCTTTTGTTTCCTCTGCCGGAGTACCGTAAACGCGGATGACACCCCCGATTTGGTCTATCGCAGCTTTAAGTCCAACGGCAGCACCTATGCTCATCATGCAGATTAGATGATGTCCGCAAGCGTGGCCGAGTTCCGGCAGTGCGTCATACTCTGCAAGAAAAGCAATGACGGGGCCGGGTTTACCAGAATCATAGACAGCCAAGAAAGCTGTCTCAATATCAAGCACATTACGTTCAACCTGGAATCCATGACGTTCAAGCTCTGCAGTCAGTCTCGCTGCTGCTTGAAATTCTTCATGGCCAAGCTCCGGATTCGCTCCAATATAAAGGGATATGGCTTTGAAATCTTCGGCATACGCATCAATTTGTTGCATAATTTGTTGTTTCATCGTGCATCTCCTTCTAATGTTAACATCAAATATATATCCTATATTGTATTACAGGCCGGTAACAGAATCCAATTCGACCTTATTAGAATATACTGAAGTAAGGATATTTGATGACGGGGAGGGTTCTGCGATGAGTACAACGATCGAGCCCATTCACTATTTTGCATTCGGAGATTCATTGACTGCAGGGGTAGGTGCCTCTGGAACAAGCTATGCCTGCTATTACCGCCGACTTGTGGAAGCTGTGCTGCAAAGACCGGTTCAGCTTGAAAATTTCGGAGTCGTAGGTGCATTAACAGGCGAACTGCTGCAGTTGCTTCAACAGAATACAGATATCAGAGAACGTGTAGAACGCGCTTCAATGATTACGATTACAGCTGGCGGCAATGATCTGATTCAAGCGGCGATTCCATTTTTTCTGGAAGGCAATACGCAGTTTTTAAGCGCTGCGCTGCGCACATATTTCCACAATTTTAAACAGCTGATTCAGGAAATCAAGGGTATCAAACAACACAATTACACCAACTGTCTCATCATCCTGATCGGTCTTTATAATCCACTGCCGGATTTGCCGGATGCGATCAAATGGGTGCGCAGGTTCAATCGCTATCTGCAGCGATTTAGCGAGGAGCAGATTCAGGTGGTAACGGAAGTATTTGATAAATTTGTGGGGAGAGAGACGGAGCTGTTGTCGGAGGATCATGTCCATCCGAATCGTAAAGGGTACCGGGTTATCGCAAGAGAAGCGCTGGCGAGCGTCCCCCTTGAGCAATTTACCCATGTAATCGTATGAACGCGTTTACTTCTTAGGCAGCACATAAAACAGAATGGTAATAAAGTGAGCGGCGCTTCCTGCGAGCACGAATACATGCCATATGGCATGGTGGTAAGGAATGCGCCGCCATACATAGAAAATCGTACCAAAGGTGTACAAGAGTCCTCCGACAATGAGCCAGACTAATCCATTGACGGGGAGCGTATCATACAACGGTTTAATGGCGATCACAATGAGCCACCCCATGGCAATGTAGCAAAGTGTGGATAGTAGAATGAACTTTTTGACATAGAAAAATTTAAGCACAATTCCTACTAAGGCTAGACCCCAGATGACGCCAAAAATGGACCAACCTAGCGGTCCGCGCAGGGAAACAAGTAAAAATGGCGTATATGTGCCGGCAATTAATAAATAAATGGCTGCGTGATCGAGAATTTCGAACAAATCCTTAGCTTTTGGGTGCGTTACACTGTGCAGCAGCGTAGAACACACATAAAGGACAAGCAGCGCAATGCCGAAAATAGTAAAGGAAACGATATGCCAGACATCTCCATATAGGCTTGCGTAAACAATCAGAAGTACTAATGCTGCGATGCTGCAAAGAGCGCCGATCCCGTGTGAAATTGCATTTACTAATTCTTCGCGCTGCGAATGAACCATAAGAACCCTCCAATAACGCGTGAGCAATCATGCGTCTATCTTAATTTGTCTGCTTATCTTAGACGGTAAGCACTGCGGTTATCCCTTCAAAAGATAGGGAGAATCAAGCAATTGGTTATTGCTTTTGTCGGTCTGTGTGAGGTAGGATGGGATCAAAAGACAGATGAGACAAGCTGTCTGCTAAAACATGAACGTTATTTTATTGCAGACTGAGGGATTGTATTGAAAACACTCGTTATCGCCGAAAAACCGGATATGGGACGAAATATTGCTGCGGCTATCGAGCCGAAAGCTGTGAATAAACGAAGTTATTTGGAAGGCAATGACTATATCATTACGTGGGCTATTGGCCATTTGATAGAGCTGGCGGAACCGGATTCCTATGATGATAGGTTTAAAAAGTGGAATATCTCGCATCTTCCGATTATACCGGATGAATTCAGGCTTATTCCCAATCCGAGGACGAAGGATCAGCTTGGTGTGATCGCCGATCTGGCCAAACGATGTGACAAGCTCGTAAATGCGTGTGACGCAGGGAGAGAGGGGCAGCATATCTTTTCTCTTATTCAGCGGCATTTAGGACTCACGCAAAGTGTGCAGAGGCTCTGGATATCGGATTTGACGAATGAGACGATCAAGCATGGCTTTGCAACTCTCAAAGACGGTTCAGAGTTTGATCATTTAACCGCAGCAGCCAGAGCGCGCAGTGAAGCAGATTGGCTGATCGGAATGAATGGGACAAGGGCGTTTACGACAAAGCACAATGTGCTGTTGTCGGTTGGCCGCGTTCAGACGCCGGTTCTTGCGCTCGTATATGATCGGCAAAAGCTGATTGAAGCTTTCGATTCACTTAAATTTTACGAGGTAGATGCCTTTTTCAAGCAAAATGAAACCGAATACCGCGGATTGTGGCAAGGCGATCGTATTACTGACAAGGGAAAGTCCGAGTCGATCGCTGCGAGAGTGAAAGGGAAGCAAGGGCGAATCACTTCTTATGATGCCAGAGAATCCAAAGAATTTCCAATGAAATTGTACGATTTAACGCTGCTGCAGCGTGAAGCCAATGCCAAGCTTAGCTTCTCTGCCAAGAAAACGTTGGATACGGCTCAAGCGCTTTATGAGAAGCATAAAGTAATCTCTTATCCACGTACGAACTCCAACTATGTAACGGAGCAGAACGTGCCCGAAATGCATCGCGCCTTGTCCATGCTGCAAGGAACTGACTATGCCGAATGGGCTAAGAACGCAGATCGCAGTATTGTCCACAAAAGCAATAAGTATGTGTGCAATCCGGAAAAAGTCGAAGATCACCATGCCATTCTGCCGACAACGAAAAAGGCTGTCGGTTTGTCGCCTGACGAAGAGAAGCTCTATGATCTGATTGTACGCCGTTTTCTTTCCCAATTTTACGCGCCTGCCGCTTATAATCTGCATACGGTAATGACGGAAGTGGAAGGCGATTCATTTAAGACTTCTGTCAAAGAGCTGCTCGCGCTCGGATGGAAAGTGATTTATGCGGATCAGAAAAAAGCTAAATCTTCCTCCAAGAAAAAAGACGAGGAAGATGAGGAAGAGGAAGAAGTGACAGTTCCTTTCACGGTTAATCCTGAGCTGGACGTGTTATGTACGGGTGCAAGCAGCAAGGAAAAGGAAACACAGCCGCCGAAGCATTTTACGGAAGGCACATTGCTCAAGGCGATGGAAAGCGCAGGCAAACAGATTGAGAATGACGAGCTTCGCGATGCGATGAAGGATGCAGGCTTGGGAACGCCAGCCACCAGAGCTGCTACGATTGAGCGACTCAAGAGCGTCGGCTACATCGATATGCAAGGCAAGAAAATCATGATTACAATCAAAGGCCGAACCGCCATAGAATTAATTCGCGCCGCAGGGGTAGAACTGCTCGCATCGCCGGAAATGACAGGACAATGGGAGCGGCGGTTGAATGAAATTGCAAAAGGCAAAGCTTCGGCTGAAGTATTTATGGGCAACGTGAAGAAATTTGCAACGATGATCGTGGATAAAGTGCGCATGCAGGCGCGCGCATCCCAGGAGCGGTTTCAAGCTCCGGAGAAACCGGCAGAAGCTGCAGGCAAGAGAAAGGGCACGAAGAAATCAGACGCTGCTTCGGCAGCTGCATCTAATGCGCCAAAGCGTAAACGGAAAACATCGAATGAAGTTATCTCCAATGTTGATCATAACGCAGCAAGGACAGGACCAAATTTAGCAAGCAAACCTATGACTCCAAATCCGACAGCTGAACTCAAAGTGATAGCTTCATGTCCAAAAGAAGGCTGCGGCGGAAGCATCATCATGGGCCGTAAAGGATACGGCTGCTCCCATTACAAGTCCGGTTGTTCATACGTAATTTGGAAAGATTTGAACGGCGTCATATTAGAAGAC
The DNA here is from genome assembly GCA_000500245.1 of Cronartium ribicola 11-2. Taxonomy (NCBI): domain Eukaryota; kingdom Fungi; phylum Basidiomycota; class Pucciniomycetes; order Pucciniales; family Coleosporiaceae; genus Cronartium; species Cronartium ribicola. The sequence continues at coordinate 286,912 of AWVX01048674.1, forward strand.
AATCATATTGCAGCTTTATTAGAACGTGGTCAAACCAACCTTATTCCGCTACAAATGGCCGATGGTTCAACTAAGATGGGAAGATTGACACTCAAGGACCGTCAAGCCGGAACGATAGAGGTAGAACATGCTGCTCAAGAATGATTGGCAACCCATTTTAGCTGATGAAATGAAGAAAGACTATTTTGTGAAATTGATGCGTTTCGTTGAACAGGAGTATGTAGACGGGAAGGTATATCCTGAGAGGAAACACCTGTTTCAAGCGCTATTGAGCACTTCATTCGAAAATACGCGTGTTGTGCTTCTTGGCCAAGATCCTTACCATGGACCAGGACAAGCTCACGGACTTAGTTTCTCGGTTCCTGAGGGGGTAAACATACCGCCATCGCTTCGGAATATGTACAAGGAACTTGCGGCAGATCTCAGATGCGAGCCTCCAGGTCACGGATGTTTACAAAGCTGGGCAGAGCAAGGGGTTCTTCTGCTTAATACGGTATTAACAGTAAGAGACAGTCAAGCCGGTTCTCATCAAGGAAAAGGATGGGAAACGTTTACCGACGCCATAATTAATGCCGTTAATCATAAAAACCATCCCGTCATCTTCCTGTTATGGGGACGGCATGCGCAAAGTAAACTGCCTTTAATTGATACGACAAAGCATAAAGTAATTGAATCGGCGCATCCGAGCCCTTTGTCGGCGCATCGGGGATTTCTCGGCAGCAAACCATATTCCCGCACCAATCAGCTTCTGAAAGAGGCTAATCTCGCGCCGATTCATTGGCCGTTTTAACACTAAATTCACAGCTTTCCCGCAAATATGTTTTCGTTCTTTTTTTGTCGGGGAGGCTTTTTATGCTGACTTGATCTTCTGTGTAGGATGCTATGATCCCGCAGTCAATTTGAATATACACATCATGAATATCCATAGACCAAACCAATACTTCATTCTGAGTTAGAGCCGCTGCAAGTAATTCAATATCAGTATCTAACAATTTTGTCCCGTGAATCACCAAGTTCACCTCATAATGACTTAATATTCGTTTTTTTACGTTACCTATTAGTTTACCCTTTTTTAAAATTTTTTGAACTGTTTTAACTGTAATTCAATATAAAATTTTACAGATACTTATCGTAACAATTTGATTGTGTTTTTTTAAAATATAGGATACAATATGTATCATAATCATAGTTTGTAGGAGAGAAGCGCATGAAGCCGCGAAAAATCCGTTTTCATAATAACCTCAAAACTCATCTTATTCATCTACAAAATAATGTATACATACACCGCAGTGACCCAAATTATTTTAAAAAAGTAAGCACTTATTTGAGCGGATCACGAGCAACTGCTTCACATTTTAGGTTAGGCAGGCTATTTGAATTGAATGGAACAGCTTCTAAAGCTTTTTTTCATTACAAAGAAGTGCTTCGCAACTATCCGTCACCGTTTCATGCGGCAGCGGATCAATCGATACATCAATTGAAAGAGCAGGGATATCAAGATACATCACCAACCGGCGGTGAACCGGAGAACGTGTTATCACCTTTCGTTGTCAGAATGATGAAAGTATTCATTGTTGTTCTAGCGGTATTAAATATCACGATCTACAGTGCGTATTGGTTCTTATAAGTAAAAATCTGCAGACACATATAAATTGAGACAAAAAAACACCTCTTTGAATCGTTGTTAGCTTACGGTTCAAGGAGGTGTTATTTTTAAGCAAGTATAAGACTCGCTTCTTATTTCAAGTTTTCCGGGTTCAAGCAGAATAGTTCTTCAATTACGAAGCGGCCGTCTTTACGGATCAGCACATCGTCAAAATAAATTTCGCCGCCGCCGTATTCAGGGCGTTGAATCAAAACCATATCCCAATGTACGGAAGAGCGATTCGTATTATCCGCTGTTTCATACGCTTGACCTGGAGTAAAGTGGATGGAGCCGTCAATTTTTTCATCGAACAAAATGTCTTTCATAGGTGTTTGAATATAGGGATTGACACCGATAGCAAATTCGCCGACGAAACGAGCGCCTTCATCCGTATTCAAAATATCGTTTAGCTTAGTTGTGTTATTGCTGGTAGCTTCCACAATTTTACCGTTTTCGAAACGCAGGACGATGTTATCGAACGCTGTACCCGAGTAGATCGTTGGACAATTGTACGAAATTACTCCGTTTACGGAATCTTTGACAGGAGCTGTATATACTTCTCCGTCCGGAATGTTGCGCAAACCTGAGCATTTCACAGCTGGAATATCCTTAATTGAGAAGGTTAAGTCAGTTCCAGGCGATACAAGACGAACACGGTCCGTACGATTCATCAGGTCAACGAGCGGTGTCATAGCGTCTGCCATTTTACCGTAATCCAGATTGCACACTTGGAAGTAAAAATCTTCAAATGCTTCCGTGCTCGTATTCGAGAGCTGTGCCATAGATGCATTTGGATAACGCATTACGCACCATTTTGTATAGTTAACTCTTTGATCAAATACAGGACGTTGATACTCGCTCAAATATTTTTTCATTTGTGAGTCGGGCACATCGGATGATTCTGTGATGTTCTCACCGCTGCGCACGGCTACATAAGCATGCATCTTCTTCATACGGTTTAATTCGATTTCAGACCACTGACGCAGCTGCTCCGATGTTGCATGAATTTGCAAGCTTCTTGTAATCGCAGGATCGCGCAGTTCTATAAATGGGTGACCGCCAGCGGCCTTTACTTCTTCAATAAAGCATTTGGCTAGTTCAGGGTCTTTTAAACCGATCAATTCAATTAAAATATTCTCGCCAGGCTGCAGATCTACAGAGTAGCGAATGATATTTCTTGCAAAGGTGTTTAGTCTCGGGTCTCTCATGTCTAAAATTCTCCCTTAAGTAAAGTATTATAAAACCACTATTATTATATAATACTCGGACGGGAAAACCAAAGTCTAATCTTTCTAGCGTATCTGCTTCGGCATAAAAGATTTGTCTTCAGCTGATTCCATTTCCTGCTTCGATTGGCGGAGCTGATCGACCGTTTGCTGCAGCTGCTGTTTATGATGTGGATCTGTATATAGATCCATTGCATGTTTGTATGCCTCTTCAAGTTCATGTTTAGCTTGCTGTAATCGCCCATTCGCTGACTGAATTAACTCGGGATCCGCTTTCGTTAGAGCAGACTGCAGGTCATGATGCGCGCCTTGCGCTGCCAGTATGGCTGATTCTGCATGTTCGACCGCATGCTGTACGGGTATGTCGTGATGTTTGAGTTCCAACAGGGAATGCCTCCTTTTCACATTTGGGTGAACAAATTTCTCCCTTTACGATGTGCTAAACACAGGTCTTTCATACGTTTATTTCCCACTGTGTTAAATATCATTTCCCAGGCAACCGCAGGATTAGCTAAATTTATCGTTCATTCTACATATTTTGGAGTAAATATTTATGGAAACCGTACACATACTAAGGAAGAATGGAGGTGAGTTTCCTGATGCCGCACAATAAAGCCGAAAAAATCAACAATCAGCAGAATAACGCTCGATTCACAGAAGAAGCTATCACATTAAAAGAAAATAAAGCGAAGGAACTTCCGCCAAACCTAAATAACATTGACAAAAACGAGACTTAACGCTTCTAAGATACAATATGACAAACAGGACTGAAGAAGTTGTTCTTCAAGCCTATTTGTCATGCTTCAAGAGTTGGCAATGTATAATAACCTACTAGACAACTTGAGCGTATATGCTATAATGAGCACAAATCGAACATCGCACGGGGTGCTGGGATTTGGCCGGCTGAGATTGTATTCCTTAAAATACTGACCCTTTGACCTGATCTGGATAATGCCAGCGTAGGAACATGTACTGCCGCTTTTTGTGCGCACATTGGATAACGTTCCCGGATCAGGGAGCGTTTTTTGATATTTAAGCAGGGGGTGGAGTAACAACATGTTACAAAGAAAATCTTTAGGAATGGCAGTATTGGGAATAATGCTCGCAACAGTAGTAACGTTAGCAGGCTGCGGCAATAAAACAGAGAGCAGCAATACGGCGACCAAGCAACCGAAAAGTACAATAGCTGCAACTCCAGCGCCTAGTCAAGAACTTCAAAATGTGAAAATCGTACTTGATTGGACACCAAATACGAACCACACAGGAATTTATGTAGCTAAAGAGAAAGGTTATTTCAAAGAACAAGGATTAAATGTTGACATTATCGATCCGGGATCAACAGGGTCAGATGCTATGGTAGCTGCAGGAAACGCAGAGTTTGGTATCAGTGCTCAGGAAAGCCTTACGCAAGCTCGTATTCAAGGGGTACCTATTGTATCTATTGCAGCAATCATCCAACATAACACATCCGGATTTGCCTCGCCTGCAGCCAGAAACATTAAATCTCCTAAAGATTTTGAAGGGAAAACGTATGGCGGTTGGGGTTCTCCAGTTGAGAACGCAGTAATTCAGTCGTTAATGGAAGGCGAAAAGGCCCAAGTATCTAAAGTGAAAATTATTAATATGGGCGATGCGGACTTTTTCACAGCGGTCAAACGGGATGTTGATTTTGCATGGATTTATTATGCTTGGACCGGGATTGAAGCCGAAATTCGCAACGAGCCGATTAATATGATCTACTTAACGAAATACTCCGACAAACTGGATTACTATACGCCTGTTTTGACTACAAACGAGAAGTTAATCAAGGAAAAACCGGAATTGATCAAAAAATTCGTTGCAGCAGTGTCAAAAGGCTATGAATTTGCTATCAGTAATCCTGATGAAGCGGCCAATATTCTGATTAAAGCAGCACCGGACCTAGATCCTAAACTCGTAAAAGCGAGTCAAAAATGGTTGAGTCCAAAATATAAAGAAGATGCACAACAATGGGGAGTACAAAAGCAGTCCGTATGGGAGAACTATGCAACCTGGATGCTTGATCACAAACTGCTGGAGAAAAAGTTGGAAGCTGACAAAGCATTCACCAACGAATTCCTGCCAAAACCTTAAAGGAGATTGAATATGGCTAATGCACTAGTTAGTATTCAAATTTTGCCTAAAACAAAAAACGGGGAAGATGTGATTCCTTACGTAGATCAAGCAATTAAAGTCATTCATGATTCCGGTGTAAAGTACCAAGTAAGCCCTCTGGAAACTACGATGGAAGGCGATCTTGATCAACTGCTTGACGTTGTGAAAAAAATGCAGTTGGAAATGATCGCTTTCGGAAGTCCCAGTGTTCTCTCGCAGATAAAAATCCTTTATGCGCCATCAGGTGCATCCATGGATCGGCTTACGGAGAAATACAGATGATGAAGCGATGGATCAATCTCGGATGGCCGCCTCTTGCGGTGGCCATTCTTTTTCTTGTGATTTGGCAGTTATTAGTGAGCTTATATGGGACAGCAGCATGGTTAATGCCTGCGCCGCTAGCCATATTCAAAGAAATGATTGCGGAATGGGCTAAACATAAACTGCAAGTGCATTTACTTGCTACGATAAATCTTTCGCTATTAGGTTTCGGTATAGGAACCTTGGTAGGATTCTTTTTGGCTTGCGTGCTGCATATCATACCTGGCTTTAAATCATCCGTTTATCCGCTGCTAGTCTTATCTCAGAACATTCCAACCATTGTGCTTGCTCCATTGCTAATGATTTGGTTTGGATACGGTATCTTACCTAAGATCATACTCATTGTCATTGTTGTTTTCTTTCCCGTCTGTGTTGCGATTTTGGACGGCTTTATGCGAACAGATAGAAGTTGTTATAATTACATGCAAATGACCGGAGCGAATAGTCGTCAATTATTTATCAAGCTCGAGCTGCCCAGCGCATTGCCTTCTTTATTCTCAGGTTTAAAAATATCGGCAACATACAGTGTCATGGGAGCCGTAATAGCCGAATGGCTTGGATCGGATGCAGGTATTGGTAAATATATGTTGTACAATAAGTCTTCTTATAGAACAGACCATGTATTTGGCGCTTTTATGATTATAGTCGCGTTGAGTTTTATATTCTTTATCACTATTGTACTAATCGAAAAACTGCTTCTAAAGTGGCATTCAGATCAAAGATAGAGAAGGGGTGAATGCGTCTTGGAAGCCATAAAATTGGAACTTCGTAACCTGTCAAAAGAATTTACAGATCAAAATAGAACGAACGTATTGGCTAGTATTAATATGAAAATTCATGAAGGTGAATTTGTATCTATACTTGGGCCATCCGGAAGTGGAAAAAGTACACTTTTTCATATTATAGGCGGGTTATTGAAGCCTACGTCAGGGGAAGTATGGCTGGATGGCAAACAGATAAGCGGACAAAAAGGCCTTGTATCCTACATGCCTCAGCAGCCTTCCTTATTTCCTTGGCGCACCATAGAACAGAATGTGATCATGGCTCAAGAGATTGCCGGACAACCAAAGAAAGAAGCATTAGCACATGCTAGAACTTGGTTGGTACAAGCAGGTCTGGCCGGGTTTGAAAAGTCGCTACCTCATAAACTATCAGGCGGCATGCAGCAACGCGTATCGTTTCTTCGTGCCTTATTAAGCCCGAGAGAGCTTATGTGTCTGGATGAACCGTTTGCAGCGCTTGATGCGTTAACTCGTCAAGACATGCAGCAATGGCTGCTTCGCATTTGGGAACAGAATAAACGTTCTGTGCTATTTATTACGCACAATATTGAAGAAGCGCTTTTGTTATCAGACCGCATTTATATTTTATCTAAAAAACCGACTCGTGTACTAAAGGAACTTAAAGTGCCGTTTGTACGACCAAGGAACGAGCAGTTATTACATAAGAGCGAGTTTGTTGAGCTTCGACAATACATCTATGAAATCATGAAAGCAGAATTGAGAGAGGAGCTTCATTACATATGAATCGGTGCGCATGGGTGAATCAAGATCCACTATATATACGTTATCATGATGAAGAATGGGGGCAGCCTTTGCATGATGATACTAGATTGTTTGAAATGCTAACGCTGGAAGGAGCCCAAGCCGGTCTAAGCTGGTACACTGTGCTGCTGAAGAGAGAGAACTATCGTATTGCATTTGATAGCTTCAACGTGGCATTAGTCGCTTCTTATGATGAAGATAAATATGAAGCGCTGCTTCAAAACTCCGGTATAATTCGGAATCGTTTGAAAATCAGATCAACCATCAACAATGCAAAAGCTTTTATGCGCGTTCAAGAGCAGTTTGGAAGTTTTGATGCCTATTTATGGGGTTTTATCGACGGTATGCCGATCGTGAATCAATGGAAGCATATCAAAGAAGTTCCTGCTAGTACGCTGTTGTCAGATCAGCTCAGCAAGGATTTAAAACGAAGAGGGTTTAAATTTGTAGGTTCAACGATTTGCTACGCTTACATGCAAGCAGTAGGCATGATAAACGATCATACAGTAGATTGCTTTAAGCATATTTCAACTGATACACTTGTTGATTCTCGTTTATCTCTATAAGGCATTGTTCCTGCAAATGCGTACGGATAGCATCTATGCGTTTGCGGATATAAAAGTCTAGTGCAGCACCTTGAAGTTCTCTTGGTGAAACGTATTGGTTCGAATCATTATCGATAACTGCAACCGAACCATCCGTATAAAACTTGAAGGTTAAATCACACCATACCGATCCGCATTCATCCAGCATATGATCAATCATCTCAGGGGTCATGTCAGAATTTCCTAACAAAACTTTTTGAAACCAGAAGTCGCGTTCGATGAAACGATAGTTTGTGCAATAATTCATGGTCCTCACTCCTTATAAGAACATTTGTTTGTATTTTGATTATAGCAAACGTTTGTTCTCGTGTAAAGAGATTTCCATGTTTTTCATCTTTACAAGCCTCGAAAATTATTGTATTATATCTTTTGTTGCTATGCGGAAGTGGCTCAGCGGTAGAGCATCGCCTTGCCAAGGCGAGGGTCGCGGGTTCGATTCCCGTCTTCCGCTCCAATTATATCTATTGAAATCATCGTTCATAATTGAACGGTGATTTTTTGTTTATCTTGATTAGGCAGATCATGAGGATAAATACAATAGGGAAGCTCTAATGTGATAAAATGTGTTATACAACAATGAATAGGAGTGATCGCATGGTTCATGTATTGTTCGTATGCTTAGGCAACATATGCCGTTCGCCAATGGCCGAAGCTATTTTTAGACATAAAGTAAAAACTGCGGGCTTAGATCAAGTGATCGAAATTGATTCAGCCGGCACTGGAGATTGGCATATCGGGGAACCTCCGCATAACGGCACACGTACGATTTTGAGCCAATACGGCATTGTTCATGAAGGGCTAAAAGCCAGGCAGGTGACAACGCAAGATTTTTCTAATTTTCAATATATCCTTGCCATGGACAATAAAAATATGAAAGATTTAAGCAAGTATAGCAGCGAGTCACCGAACACTCATCTTTTCAAACTGTTGGATTTTTTACCAAACCAAGCAGTTAAGGAAGTACCGGATCCTTATTTCACAGGAAACTTTGAGGAAGTATATGCCATGGTAAACGAAGCCTGCGATAAGCTGCTCACCTATATTTGTGACCAAGAGCACCTTCAACACAGCTAGTGCCACAAAAAAACCACCGAATATCGCGTTGAAGCGACGTCCAGTGGTTAATGCCATTAACTTTATTCGTCTTTGCGATTATCAATCGCATGAGCCATGGTTTTATCTGTCAAATGCGCATAAATCTGCGTGGTATCCGGCGATGCATGTCCGAGCTGCTCTTGTGTTTTATAAAGGTCATTCTGAAGGTAGTAATCGGTGGCAAATGAGTGTCGAAGCTTATGTACGCTTAAATACGGTTTGCCAAATCGCTTGGCATATTTGATTACCATCTCTTGAATGGCCCGTTTGGACATCATTTGCCCTTCTTTTTTACCGTTTGGAATGGCTAAAAACAGCGCTTTTTCCTTTTTGGGTGGGTGGTATCTGATTTCTCGAATGGATAGATAAGCGCTTAGATCGTCGACCGCTTCTTGGCGGAAAAATACACGAGTTTTGAAGGTGCCGTCGTTATTTCCTTTACGGAAAACGTAGACGGTTCTTTTTTTTAGATCAAGATCATCCAGCGTAAGATTAACAACCTCAGAAACACGAAGGCCGGAGTGTAAAATCAAGCTCACGATACAAGCATCGCGTATTTTATTCAATTCGTGTGCATACAGCGCCTGCTTAGTACTCGCAACATCCTGCGCATAGCCTTCGTGAATATAAGAAATAAACTCAATAATTTCAGCTTCTTGCAGCAATTTGCCTTCGAGCTTACTCGCAATATCCTTCGCTTTATTCGTACGCCGAATGCTGATTTTGGCCATAACATTTCGCTTTAGCAGGGGATAGAAGTTCTCATCCTCAGCGATCTGGCTCAAATAGTGGAAAAGCGAACGCAAAGATGACATTTTACGCGTGATGGTGATTTTCGCATTGGGATGGTCACGTTTCGTTGCTAAAAAAGAGCGATATGTATCAATGGTGCTCGTATGCAGCTTCTCTAGATCAAACAAGGGAATTTCTCGGATCGTCCCAACCTCGCTAATGCTTTCTGACAACAGCCACGAAAAGAAAGTCTCGTAATCTCGCGTATATTCGAGCAGCGAAGAAGGGGAGAGGTCGGGCAATTTATGATGAATGAATTGATCTACATACCAGGGCATGGTCGGGAGCAGCTTATCTAACTCTTCACGATCGCGTACTTTCTGAATGTTCATTAGAGGCGCCTCCCATAATTCATGACTTGCTAGCATTATATGATTGGTTAATAGGTGAATGCAAGCATACCTTATAGTAAATTAATACTGAAATAATTTTCCTTATTGAACGGCACAAGAATAGTTTAAAAGTAGAATCATATTTCTAAAACCAACTATCCATATAGGAATTAAATAAATTATGATTGACGTAAAACCGTCCAGACGGTATAGTAATTATTGGGGGTGGCTAAATATGGATTCTAGCTCGAAAAAAGCCACAATTTTGAAAGTTGCCTGTCGTCTCGTCAGAGAGAGGGGTGCTTCACAACTCACATTAGATGCAGTTGCCAAAGAAGCCGGGGTAAGCAAAGGTGGATTGCTGTACCATTTTCCATCGAAGGAAATGCTGATTCAAGCTATTTTAAGCGACTTCCTGGACCGATTTGATTCGGACACGGAGGAGGAAGCATTAACCAACTCAAGCTTGAACAACCGTTGGGCCCAGGCTTATCTTATCAAAACATTCGAGATCAGCAAGGAAGATTTGGACATGAGCACAGGTATTTTGGCTGCAGCCGCTAATAATCCCCTGTTGCTTGAGCCGATGCTTCAGCGTTATGTGTTGTGGCAGAATCGAATGACGGTTGAATGTCTGGACCCGGTGGAAGCTACTGTAGCTAGGCTTGCAGCGGATGGATTATTTTTTTGCGACTTGTTTGGTTTTGCTCCCCTTAAGCCGGAACTGCGATCGTCTGTATTAGCCTATTTATTGAAAATGATTGAAAAGCGGGAAGTTTGATATGGGTTGGTTCTATGTACTGCTCGGTGGTTTAATGGATATCGGCTGGGCTATTGGATTAAAGCTTTCGCAAGGGTTAACACTTCCTGTTCCGACGATTTCAATGCTGCTATGTTTAATCATGAGTTATGTGCTTTATGTCAAATCAGTCCGTGTGCTGCCTATTGGTACTGCGTATGCAGTGTTTTCAGGGATTGGTACAGTTGGGACCGTTGTTGGCGGGATGATGTTTTTTAATGAACCAAGAGAATGGCTCCGGTTTGGTTTTGTCTCATTGATGTTGTTCGGCATAATGGGGTTAAAAAGGCTTGATTCTTTAGAAAGCCTCGCTAAGAAATCAACGACCCGTCCTCGGGAGGAAGTATAGCATTGGATTGGATAATTTTAGGTTTAGCTGGTGCGTTGGAAGTGATTGGCGTTGTGATGATGAAGCGATTGAATGGCTTTAAATTGAATTGGCTTACATTGAGATGTATGTTGTGTATGGTATCGAGTCTTTATTTATTATCGTTGTCTCTGTCTTCGATACCGATCGGCACGGCTTATGCAATCTGGACCGGTATGGGTACAATAGGCTCTGTAGTGATCGGTATGATATTGTTTAATGAACACCACAGCTTGAAAAAACTTATATTCATCGCTTCTATTATTGCGGGTATAATTGGACTTCGTTTGACAGCTTAAGTTTAGAACTTGGCGATGTCTTTTTAAGATGAAATTACGCTTGTCAAAAACCAAGTATTTTTATGTGCTAAATGCGTTTAATTGCTTGTTTGGAAATAAAGGAGTGATTAGATGGCAAACGGTTTTATGCAAAAAAAAGCAAAACGGCGTCGGATAATGGGGAACTATGAATATTATGCGATATCGACTGCATCTGTTTTGACTGTACTAGTGCTATGGTGGTTGACAAGTGAAAGAGCGTGGGTTAATCCGATTTTTGTTCCATCACCGCAGACGGTATGGAATGCATTTCTTAATATCGCAAGCGAGGGATATAAAGGGACATCTCTGCTGGACCATATCGGAGCAAGTATGAAGAGGCTTTTCATCGCTCTGTCGATAGCTTTTATCACAGCTGTTCCGTTAGGGATTTTGAGCGGTCGAATAAGATGGCTACGCGCTATTTTCGATCCATTTATTGAGTTTTATCGTCCGCTTCCTCCGTTAGCATACTATTCGCTGCTTGTATTATGGTTTGGTATTACTGATGTTTCAAAAATAATTTTATTATTTTTGGGTGCCTTTGCGCCATTATTCATCACAGCGGTTTTCAGCAGTCAACGTATTCCGATTGATCGGATAAATGGAGCTAAATCACTCGGTGCCTCAGGCTGGAGAATGTACATATTTGTCATATTTCCATCTTGCTTGCCGGAATTGTTAACTGGTCTTCGTACAGCTGTAGGAATTACCTATGCAACACTAGTAGCAGCTGAAATGATTGCGGCCGTATCGGGAATTGGTTGGATGGTTCTCGATGCCAGTAAGTTTTTGCGTAGTGACATCATTTATACGGCAATTATTATTATGGGGATTATAGCAATTGGGTTCGATGTGATATTGCGTTGGTTGATCCGGCGAGTTTCGCCGTGGATTGAAGGATAGTAAGAAATCAATACCATTATTTATAAAAAGGAGAGAAGTACAATGTTAAAATATTTAGCAATGAAAAAAATTGGTGGAATTTCGTTATTAATTATTGTGGTCTTATTCATCCTTTCGGCATGCGGCAATTCATCAGCAGGTAATACGACTTCAAGCGTGCCAAGTACCGGCGCAACAAATTCAGGCACTACTGAAATTAATAAAGCATCAGCGCTTCCCAAGGAAATAAAGATCGGCTACCAGGTATCGCCAAATGGAGAATTGCTGGCAAAAGCGTTAGGACTTGCGGAAAAGAAATTTCCTGGCGTCAAAATTTCTTGGCTCAAGTTCGATTCGGGACGTGATGTGAATGTAGCAATTGCAGGAGGAAGTATTGACTTCGGCTTGGTAGGGACTCCTCCCGGCGCATCAGGGATTGCCCAAGGACTTCCATATCAAATCTATTATATTCACGATATTATCGGGGAGAGCGAGGCTCTTGTAGTCAAAAAAAATTCAGGCATAAATTCCTTGCAGGATTTGAAAGGCAAAACCATTGCAACGACATTCGGCTCTACTTCTCATTTCAGTCTTCTGTCTGCGCTGAAGCAGGAAAATATCAATCCCAAGGACGTGAAACTTATTGACATGCAAGCTCCTGACCTCTTAGCAGCATGGCAGAGAGGGGATATCGTTGGAGGATTCACTTGGCAGCCGGTACAATCTAAACTGCTGTCTAGTGATGGTAAAGTAATCATTACATCGAAACAGGTTGCCGACAAGGGAGCATTGACTGGCGAATTCGGTATTGTTTATAAAGATTTTGTTACTAAATATCCTGATGTTGTCAAAGGCTATATCTCTGTTTTGGATGAAGCTACCCATTATTACCGTGACCATCCGAAAGAAGCTTCCGAAGCTCTTTCCAAAGAGCTTGGACTGACCCCGGAAGAGAGCCTAAAGACAATGAAAGAAATTATCGTTCTTGATGCTTCCGAGCAGACGGATGCTAAATATATGGGTACGAAGGACCATCCAGGCGCCTTTGCCTCAATATTAAAAGCAACTGGTGATTTTCTCCTCGAGCAAAAAACAATTACTAAATCACCTGACGTAAGTGTATTTCAAGAGGCGATTCGTAACGACTTATACCCGAATAAATAAAAAAAGGAGCAATGCCAATGTCTGGTCGAATCGATTCCTTGGATGAACAGAATACATCAGGAGTGGATAAAGCAGGTATCACACTCCGGGATATCTCACTTCGATTTGCCGATCCTGTTACGCCGGTTCAAGCATTAAAAGGCATTGATTTAGAATTGAAAAAAGACGAGTTTGTCTGCGTGCTGGGTCCATCGGGTTGTGGAAAATCATCCTTGTTAAATATCATTGCAGGGTATTTAATTCCGACAACGGGGGCCATTCAAATTGATGGAGTAGACCATTTAAAGCCAGATGCCAAAGTAGGCGTTGTGTTCCAGCGCGCTAATCTATTTCCTTGGCTGTCCATCGCCAAAAATATTGAGTTTGGATTAAAGATGGGCAAAGTCCCACGGACGGATCGCAAAAGTAAGGTCGACCATTACCTGGAGCTGGTGGGTCTTGAAAAATATGCCTCATTAAAGCCGCATCAATTATCGGGAGGCATGAAACAGCGTGCGGCTATAGCCCGCACTTTAGCAACGGATCCTAGCATTATTTTAATGGATGAACCATTTGGTGCTCTGGACGCATTAACGCGGGAATTGATGCAAAAGCATATTCGCGAAATATGGGAAAAAACACGAAAATGTTTGTTTTTTATCACACATGATGTTGACGAAGCTTTGTTGCTTTCACGGCGGATTGTGATCATGCATTCCAATCCAGGTCGTATTGTTAAGGATTTCGAGAATCCCCTATTCCGTGAATCGAGTGATCAATCGTTTGAGCAGCTTAGGTCATCGCGGGAATTTTCTGAATTGCGAATATTTCTAGTATCGCAGATTGCTTCCTTACATTAAGAAGCAACTTCATTGTTTAGAGGAGGTAATTTTGAGTTGGAGATGTTTTGGTATTTACCGACTATGGGAGATGGCAAATTTTTAGGAACTTCGGAAGGCGCAAAAGTTAATGATCTGGGTTATTTTCGTCAAATTGCGCAAGCGGTTGATCGACTCGGTTATACGGGTATGCTTGTACCAACTGGTCACGCTTGTGAAGATGGATGGATTGTTGCATCGGCATTGCTTACCTCTACAGAGCGGTTAAAGTTTCTGGTTGCCGTCCGGCCTGGAGGAGTATCTGTAAGCATTGCCGCAAGGATGGCGGCTACTTTTGACCGTCTTTCTGCAGGCCGCCTGCTAATCAATGTTGTTACTGGCGGCGATCCTGTAGAAATGGCAGGAGACAGTATTTTTTGGAATCATACGGAAAGGTATGAGGCTACAGATGAATTCTTGACTGTTTGGAATCAGCTAATGAAAGGCGAAAAAGTAACCTATACAGGGAAGTATATCCGCGTAGTGGGTGCCAAGCTGTTATATCCGCCACTCATTGGCAAGACGCCGCCGTTATTTATAGGAGCGTCTTCGTCGGCAGGACATCTTGTCGCAGCTAAGCATATTGATACTTATTTGACTTGGGCAGAACCCCCGGACATGGTTGCAGAGAAGATTAAAGATGTAAAAAAATTAGCCTCAGAGCAAAACAGACAAATTCGAATCGGGCTGCGAGTGCAGATTATTGTACGGGATACAGAGCAGGAAGCGTGGGATGCAGCTCACAAGCTCGTTCAATATGTTACGAAGGAAGACATTGATTCCGCGCAAAAGGTATTTGATCGTTTTGATTCAGTTGGTCAGCAGCGTATGACAAAGCTGGTTCGAGACCATATCGACCAACTGGAAGTCAGTCCAAATCTCTGGGCGGGAATTGGTCAAGTAAGAGGAGGGGTTGGAACGGCACTGGTCGGTGATCCTGATTCGGTAGCCAAGCGCTTGCAAGAATATGCAGATTTAGGGGTAGAGACATTCATCTTATCTGGTTATCCGCACTTAGAAGAAGCATATCGCATCGCTGAATTATTGTTTCCGAGGCTGCCTGTGTCTTATCCCAAGCGTCCGGATGAAGTCATTTTTAAGCCAGTGGGCGAAATTTTAGCAGAAAATATATTGCCTAAAGAACATTTCCGCAGAGTTTAACTCATGCGGTTTTTTTTTATTTTAAATGATCAGTAAAATAATATCCGAGATAAATAATACATAACATATATTATGTAAACTATTTTATTAAAATGGATTTTCTAAAAAATGACTATTTAAAGAATTCTATGTAAAGGCATTGGAATAAGCTCTATTTAACGATATAATCTTGATAGTGAATAACCTTGTATGAGATACTTTTCTCAACCATGAAAACAATGAAGGAGTAAGATGATGGAAAAAACACTTATTTTCGGACATAAGAATCCGGACACTGATTCAATCTGTTCTGCAATCGCGTATGCGGAGTTAAAGAAGCAACTAGGATTTAATGTTGAACCGGTTCGCTTGGGCAGCGTTAATGGTGAAACGCAATATGCGTTAAATCAATTCAAGGTGGATGCTCCGCGCTTGGTTGAAACGGTTGCGAACGAAGCAAAAGATGTCATCCTGGTGGACCATAATGAACGTCAACAAAGCGCTAATGATATAGAAAAAGTGCGTGTTGTTGAGGTCATTGACCATCATCGCATCGCCAATTTTGAGACTAGCCATCCGCTTTATTTCCGGGCTGAGCCAGTCGGTTGTACAGCTACAATTCTTAATAAAATGTATAAAGAAAACGGGGTAAATATCCCGCAGCCGATAGCTGGATTGATGTTATCCGCGATCATATCGGATTCTTTATTATTCAAATCGCCTACATGCACTGCAGAAGATGTTGCTGCAGCTCGTGAATTAGCTGAAATCGCTGGCGTGAATGCCGACACCTATGGTTTGGATATGCTGAAAGCCGGAGCAGATCTTAGCGATAAAACCATTGCTCAATTGATTTCTTTAGACGCTAAAGAATTCCAAATGGGCAGCTACAAGGTTGAAATCGCGCAAGTGAATGCGGTTGATACGAACGAAGTGCTTGCTCGCCAAGCGGAACTTGAAACTGCGCTTAACGCGATCATTGCTGATAAAGGATTAGACTTATTCGTTTTCGTTGTAACCGATATTTTGAATAATGACTCCGTAGCCCTAGCACTTGGCCGCTCAACTAATGCTGTAGAGAAAGCCTACAACGTTAAACTTGACGATAACAAAGCCGTTCTAAAAGGTGTGGTGTCCCGTAAATCACAAATCGTGCCAGTACTTACGGATGCGTTTAACAATCTTTAATCCAATTTAAACTAAAGTAAATGGCTGCTAGCTAACATGCTAAGCAGCCTTTGTTCATGATGTACATTATTAATATATGGTTCTCCACAAATAAAACGTCGCATACGATTCCCAATCCGCCCAGCCAGAAGCCAATTTCTTGATTTCTTCCAAGGTAGGCTTTCTATCTATTTCTAATAAATGCTTAATTGCATTATGCAGACCGACATCTTCAATCGGAAGAGCTGAAGGGGATCTTAAGCAGCGCATCAATACATAATTAGCCGTCCATGGTCCGATCCCGCGAATACTTACAAGCCGCTTTTCCATTGCTTTATAGTCTTTCATGTTTATCAAAAGCTCTTTGGTCAATACGCCTTCAGCAAGAAGCTTAGCGACTCCAATCAAATATTCTGATTTCTTGCCCGTCATTTGCAATGCTGTCAGTTCACTTATTGTTAGCTGTGCTATATGGCTGGGGGTAGGGAACTCCCAGTATTGTTTGCCATCCAATGCTACGGATTGACCATAAGTCTCAACAAATCTTCGCTTCAAAGTATAGGCAAATGCAAGGTTAATCTGTTGTCCGATAATACCCCAACACAAAGCTTCAAATAAATCTGGTATGCCCATCACGCGCAGCCCGTAGAAGCGTTTGATGACCTTTTGCAGCAGGGGATCATGTTGTGTTTTATCGTAGAAAGGCTGTAAATCAGTATCAAGATCGAACCATTCTCTAACGTGTTGCACAACCTGATCTCGGACCTTTTCATTCGAGGGAACGGTATCGCCCTTAAATTGAAGATTGATAAAGCCTTCAGAATCGCTGCTTATTTCTACAATCAGCTTTTCTTGTTCAACCGTAATAAGTTTGGAAACGCGATTATTGTCAAAATGAAGCATACACTCATTGGTTGATCGAGACAGGTAATGGAGGTTTTCATCAAAACTGAATTCTTTTGGTACAGTAAGCCTAATATATGAGTCGTTACCGTTCCAGGCTTCCGTTAGCGTTTTATTTTCCCGCTGAATCATAAGTTTCCTCCAAATTTTTATTCTAATGATACGTATTAGTTTTAACACAATACTGCTATCACAAGCTATTGTAATCTTGCTATTTCATTCTCAAAAGCTTACTTCATTCACTTCTACGGTGTATACTAATTTCGAGGTGGACGTTAACATGGACAAATCAAAGGATCTGCTTGTACATTGGACTCTTTTTATTCAGGAAAAATGGCAATTATATATAGCTGCAACCATGAACGGGCTTGTGTTTGTTGGCTCCCAGAATAAATCGTTTGAAGAATTGGAGCAGTGGGCGAGTACGCGTCTTCCGCAACATACTTTACAGCAGGACGAAGAGGTAATGAAGATATATTCCGATCAATTAAAAGAATATTTCCAGGGAGAACGGACAATATTTACATTTCCGGTTGATCTATTCGGGACACCGTTTCAACAAAAGGTATGGCAAGCCTTGTCGGAAATACCGCATGGTCGCACCAATTCCTATTCGGATATTGCACGTCGCATCCAGAAGCCCCAATCAGCCCGGGCAGTAGGTACGGCTATTGGCGCAAATCCGATATTAATCGCTGTTCCTTGTCATCGGGTTATCGGCAAAAACGGACATTTAACGGGATACAGGGGCGGTTTGGAAATGAAAACAGATCTGTTGGAACTGGAAAAATAATGAATGTATTCATTATCTAATGAACATTACAAAATAATTGATCCAGGCGCTTGTTGAAGTGAAAACACTTTGCAAGCGTCTGATATTGTGAAGAGATGAATTAATGATAATATTATAGTTGAGAAAGTTATAATTGGTTTCGATTTAACAAATGAGCATGAGGCGTTATACCCTTATAAGAGAATCTTCCGGGGTCAGATATACCTGGTTCCAAATTGGTGTTAAACTGGTAATATTCGTTTCCCGTACACTCTAAAAGCATCTAAACTAAGGGATTCTAATGATAAAATCACGGGCGAATCCGCATAAAGCGCAACACGTCCAAATTTGGAGGCATCAAGATGCAGCTTATCAATCCATCGGAAGTACAGCATCGAATCGATAGCTTAAAAGATCAGGAATTATATATACATCTAGAAATGACAACAGGCGCCTATGCGGCTCATCTTGACAGTACTAAGCATCCTGCTGCTAATTTCATAACCAATGCTAGGATCCGTTTCACCCAAGGTTCGATTGCCGGGAACGGACCTTACAGGGTCGGGTTGAAAATGCAGCAAGGGTGGGTATACTCTGAAGGGCTGACTCATATTGAAGAGAATGAGTCGGAGAGGTTGATCCTGGCAGGTCATGACAGTCAGGGCAAGTTGATCGTATCGTTGCAATTAAGCCAGGAGCCCTTCTAGAGGATGAGGAGATGAAGACACCTATGAAAAAACATATTCTTGTAGTCCTGCCACATCCGGATGACGAGGCCTTTGGCGTTTCGGGTACACTGGCCATGCATTTGCAGCAAGGGGATCAAGTCACCTATGCTTGTTTAACGCTAGGCGAAATGGGCCGAAACATGGGTATACCGCCTTTTGCCAATCGTGTCACACTGCCGCAAATACGCAAGCAGGAATTGGAAGAATCTTGCCGCGCGATCGGGATCCAAGATCTTAGATTGCTTGGTTTCCATGATAAGACGATTGAATTCGAGGAACAAGAGCTATTGGACGCCCGTATCGATGAACTCATTCAAGAGCTTCGTCCCACGTTGATCATTACTTTCTATCCTGGTTACAGCGTTCATCCAGATCATGATGCGTGCGGAGCTGCTGTGATACGAACGGTAGGAAAGCTTTCCAAAGATGAAAGGCCTCCCGTTCACTGCATAGCTTTTGCCAAAAATCATGAGCAAGCTATAGGAAAGCCTACCGTAATCAATGATGTCAAAAGCTTTTTGAAGCAAAAAATGGCCTCCATACAAGCGCATCGCACCCAATTCCATGCCGCCGAGTTACTAGGTAACAAAGATCCTAACTCCAAAGAGCTGCGGGATCGCTTTGGAACAGAGCGCTTCTGGATATACCCATTTGAGAGATAAAGACCAAATTAAATTTAACTGGAGAAAGCCCGCTCATCATCTGGTATTCTCCCCTTATTTGTAGACAACGTTAAAAGACCATCTGATAATATGGATAAATACGTTGCCTATCGGAGGTTTTTTTTTCTTATGGCTAAAAAGGAGCAAACCTTTCAGGAGCCATGTTGATGAGGATAGCCATTGTGCTTAACATAACGCTATTGTGCTAACCACCTGTGCATCTAAAGAATTTGGGGAAGGGTGATCCTGAGCGTCTGTTTAATGAAGGATTTTCGATACGACATATTGGGTTTACTCTATTGATCATGTTGGGTCTTGGAAGTTAATTGATGGATCCCAATCAGAATAAAGAAGCCTCGGTGTTTTGCAATTAAGCCAATTGGAGAAATTGATTAAGCAACGAATAACTATACGGCAACTGATTGTTTAACAAAAATATTTAACTGAATCTAAGAGTATTATTGAGGATAAATGTGAAATCTAAATCGGTTGAATCACTTGCAGATATTACGACTTACTCGCAAAATCCGTATTTTGTACATATGTCTATGAAACAATAAAATGCCGTGTACTATATAGAATAGATTCTCTTTTCTTTTTGTCGGATGACAAGAACATTATCCGATTCCTCTTCGGGTTGTACTCCATACTTTGTACGCCAACAAGAAAAAGCGTCTTGCAAACATCAGAAAAAAACATCTTTGATTTTATAAGTGGCTTAATTCATATAATGCTTTGGCGTAGATGGCTGTCGCTTTGATTAAATCATCGATTTCTATAAATTCATCAATTTGGTGAGAGCTATCTACCTTACCAGGGAAAAGCGCACCGTAAGCCACCGCATTTTTCATTAACGTCGCATACGTTGCCCCGCCCGATGTTAAAAGTGTGGGTTCATCCCCTGTAATCGATTGATAAGCCGATTGTAGTGTTTTAATCATTGGATGATCGGCAGGGATATAATGTGTATTGAATTGCCGCGCATCAGCGATTGTGAAATGGCAGGTCTCTGCTTTTTTCGAGATCATTTCAATGGTATGTTGGTAATCATTATTTAATGGGAAGCGAATGTTCAACTGAATTGAACCACCATCTGCATGATTGTAATTGAAAATGCCGGCATTAACCGTTAAAGGTCCGAGCACATCTTCACTGTATTGGATTCCCAACTTTTCCCCAAAAGGATCTCTATATAGGCAGTTTTCGGCAAATGTGATAAATGATTGGTCACTACCCGCAAAGCTTAATGTGTTTAAGAAATGCAGGCACTCAAGTCCGGCATTCACTCCATTTTGCGGTTCCATACCATGCACTGTTTTACCGTAAAGGGTTAAAGTAATCGTTTCATCGGACTTGCTGACCTCACCATGTAGCCCCTGTTCCTTACAATATGTTTTAAAACGATTCATAAGTTCCTCAGGTTGATTCGTTTTAATTTCAGCAGCGACTTGTCCAGGTACCATGTTTCCCCTTTCACCCGAAGAAAAGTTAACTAAAATAGTTCCATGTTGTTCTTCTTCACTGCCACTTAAAGTCAGTTTCACGTTAATTTGCCCTTTTTCGGCGTACACCATCGGAAATACATCATCAGGAGAAAAACCGTAAGTTGGCGCGGGCTCTACGTCAAGATAATGTTTCACACAGCGCATACCACTTTCCTCATCTGTGCCATAGATCATGCGGATCTTCCTTTTTAAAGTAAGGCCAAGGTCCTTCAATATCTTCAACGCATAAAATGCAGCCATTCCCGGTCCTTTATCATCAATGGTACCGCGGGCATAGAGCTTTCCTTCTCGAATAGTTGGCTCATAAGGTGGTGTTGTCCATTCTCCGGGAGCTGGAACCACGTCGACATGGGCAAGTACCCCAATATATTCTTCAGACTCTCCCCATTCAGCAAACCCGGCAAAGCCGTCTAAGTTTTTAGTTTTAAAACCCTCATTTTGGGCTAATGCCAAAACATAATCCAATGCTTCGCCAATCTTTTCCCCCATTGGATATTCGGGAGTACTCGTTGTTAAATCCTTAACACTCGCAATACGCAATAAGCCTTCCAAGTCCTTTAAAAGATCATCTTTTCTTTTTTCCACTTCTGCCAGCCAATTGATTTCCATTACATCCTCAACTCCCTTCTCAATTATATTAATTTTATCAAATTATTTGAAGGAACTGTTTAAAAAATGCTTGTTTAAATAAAAGAATATCAAAATAAGGACAAGATTCCTGTCCTTAATTCTCACCCATTTCCCTCTATCTTTTTGTTGAATTAAGGATTATAGTTTTGCAAGGTTAGCCATTATTTTGAAAAGCAAGGAAAAATATTGAAGGCCATTCAAATATCGAAACTGGCGTTATCTAATGTTTGTATTTCCTCACTTTCTATCTCTAGCCGAATGAAGGTGCATTTCGTTAATTCGTGCGATTGAACTAAAAAGAGCTTGTCTTTTTTCCATTTCTTCTTTTCTTTCAGCATCGGATTCCCGTTCACTAAATTCACCATGTAAACGACTTAAATGATGTGAACCCTTATGTAAAAAATACATCGCAATAAGCAATCTGCGTTTTTCCTCATCTTTCATTTGGTTGAAATTCAAAAACATCACCTCATTTTCTGCTTGTCCAAATTGCCTCCTTTTCACTAAACTATTCTGCCCGTTTAGCTGAACAAATAAAAACGGCTGCCAAAGCAACAGTGTATTCCACTATCGTACCCGTTAGTTTAATACATCCATTTGATTATAATTGCATATATATGCATTTTATTGTATTATTATTCATATTATAAGTGGGAGGGTTTAGAATGTCACTTGTCATTAGAAATGCTGAACCAGATGATTTGAACAGTTTGACCGAGTTAATGTATGAATACATAGTTGGTTTTTATAAGAAACCCCGACCTACCACTGAAAAACTTCATCAGTTGATTCAAACACTTTTAGAGAAACGAGAAGGTGTACAGTTTGTGGCATTGCAAGATGGAAAGTTAGTTGGTTTTGCTACATTATACTTTACATTTAGCACTATGAAAGCAGATAAATACACTGTAATGAACGACCTTTTTACAATTGAGCAATACAGAGATACAGAGGTGGAATCACAACTGTTTTTAGAATGTCACAGGTACACAAAAGAGCACCAATTTACTCACATGTCTTGGATAACGGCTAATGATAATAAACGAGCTCAACGTTTTTTTGATAAGATGGGAGGCATTCAAGGGGATTGGGTTAACTATTCAATTATCTAAGCATTTCGACCCTCTAAGATTGAGGGTCTTTATTTTACTAAACTGCCCGTTAGCTGAACAAAATTAAAAACGTTTGCCGAAGCAACCGCCATTCCACTATCGTACCCGTTAGTTGAATCGTCTGTTTTCACATCTCTGATAACCCTCTGCGGGAGGAAACCAGCATACCCAAAGCTAGTATGAAAAAAATGACGGTAAGTTTTAAATTAGAACTTATAGGTAAATCAGCGACACCAAAGATTATTAAGAGAAGGAACAAATATTTTCTAAAAAGTACTTTCAACCATAATTTCTCAATCTTCTGTGTAGGCAATGCAAAAAGACCCAAGAACCCTACTGGAATAGCAAGAACAGAACCTAAAGACAAGCCTAATTTCTTTCCCCAAATGAAATAAATAATAAAAATCAAAATAAAGAATATTGTTCCAGACAGTTTCTTTTCATCCATTAAGACATCTCTTCTCATCAGCGTATAACAACAACTTACATTGTTCATTTACTCAGTTTAAGCATCTTAAATAATTCTAAACGTGACACATGTGTTGAATTATTCTGCCTGTTAGCTGAACAAATTAAAAACGGCTGCCGAAGCAACCGTTTTTCCACTATCGTTTCCGTTAGCTGAATAAAAATGGATCATTTTTAAATGCAAAATGATGGGTAGAATTTCTATATGTCAGTTGAACTGAGAAACCGAGTGATCGATAAAATTTATCTGCCACTGGATTATCGGTATTAAGCACAATTACGGTATAATGCCTCCTGGCTACTTGAATGACTGTGTCCATTAATCTTCTACCAACGCCATGTTGTCTGTATGCCTTTAAAACATAAAGCCTGCGAACACGACCGATGCTGCTGTCATTTAGATATGGATCTTTGTTTAAACCGCATATACCAATTACTCTATCCTTTAAATATGCTGCAAAAAGTGCCTCTCCCTCTTCATCAAATCTATTTGTTCCGCTTCTATAATCCTGCAGCAAACGATTTATATGACGATATCCTTCACTCAAACTTTCGTTGACCAAATCGGTGATTTCTGTTTTATTCAGGTCGATCTCCTTTATATTGATATCGTCCATACCAGCACCCCAATTTACATTATAAAGTTCTTGCCCG
The DNA here is from genome assembly GCA_000500245.1 of Cronartium ribicola 11-2. Taxonomy (NCBI): domain Eukaryota; kingdom Fungi; phylum Basidiomycota; class Pucciniomycetes; order Pucciniales; family Coleosporiaceae; genus Cronartium; species Cronartium ribicola. The sequence continues at coordinate 310,735 of AWVX01048674.1, forward strand.
TTAGCGGAGAATTCTGCATAATGTTTTCGGCATTCTTCTTGATGTGTATTCATTCTTGTACCCGTTAGCTGAACAACCTGATTTAATGAATATCATGTTTTATTTGTGGCTTATTTCCTTTATTCATTGTTGTTGATACGACTTTAAGGACTCTGAAACATACATACCCAAATGTAAACCCAACTGTATTAAGTATAATGTCATCAGCATCAGAGCTTCGATACGTAAAACCAAGCAACAATGAAATAATTGCTTGAGTTAGTTCAATACCAATTGAACTTGCAACTCCTAATATTATAGCCCTTTTCCAATTTACTTTACCCCATTTCAAAGGAATAAAAAAACCTAATGGCACAAACAAAAGAATATTTCCTCCGATATTTTTAAGGGCAACAATATAATAATGATTATGAAGAACTTCCGTTATAGTTTTGAATGGTATAAAGTTATTATTTTGATGCATACCTGATTTTATCGTAGCCGCAAAATCGATTGGAATCGGAAAAAAAGTCACTGAAACCACTTCCAATATGTAAAGAAAAAATAGGAAATTTATTGCTTGTTTAATTTTAAACATAACTCTTTTCCGATTCACTAACCAAGTAATTAGTAAATACATAAACATTAGTAATAAGCCAATCGGCGTAAAGTTAAGCATATTACCGCTCCTATTGTCTTTAAGGTATGTCAATACTTTAACATACTTTATTGGGCATTACTGCCCGTTAGCTGAATGACGTAAGCCTCAATGTCATACCGGGCAGCTGCCGTCTCACCACGTCCACACTCGTAACACCAAGCGTACCAAATCGCTTTATCACGTTACAGTGACGCACCAACGGGGGGCGAGGTTTCCGTGGGGATGACGATTGCTGACATGTTACTTCAACTTTTAGACATTAGCAAACACATCAGCCGCCCCGTTGAAACGCAAAAATGCCCATGGTGACGATCCTTGGGAGTTGTTTTGTTGGACGCTGGAATCTATAACAGCTTTTATTGCACTATCGTTTCCCGTTAGCTCAATCGTAAATTTTGCTGAGTTGAGAACTATATTGTGTTTCCTCAAAAGTCATTGGAGGAATCTTATCTAGCCAATCAACTCTTGAGCCAATCCCTTGAAGCATATCTTCCCTTGTACTCATATCAATGCCGATTTGCTTCCAGATGATATACCCATCTACTTTAACTACATTTGCAACAATTACTGTACACCACAAATCGCAATCGTCTGGGCACATTAGTATTGGCAAGACCACCTCTTTGCTTGCTGAATTGTACTTTCCTTTAATAAATTCTTTCTCCTTCGAATCGTAGACCCAATCAATAATTGTTGGGATCATACCTAGAAGGTTATTTGAAGGACAATGACTATGAAGCAATAAATCCAGAGGTGTACCATCAATGACGATGGTGTGATGTTCAACTTCACAGTACTCACTCTTCATCTGTACGACTTCAATTTTATTCACCAATTCCATTCTTTAAACACCTCACTTTTAGCAATTACCCCAACAATATTGTATCACGACTTACCCCGCTATCCTGCCCGTTCGTTGAGAAAAAGGCTGCCAAGTTGTGGCAGCCTTTTTGATCTTGAACTATACCATCAACGGAATATCAACTAACTTAGAATATTCCATAAGCCAGGAATCCCGTGCGTTCTCTAATTTTGTTTATTCTTTAAAACACGCTAATTGTTCATAGATCAAAAATGCACTTGCCACATGGGATCTCAAAATAAGATCATGGTCTGGATCAAAGGCGTCCTTGTTGCTATAGTACTGTGCCTATTAGGAGTTATCGGCAACTTTGTACTTCAAATTACGTTAAAAAATATAAGTTCTATTCAAACCAACCAAAATTACAATAATTCAACACAGTCTAATCCTAATTCGAGCATACCATCTCTTGCTCCAAATGCAACCAGTACACCAGCAAATAACACTGGAGTACAAAAAACACCGTAAATGCCCTATAGTATGACTTGGGATGATGTGGATCTTGAGGAAGGGGTTATCTACATGCGCCAATCTCTTTCATTTGCTACTGGTGAATACCATATCAAAGAATCTTATCGAAACGAATGCAATAAAGACCGGCTCAAATATCAACTGTGTGACCAATTGTGACCAAAAGTAATAAACCCATCTGTTTATTCAATGCGTGTATACGTTAATTCCAAATCACCCTCCCATGTCTTACCGTCCTTACACATTTCTCCCTTGCCAATTATTGTATTACCATTGTCTGTGAATGTGCAGGTAAAGCGTTGTGAAAATTCAGGATCATTTCTCCACCATTTTAAAATATTGTCCTGAAAAGAGACCTCGTACTTTCTTGAAACTTTTCGTTCGTCAAAGTAGAGCATAAAAAATCCTTCAGTAGCATCGTCACTTCCGAAAATTGCAATACCGCTGGGAATTTTTTCTTCATCGTTTTCAGAGTGCATAATCAGAAAGGCTCCACCTTCAACCCAATTAAAAGAAGTGTGCCCGTGAAGCACTATTCCAGGCAAGTATGGATGTGTTCCGATAGTTTCCCATTTACCAATCAATACGCTAAACAATTCGAGTGCAGGATTTTGTGTTGCGGCTTTGTGTTTAGATTTTTTTTTCATTGTTTTTCCTCCCACTATAAATTAGATTTATCTTGCATTTACTCACTCATTCTACTCATTCTTGATAAAAGTTACATTCCAAAATAAATATTCGCCTTCCTGCTGAAATATCCTCCATTTTCCAGTATTACCTCACAATACTGCCCCTTAGCTGAACAAAACAAAAAACGGCTGCCGAATCAACCGCTTTACGCTATCGTTTTCCGTTAGTGCAATAACATAGTTAGAAGTTAGTAATTTCATATTCCATTCGCTTTGCAGTATTTAAGGCTATCTCTTCGCTTATTAAACGACGTATTACATGGAAAGACATATGTATTCCTGATGATATACCTCCAGAAGTAATTATATTACCTTCATCCACATATCGCTTATTTCTTAACACTTTAACGTTTGGGTATTCAGTTTCAAGTCGATTTAGATCCATCCAGTGAGTTGTTGCTGATTTACCATCTAATAGTCCAGCTTTTGCGAGCAGAAAGGCACCTGTACAGACTGATGTAAGTAATTCTACTTTTGTAGATTGTTCTTGAATCCATTGAATTACCTCCGAATTATGGATTTCTATTTCCTCTGCTCCATAACCACCTGGAACGATAAGAATATCAAATGAAGTGGCAGTTTCAAAACTATAATCAGGTTTAACCATGAGTCCATTACGGGCTTTAATTAGATCGCCATGTTGAGATACCGTCTTTACATGAAAAGCCTTTTCTCTGTTTTCAGGAAACTCTGTAATCGAAAACACCTCGAAGGGACCCGCAAAATCTAAGACTTCTACCTCGTTAAATAAGAGTAACCCTACATTCCAACTCATGAAAACAACTCCCTCTCGTTTCTATTGTAACTTATATCTATTATTGTTTGAAAATTGGTGAAGTAAAAGATCCAATAATGATTAAATTTAATGTACCAATTTTAGTATTCTGCCCGTTAGCT